>LPNX011134104.1:1297670-1379276 GCA_001517045.1 Pseudotsuga menziesii
GATCCACTTGGCCTAATTGGGGCACATGTTTCAGTTACTAAAGTGTGGGGAACACTAATTGAGGATTACTGCCACTGATTGCACTTAATTGCATTAGTTTAGGAGCCTCCTAGACCAATCCCTACATCTTAGGAGCCACTAGGAGTGATGAAACCAACCAAGGTTAGTTCAGTTCAGTTAAAGACTAGTCAAGATAAGTTAGGAGTCAATTACATTTAGTTCTAGTCCTCTACATTCAGTTAGCGCTAGGTTTACATGACTGCACTCAGGAGGGGCGCATTTCTCACCTACCATAGTCAGTTAGCCTTAGTCAACGCTGAATGTAACACTTGAGTTTTGTTTTAGAGCTCCGATGAACTCCGATTATGGTTTAGACAAGGTCAATTAACTATTGAGTCCTCCGATAGTGATTTAGACAAGGTCTTAGTTATCTACAGTCAAGTAGAGTCTATCAATTCGAATTTCCTCATGTGGATTCAAATTTCATGTGGCTATTTAATCCATTGTACTTCATTGTAATTATTATCTGATTACTTTTTTATTAATTAAAGCATTCACAGTTGCAATCCATTTTTGCACTGTTTCATTGTTCAATTGCTGAGTAAATTGTGTGATATTCTTTTGTGAGTTGTGTGTTTGTCCACAGATCTATGTGCTCAATTTAATAGTATTATGTTATTCATTCATAAAATAGGATCATCAGACATTCGTCATTGACATCGCGGCACATAAAAACAGAAAGAGACAAAAGACAATACCAACTTAGATCAACATCCATCATATCATATTACTTTCTACACAAAAGATCCAAACAATAGTTGTCTTTCTCCATAGTGAGAGAAAGATCAACCCACAAGATCGCATACAGATAACACAAGATTCAATATCTCTCTTTCTCTCTGCTACAACTTCTCTTTCTCATTTGCAATTCTAATTCTATATATAGTCTTGTGCCTTTACATTCATGGTCCACTTCTAACTAACTCCTAACTGATTTAACCACTAATGACCTATATCCACAAAAATGTGGTCAACCAATACAAAAAGATGCATAAAATATTCAAAAATGGTTTGTTTTCTACCTATCACGCTATGTTTGTGTTGCGCAGTGTCACATGAGATTGTGCAGACTCCGCGGTGTTGTGCAACTTAGTTACCCCAAAACCCCTGCCAACAGGTCCCCAACACAATTTTGTGGCTCATCCTCAAGCCAAGTCATATGGATAGGGTGTACTCCATCATCTTTGTCTTGAAGTCCTTTTACTACTGCGAGATCTCTGTGACCAGTGCTTGAACTTTTTCAGCTTCATCCTAACAACCAAGCAGGTCCTGTTTCACAGGGTGCTCCACCAACTTGGTATTCACCATCTTCTTGCCGTCTTGCATAGCCTGTAGTGCAGCAACTATTTTGATAGCCAACTTCGCTCCAATCTCTTGGAACTCATCTAGCTAGGCGTTGTGCTTGCGCTATCATTCTTGTGACTTTGAGGCTCTTTGTTGTAGTTCTCTCAGCTCGGTGGACCATGTAAGATGAATCATGGGTGGCATCATCTGTAATAACCTATTCAATGATGTCAACTAACCCTCAGCTTCTTGTGCTTGCTTGGTCAGTTGATCTAATTGCTCATCTTCGACGACACTTCCCCAAAATTGTGTTGTTGCCTCTGAGATCTTCTTTTCTTCCTACTCCATTGCTTCAAATTGTGTCACGATTGCTTCTATGGAATTATTCCACTCCACAACTTGTTCTGGTGGGGTTTTTGGGTAGACCATAGCATTGAGCAGAGTATTGGACAGCTAGAGCTGGATGATGACCTCGCTTAGTTGCATAGATTTGGTGACTGCATCAAGTTTCGTTGTGATTACATAGATGTGTTAACATGCCTCATCAATAGTTGTTTATACCTCGCCTCTACTTGCAACTAGTTGTGCATTCTCAACAATCAAGTGGTTGGTCTGCTTTTTCAGGTCAATAATATCTTCTGTAGTTTTCCTCTTCATCTCATCCTACATCATCTTCAATGTTTCAAACTCCTCTTCTTTTGTTGCCGCTAACTGCTCCTTCACCTGGCACAACTCCTCAACCTTTGTCTTCAGCTTCATAGCTTCCCCATGCGACTACAAGTACCTGTCACTGAGTTATTTATGCCTATCGTGCAACTTCTGGTTGGAGAGCCACTGCATGTGTACTAGGGTCTGGGTCAATAGCTTATTGATATCCACTCCAACACCCTACAGCTGCTGCAAGGAGGATTTCACATCCTTAGTTCCTGCATTGATTGCAATCAAAGGAACTTGAACGTTCCTGGCCCACGGCTCAGTGCTAATCGATGGTAGTTTTTACATAGCAGTACTCTCCAGTGTTTTCTTCACAATGACGTCATAAATATAATATAACTTAGCTCTTACTGTGGCAAAGCCTTCATGGTTGGACTAGGGCATTGCTTCCGCAGTGGCATCAGAAGAATCCATCCTTAATGAGCCATTGCAATTGGGCCTCCAATGCTGATTTGGTGCTGCTTCCCGCGTCGAACTCCATGTGGCATTTGGTTCTACTCTCCTCTAGGATGCACTGGGCTTCTATATCGGTGTCGGTTGATGACTCTCCATCTGAGTCATGAGTACTCTGCACTTTGGGGTAATAGAGATCATTAACAATAGGAATCCTTATCCAACACTCCTCATGATCAATTAGGTTATTCAGAACCAGAATATCATTTATTTTAAAAAGATGATCTTATCATTTGAATACTTGTAGATGCAGGTAGTTTCTTCGATCAACCTTTTGGAAGGCTAACACTATGTCTAACTAGTAAGAGGTGAGTACCATGAAGGGTATTTGGATAATATTTATAATATCACATATATGCTGGATAATTATATAAATTCTACAATGGGTGGTAAATTGAGTTGGTGGAGTGTTTGTTCATGCTCATCATATTAAGGGGAAGCATTGGAAAATTGACAAAACCGGTTGCATGAAGTGTCGATGAAGAAATGTGCAAGAATCACAAAATATTTACTATGGGTGGATAACAATGTATGTGATCTACCTACATATGAATAATTTCCTAATTTGGATACATTTTTTGACAGAATTTGAAAAAAAGGTACTGGAACCACAACGATTTCTAGCTCTTGATGTGGCCCTAAAAGCTATACCAACAAGATGGTGGGATGCCCATAAACAGTCCATCTTAGAATGGCCTCAATGTTGATGGATTTTATAAATATGGTTAGGAAAAAATATTCCTTATGTTGGTAATAAGTATACTCGATTAACAAATCGCATAGACCATCTTCATAATTGTTGTGCAACATGGCGATCAATGCCCAAGCAGGAATGGGTACATTTTTTCGAACATAATTTGGACATGATACCAAGAAATTGGTACATGTTAGTTGAGCTCTAGTGGGGAGTTGTATATTGGGATGAATTAGATAATAGATTCAAATGCACCTTTGTCTTTGAAACTTCCCTACAAGTTATTAAAGCCACGATTTTTGAGGAAGATTATGTTACGGTGTTAAGCCTACCACAATGGAATGTGACATATCAGAGTCTGATGGAGAACATGAAGATGATTATCCATGAGACATTCACATCCCCAAATCTGTAGGTAGTCAAGAATTGAAGGGATCGGGTCTATCATATGACAAGTTTTCAAATCCCTTTAAAATAAAATAAGGTGAATATTGGTTCTTCTGAAAATCCAAAGTTTGCAAATATTGTATATTACTAGGATGATGGGACTGTTGGGAAAATCACTGATTTATTACATGAATTTCAAGACCTATTCCTAAAAATGTTTGTGGAAATAAAAGGAATTTTTGGGGATCTAGGTGAAATGAGGATTCCCCTAAAATCGGGTGCAAATCCTGTCAAGTAGAAACCATATAGATTGAATGCAAGATACAAAGAGAAGGTTAAGGCAGAGCTAGACATAATTATGGATGCAGCATTATTGAACATATCAAAAAATCAACATGGATAATCCCAATGGTTGTACAGGTTAATAATATTGGTGAAGTCTGTATTTATGTCGACTTGAGGAATTGAACGATGCTTTCCTGCATGATCATTTTCCTACACCTTTTATAAATGAGGTCTTGGAGAGTGTAGGGTGATAACAAGTATATTGTTTTACCAGTGGATTTTATAGGTATCATCAAATCAAGATCATAAAAGAGGACTGACATAAGACCACATTCATGATATAATGGGGCTATTTCCAGTAAACAATAATTCTATTTGGACTTAAGAATTCCCGTGCTATTTTTTATAGGGTAGTCGTAGCTGCTTTCAAAGATTTTATTCATAAATTCCTAGAAGTATATTTTTATAATTGGATAGCATATGGGTTGATTAAGGACCATATTAAGAGTCTTTCAAATGATGCTTGGACATTGCAAACCATATCAATTTTATTTTAATTTGAAGAAGTGCATTTTTTGTGCCCCTTTTGGTATTTTGTTGGGTCATGTCGTATTCAGAGAAGGGAGATGGACCCTATGAAGATTCCAATAATTTTTTATATACCACCACCTTTATCATTTAAACAATTGAGGACCATGTTGGGTGTTGTCCCTAGGGAAATATATGCATAATTTAGTTAGAATTCTGTTGGTGAAACCCACTAATAAAGCCTTGTCGACATGGGTTCCCACTCTGTCAATGCCCAACCAGTGTAATCTCCTTGAGCACTGGTCCGGACAGGTTTTAACCTGCCCAACAACGTCTGCAAAGCAGATGAGGTCTCACCCAAGATGTTCAAGGGAGGGCTGTCGAAACCGATTTTTCGGCAGTGGGGTGGAGGATATGGGGATTCGATGGGAAGACACCATAACTGCTAGATCTAGAGATTTGTATTCGAATTGAAGCCATTTCCTCAATTTTTAGAGTGCATTCAAAACTTATGTAGTCATTATAGCATCATACAGTTGTCACAATATTACTAATACCACAGCATTGTTCATAAAACATATCAACTCATTGTGCAATAGGCAATAGTAGACTTTAAAACAGATTGCATTGATTTAACAGAAAAATACTAAATCACAGCAACATCATAATAGACAAGATTTGTGCCATAATCATCATGTCATATTAATCTTACGCAAAGGACCCACATTACACAATTCTTCTCCAAAACTGAAGACTGCATACATCAGGAAAACCCAGATAAATCACAGATACATAGGAAATTCTTCACAAAACCAGATCACACTAGGCCTTATGCCCCAATTATCCTCTGTTGTGATTCTCCTATGATAATCGTGATCCTCTTTCTCTTCTTGTTTCTCTCTCTTTTCTACTTGCAAAACTAGATCTATAAATAGGCTTGCGCCATTACATTGAGGGTCCACTTCTAACTAACTTATAACTGCTAATGACCTATTACAACAAAACTTGGTCAAATAACATATAAAATATTCAAATCAGTTATTATTCCAACCATCGTGCTTGTTATCACTCCAGGAAACTCCTCTAGGTTGTAGCTCGAGGATGTCTGGTAACTTACAATGTTTTTAGGGGTTTTTGATATGGATCAAGTGAGGTGACCTATATAACCTTCCACTCTCAAGACATGCATGAAACTCACTCAATTACAAGGATTTTAGTTACAACTATTCAGAATTTGACAATAAGGTGCAGGGATGGAGAACTCATCAAGCTGGCAGATTTACACACAAAAAAATGCATATAAATGGCTAAATAATGATAAGGATGGTACTTATAATTCAAATCACATTAACACACCAATAGGATGACAGCTATCAGTTATTAATCAACTTGAAATTAACTTAAATACACATTCAAGAATAAATACAGTAAAGACAGAGATGAAGGATAAACAAACTATAACAAAAGAGCTTATATTCAATAATGAGAAAAATGAGAAGCTGACAATAGTATAGGTTTATAAATCCCTGAAGTCGAACCTCTTTCATAAAATTAGTCTTAGGCTTTATAGCCTCTTACAAAATATACATATCCTAAAAACTTGGATCTGTTTTTTACAAAAATAAACAAAAGTAATAGTTTTTTGCAAATTAGGGTTTAAAACCCTAATTAAATACTTGTCTTAACTTAACTGAGAATTAGTCCACTGAATGAACTTTTAGATAACTGAAGTAACTACTGATGATTACTGCTACTGGCCCTCTGCCAGTTAATCCACTGATTTCTCTTTACAGCTAGGGTTGGTGGCGTTTTGTGTTGTTATGTCATAGTAGAGCTTAAATAGACCCTTTTTTGAAGCCTGCCTCAGTGTATTCCATCTTTAGATCACGTCCCTGAGCCATTTGTAGTTGCCCAAAATTGCTCCTGTATGCCAAAACTTGCTTTTAAGCCTCTGTCTGCTTTCGGCGGTTAATAGGCCAGTCTATCGAAACCATTAGCTACCGAAAGTGGATCTTTCGGTGGCTAATGAACTGCCCCAGTGTCCACCTAAGCCACTGAAATCCCTATTTTAAAAAAATTATTAGGTTTTTCTCAAAAATGTCTTTTTAGGCCTATTTGCTCAGCTTTCCTCTTCAGCAGGCTTCATGCTAGGAGTGTTAACAGTGTGTTGAGGCCCGGAAATTTGCAGGCAACAACAGTAAGGGATTCTCCCCAGTCAACGTTCCCAACTAGCCCGTGACTGTTTGGTATGGGGAATCCGTCCGGTTTGCGGTCCGGCTACCGTAGGTCAAAGTAACAAAACAAAGGCTTTACCAGTTGCGGCCCGGTCCACCGAGTTTTTTATTTTTTGTATTTTTTACTTAATGCATGATATGCAAGTGCCTAATTAACCATGCAGGGTGATAAGATGCAAGGAGTAGTCACAATGTGATGCACAGGTTCTTACCTCTAGTTTTAAGGCTCACAAGCATCCAAATCACATACAATAAGAAGATAAACTAACTACCTAAACTATCCCTAGGGAGCAGGATTATCATTCATTGGTGAGTAATACATTTTGTACATGCATAATGAAGAGTTACAGTTAGCTGACACTTCTTTCAAGACACACGAACAATTACAGATATTTAAACAACCAGATAGGTAATTTTTTTATGAACAACATTTATTACTCACAGTGGAAAACACCACAAAATATACTGAAAAGCATTCAACAAGAACATAGGTTCAGGAATTTAAACACTCTCACAGTTAATGAAACACAGCTAAAAACGAAATAGTTCCCCTTCAACATTGTTCATTAAATCACATTGATACATTCCACATTTCGCTTTCTCCAGCAAGCAAAAGTTGCAGTTTCTGATTGTAAAATGAAATAGTTCCTCTTACAAGAAAATGGTTTACAAATTATTCCAAGGAAAAAGTCCTTTCTAAATTCTATCTTTCAAGTATTAAAACTACAGTAGCCGATCGTTTGGGCTGCCCCCAAACGTGTGACCTTCCAGTTCTTCCAACGGTCCATATTCTTCTATGTTGTCTGTATACACTTAGGAACGTTTTAGTAATGGAAAGATAGTCAGGTTCGTGCCTTTATCATTATCAACTTTGCCTTCTGCTTCGATGGCCCATTTAGCGATCCGGTCGGTTTCTTTTCGATCCTTGCCAAACTACTCCTTTACGTCTTCGCGCATCAGTTCCTTACGTCCATCTGCAATTAATTCCAAGTGTATTACTCATTGGGAATATGTTATAAAATGAAACAACAGATTATATAAACCGAAATGGCTATCCCATAAGAATGGCCAGGTGTACCACGGCGGAAGTCGGAAGGATACTGATGTCAAAAGTCAAAGGCCTTGCCTAGCCGCAATGGCGGAAGAGAAAAAGGCTATAGCCTCCGATTCGAAGCTGTAGGTGGGAACAAAATTAATCAAAAATCGGACGGCATTACATCGGGAGCTAAATTACTTTCCCAGCCGCAACAGCGGATGAGAAAATACTAAGACACGCGACCTTTGGGCAGGACAATTCCCAATCGGAAATCGGAGCACTTTGTGCTTCGGAGGCTTAACCACTTTGGGAGCTGCAACGACAGAAAATAATTGACTACGGGAAAGCAATTAAAAGAACAATACACATCGGCAGTCAGAGCAATTCGAACTTCAGATGAAGAATCGATTTAGGAGCCACAACGACGGAAAATAAGACTGATGCATCAGATAGCGGATTGCTTTAGGCTTCGGAAGCTTAGTTGCTTTGGAGCCGCAACGGTGGAAGCTAAAGAATATTACAGCCCCCCGATAAAAAAAATGAAAAACGCTAAGTGCTTAAGATTCTGAATTCCAGCAACAAAAAATACTGCTTCTGCAACGGTGGCCCTTTGACAAGCAAATGAAACCAAAAATATGCGATCCCATACAACTTAGAAACATAGGTAATCATTCGAGAACTTGGATGAGTGTTATTAGCCTTTCATAATAATTCAAATCAAAGTGTAACCAACAACAGATCACGGAGCACACGATTAACAAAAAATGCTAAATCAAAAGGAGGGGCCCAAAATTTTAAGAAATTTGGGGAGAATGGTTGCAGTGGCAACAAATGGTGATTACCTGGTGAACCTAGATCTCTGGGTGATTACTCATTGAGTGGCATACTGTTTAACCCACAAATGCATCTATTAAATTCTTCCAGCTATTTGGATTTCTCAAATGACAGAAGTGTGTACCTTTAATCATTGATAGTAGTCCAATTCGGGGAAGTGGAAACCAAGATTTCCAAGTCCATATGACTCTGTTGAGGCTGGAGGATGAGTTTCATTATTACCTTTGTCTTCAGGTACCTGATAGCTTGGACCCCACAGGATTGTAGCATATGGTAAACAGAAATATTTGTTTGTTCCTCATTCCCACGCCACTTTAGCACTTTTGTGCTTTTGGACTTTTGTCCCTTTTATATATGAGTCCTCCTACATTCCTTTCTTACTGAATCTTAATTCAGGATCCTCTATCACATAGTTTCCTTTTGTGTGAGTGGTGTACTTCAAGTTTCAGCTCACGGATAGAGAGGATCTTTCGGCAATTTAATACTTATGATCCAGCACCTGCTTTGATTTATGATGCTCTCATAGGAGTCTTGACTCTTTATTTGCTTCTTGGCATGGAATCATTTATATTTAATATACTGTTCACCTTGCTCCTTTCCATGGGTCCTCTGTTGTTGCTCCTTAGAACATTTTAAGTGTGACATGGATGGAGCCTCAACATAGTACTCCAGACTCTTTGAATCTGATTTATTTCACAGGGGTTAAGAAGGACTTCAATGCACACAGAATTATTCGAGAAAACGACTAAACTGAAAGAAATTCTTTTATACAAACACACAGTCTGAGACCCAAAATGTTTATCAACCCCAGGAAATTTGGATGTTCCTCATGCAACCGTAGATTTGCTTCCTTTATTGAAATCAATAAACTTAAACTAAATCAAACTAAAAAACATGACTCAAAAGACGGCCAAACAGCTTATTTATATACAAGACAAAAGAACTCAAAGAAAATCAGGAAAAATAAGGCTTGAGGACCGAACCATTTACTGTTAAGTTCTCTTCCCACCCCTACAGATCTTGCAACTTATAAGTAGAAGGGCCAAGCTTTGCCGCTATCTGATAAGGGCCTACCCATAACTGCTGGAATTTAGTGTGTTTTCCTTTCTCATCATGGGGGTGATTCCATTTGAGGACTAAGTCTCCTACTTCAAAGTATTTTGTTCCAGCTTTATGTTTGTCGAACCATCTCTTAACTAACTCTTGCTATTGCTTAAAGCGTTCTCTGGCTTTAGATCTAGCCTCTTCTGCTTTCAGGAGATTATATATTCTTATTTGCAAAACTTCATCATCCGACCCTATAGACTCTTGAGCTAGTATGAAAAATGGTAGCATGATATTGGGAGGAAGGATGGCTTCTTTACCATAGACAAGGGTATACGGTGGCACTCCTATCGCACACTTAGGGGTGACTCTATCAGCCCAAAGGGCATTCGGTAGTGCTGAGTGCCAACTCCTCTGGTTTTCTACCACAGTCTTCTTTAAAATTCTAATCAGATTTTTGTTAGAGGATTCAACCAAGCCATTTCCTTATGGATAGTAATTAGCAAAATAATGTAATTTTATCCCTTTATCGTGAGCAAATGCAGTCAATTTAATTGATGAAAAGTATTTAGCATTATCAAAGACTAACGAAACTAGAACTCCAAACCTGGTCATGATATGATCTTGCAGGAAGCTGATGACTTTGTCTTCATTTATCTTGTGCAGCGGGATAGCTTCGACCCAGCGAGTGAAATAATCAGTAGTGGTCAGAATGTACTTATGCTGTAGAGAGGAATTCGGTTTTATTTCTCCAATAATATCCATCCCCCATTGCTCGAATGGATCCATGATCATCACAGGATTTAGGGGTGCTGCGGCTTTAGGTTGTCTCCCACTACACCTTTGGAAAATATCACACTTCCTGACATGTGCGTGTGCATCTTTGAAGAGCGTGGGCTAATAGTAACCTACCCTGAGGGTTTTGTGGGCTGTAGTATCTCCTGAATAATGTCCTCCAGCATGCAATTATACCATCACTTTCTTTGCATATTCCTTTTCTAAGCATCTGAGAAGAACCCCGTCATAATTATTTATGAATAATACTCCTTCAACAAGTTGATAGGAGGCTGATTTAAGACATAGCGCCCTTCTTTGCTTGGAACTCCAATGTTCTGGCAATAGCCCTACCTGCAAGTAATGCACAAGGTCTCTATACCAAGACTCGGGAGCTGTAAACAAAGGACATACCTCCATAATATGTGGTTCGGCTTCATCTTCCCAGGCGTGTTCTTAATTTCTCCCATTTTCTGTCATCTGTTTGCACAACCCTTGTCCTTTAACTATAGATGCTGGCTTGAATTCAAGGTCGTACTCTTGAAGAGCTGTTACCCAGTTGCCTCTTCTTTCTCCCAACTCTTTCTATATAAGAAGAGACCTTACAGCTGGGTAGGGGACGATCACCTTGGTTCTATTTTTTAAAATATAAGGTCTGAATTGTTTTACTGCTTTGAATACAGAGTAAGCTTGTTTATCAACAGCTGGATAGTTCAATTCAGCCCCCTGTAGACTAGTACTCATAAAGGATATTGGGAATTCATCCCCCCCATCTTCCTTTTGGGTGAGCACCGCTGCTAGTGAATCATCGGATGCAAAGGTATACAAGATAAAATCTTTGTCGAAATTTGGGATTTTCAAGAATGGTGCGTGTGTGACAGCAGTTTTGATTTTGATAAATGCGCTCTTCTCAATTTCAGTCCACTTGAATAGTGCATTTTGTTTTATCATCTGCTGTAGTGGTTTGACAATCTGAGCAAAATCAGGCACAAATCTTTGCACAAAGTTTATCGTTCCCATAAATGATTGCATCCCCTTTTTATTATGGGGCAAGGGAATTTGTTCAATATCCTTAATTCTTTCTGGATCTATAGAGATTCCTTTCTTCGAAACTATGTGACCTATCAACTTGCCCTTTGTGACAGGGAACACACACTTCTTAGGATTAAGTGAGATGCCATATTTTCTACAGCGTTCGAAAATTTTCCTTAAGTGAAACGCATGCTCTCCTCTTCTCTTTGAGAATATTGTAATATCGTCAAGGTATACTACAGCACTTCGGCCAATCAATCCGTGGAAAGCTATGTCCATAACCCTCTGAAACATTGCTCCAGCATTTATAAGCCCAAAGGGAATTCTCCTGTAGGCGAAGGTTCCCCATTTGGTCCTGAACGTGGTCTTCAATCTGTCTTCTTCGGCTACTAATACTTTATTGTAGCCAGAGAAACCATCTAATAATGAAAACAGTTCAGAACCTAAAACCATTTGTAGCAATTGCTCCATGGGTGGAACAGGATAGTTATCCTTGTCTGATGCATGGTTTAGGTTCCTGAAATCCACGCAGAGTCTGATTTCTCCATACTTTTTCCTTACTGGTACCAGATTTGATGCCCACTCAGAGTGTCTGACTTTGAAAATGATTCTAGAATCCAATAATTTCTTCACTTCACTCTAAATCAACGGTTCCAATTTTGGATGCATTTTTCTTAATGGTTGCTGATATGGCTTGACGCCTGCTTTAATGGGGACGACATGCTTGATGATGCTGGTGTCATATGTTTTCAAATCTTCGTACATCCATGCGAAAACATCTTTATAATGTTTAAATAGACTGATGAATCTGTCTCTTTCTGCTGGTGAACAACACTTGCCGAGATTCACAAATTTGGGAGTCGTCTCAGTCCCTAAATTTATCAGCTTGAACTATAGAGATGAGCTGTGGGTCTTCACGTTGGCTGGTCTTCTGAAATTTTCATTCAAATCTAAAAAAATTTCTAACGTTCTGACTCCTTTAGGAATGAAATTGTCATATTTCATCTCGACCTGATGCTCCTCATCATCTATAATGGCTCCTTTAAAGACCTCATCATTTTTCAAGCATTCTATTATTTGTTGATCATCGTCGAACACTCGCAAGTTGGTGATCATATCCGGTACTGAGGGCCTGAAAAGCAATTCGACAAAACATCAATTATTAGTGGGTACGAGCCTAGCGACTGATGTGTCCAATAGGTTAGTTGCTGCATTTTTAATTCTTGGAATTGAAATAATGTTGAATGCATTAAAACATTTAAGAAGGTCCCATACCTCATTTTGGTAAGCTTTCAAGTGAGGGGAAACACGATGTATTTGATTTTGGATTTGCTTCACAATAATTTCAGAATCCCCAAAGACTTTAAGATTACTTACCTTTAATTCAATCACTTTCTTTAGTCCCTACACCAGTGCTTCGTACTCAGCTGTATTATTAGTACAATCAAACTCTAATCTATAAGAAAGAAAATGTTTGTTCTTCTGGGGGTCAATCAGGACACAGCCAGCCCTTGACCCCTCTAATGTCTTAGAGCCATCAAAAAACAAAGTCCAAAAATCACTAACTACTGAATGTGAATCTATTCCTAATTCTAAGTCTACTATTTTACAGTCAATCTCATCAGCCTATGAGAAATGAAGGAGATCAGGCTGAGTGTCTGATGTGTTGCTGGATTCTTCTGCTTGGTAATTGCCAGGTTCCAACTCAATAAAATAGTTTCCCAATACAGAATCCACTGGTACATTCTTCTCATCTAGTTGAGTAACATTGTACTTCATGTGAGGTTCTCTTAGAATCTTAATCTGGTTCGGACTCCCTTTGTATGGCAACCATAGATGCGACCAATCTTAGGCAAAATATCCATTTAATTTGGCCGACCAATCTCTGCTTAGGACAAGACCGTAAGCATCTGGTATATCAGCCACCATGATGTTAATAACTTGGCATATTTTGTCATTAGATGCCAGACGGACTAGGACATCTTCCATCTCACCAATTACCTTTACATCCGTTCTGTCCAATTGAACCACCCTCCACGTGGATGGCTTAGGCTGCCCATTGATCTTTTTACATACTGATATGGGCATAACATTAACCGATGCCCCTGAGTCTACCAAGCAATTATGTACATTATGATTGAAAATTTCAAACGTGAGGAAGAAAGGTGGATGTTTGCTTTTAGACTTACCTCCAACGCTGGTTTCTCCAATTTATTCTTCTTCCTGAGGTTGATTATCCGTGGGCAACGTCTCATCTGATGCTTCAAGTGCTTTCAACAGTCTTTCTTTTTGCTATGGCACTTTACACATTTCGAATATTGGAAAATTTGCTTTTATCTTCTTTAAATCCTCCACGATGTCATAGTCCATCGGTTGTTTAATGTGGTGAGGTTTATCAGCATTCATCTTTTCTTCACTTGGCTTGGCCCGCACGTCATTCTACCTAGGATCCTGGCTGGTAATAGTGAGTTCTGGAACTATATCAGCTGAGGGTCTGTTTTGAAATTTCTTTATATTTCTTTGCAGCCTTTTGATCTTTGGCAGTATAAGACTATTGTCTTTAATCAGCCCTTGGCTCCTCGTTGCTACGTTGATTTCCTCTTCAACATCAAATAAGGAAATATAATTCCACAAATCCATAGTTTCCTCTTCTTGCTTATTCGTTGCAGCGGTACTTTCTTTTCTTTCCTCATATCCTTCTTCGGTTAATCTAGAATCCAACATCTAGTTCATGACCAACGTCATTGAATTTATCCATTGCGGACAATTCTTCTCAGAGTGGGGTTGTTGGTGGAAAGTGCAAAAATTTTCCATCCCTATCTCTGTCAAATTCATAGATGCTGTATTATGTGGAGGAGGTTGAGACTGATTTTTGTCCTCTCATTTCTTGTAATAGGGCCTGTAGAACTTTTGTGTTTCTTTCTCTTTTTCCAAGTTTATGATTTTATTAGACAGCCTCTGCACCATTTTGGCCATATTTTCATAATCCGACGATTTCTCTTCCTTAGGCTTATTAAACAATAAGGATTTCCTACCTGCACCTTTCTCTCCTAACTGTTCTGGATAATCTTCAATACTTTCTCTTTCCACTTCCACTACTTCTACCTCTTCATAGGTTTCCGTCAAAGTAGGCTTGGCCCTACCTTTGGCAAACATGGCCAAATCAGGGCCTAAAGTGGAAGTATAATACTCAATCAATACCTTGTTTGAAGGCTTATCTGTTTCAGAGAAATTCTTGAGATATGCTGCAAACCGTTGTGTGAAACTATGCACCTTTTCTTTTCTTTATTTCTTCAACATGCACAGCCCTTTCATGAGAGCTGCATGAGTTTTCTGAGTTGCATACTTACTTCTGAAAATTCTTTCGAAGGTATCCCACTCAGGGATAGAGTTAGCAAGCAATCCAAAGTACCATGACGCTGCAACTCCTTTAAGGGTATGCGGGAATAGTCTGCAGACTACATATTCATATTCTCCAGCCCTTAATCCTTCAATTGCCAAGTAAAAGCTTTGTAGATGATCATCTACTAGTATTTTCTCATTTGGGTCGAACTTGGGCAAGATCTTGTCAAAGGATTGAGGTAGGTCGTGTAATGGAGGTGTCAGGTTTAATGGTGATCTAGCTTTCCAAGCAGGTGGTGGATTAGCATTTACTCCTGCCATGAGTAGGGGTGGAGAGTGAGGAGGTGAGCCAATTGGAGTATGAGCAGGAGAACTTTGAGGGGTATCCGGGCCTTCTTGATTCAAAGGTAGCACAACTTCTTGTAAGGCTGTCTCTACAAGTTCTTCCCAATCTCCAACTAACACTGAGTCTTCCGCTACAGGACGATCTTTCTTTTTATACTCTCTTCTGGGCAATTCAGGGATGATTGGTAATCCTCCAATCTTCTTTACATATTCCCTAGTGTGTCTTCTTAGATCATTAACAATTTTGTTACCAACAAAATATAGATGTTCTCTTTCTTCTGCAATTGGATTATGAAACCCACTACTTTCAGAACTGTTACCGGTGGAATATTCTCGGGAAAACGGGTTTCCTCGGCTAGCCATGCACTGGTGGCCCTCCTTCTAGCGCCAAAACTATTGAGGCCCGAAAATTCACAGGAAACAATATAAAGGGATTCTCCCCAATCAACGTTCCCAACTAGCCCATGATTTTTTGGTATGGGGAATCCGTTCGGTTTGTGGTTCGGCTACCATAGGTCAAAGTAACAAAACAAAGGCTTTACCGGTTGCGGCCCGGTCCACCGAGTTTTGTATTTTTTGTATTTTTGACTTAATGCATGATATGCAAGTGCCTAATTAACCATGCAGGGTGATAAGATGCAAGGAGCAGTCACAATGTGATGCACAGGTTCTTACCTCTCATCTTAAGGCTCACAAGCATCCAAATCGCATACAATAAGAAGATAAACTAACTACCTAAACTATCCCTAGGGAGCAGGATTATCATGCATTGGTGAGTAATACATTTTGTACATGCATAATGAAGAGTTACAGTTAGCTGACACTTCTTTCAAGACACACGAACAATTACAGATATTTAAACAACCAAATAGCCAATTGTTTTATGAACAACATTTATTACTCACAGTGGAAAACACCACAAAATATACTGAAAATAATTCAACAAGAACATAGGTTCAGGAAGTTAAACATTCTCACAGTTAATGAAACACAGCTGAAAATGAAATAGTTCCCCTTCAACATTGTTCATTAAATCACATTGATACATTCCACATTTCGCTTTCTCCAGCAGGCAAAAGTTGCAGTTTCTGATTGTAAAACGAAATAGTTCCTCTTACAAGCAAATGGTTTACAAATTATTCCAGGGAAAAATTCCTTTATAAATTCTATCTTTCAAGTATTAAAACTACAGCAGCTGATCGTTTGGGTTGCCCCCAAACGTGTGACCTTCCAATTCTTCCAACGCTCCATATTCTTCTATGTTGTCTGTATACACTTAGGAACATTTTAATAATGGAAAGATAGTCAGGTTCGTGCCTTTATCATTATCAACTTTGCCTTCTGCTTCGATGGCCCATTTAGTGATCTGGTCGGTTTCTTTTCAATCCTTGCCAAACTTCTCCTTTACGTCTTCGCGCATCAGTTCCTTACGTCCACTTGCAATTAATTCCAAGTGTTTTACTCATTGGGACTATGTTATAAAATGAAACAACAAATTATATAAACTAAAACAGCTATCCCACAAGAAATGGCCAGGTATACCACGGCGGAAGTCGAAAGGATACTGAAGTCGGAAGTCAAAGGCCTTGCCCAGCCGCAACGACGGAAGAGAAAAAGGCTATAGCCTCTGATTCGAAGCTGTGGGTGGGAACAAAATTAATCAGAAATTAGGAGACATTACATAGGGAGCTAAATTACTTTCCCAGCCGCAACGGTGGATGAGAAAATACTAAGACACACGACCTTCAGGCAGGACAATTCCCAATCAGAAATCGGAGCACTTTGCGCTTCGGAGGCTTAACCACTTTGGGAGATGCAACGTCGGAAAAGAATTGACTATGGGCAAGTGATTAAAAGAACAATACACATCGGCAGTCGGAGCAATTCGAACTTCGGATGAAGAATCGATTTAGGAGCCGCAACGGTGGAAAATAAGACAGACGCATCAGATAGCAGACTGCTTTAGGCTTCGGAAGCCTAGTTGCTTTGGAGCCGCAACGGCGGAAGCTAAGGAAGATTACAGCCCCCCGATAAAAAAAAATGAAAAACGCTAAGTGCTTAAGATTCTGAATTCCAGCAACAGAAAAGACTGCTTCTGCAACGGTGGCCCTTTGATAAGCAAATCAAACCAAAAATTTGCGATCCTATACAACTTAGAAACATAGGTAATCATTCGAGTACCTGGACGAGTGTTATTAGCCTTTGATAATCATTCAAATCAAAGTGTAACCAACAATAGATCACGGAGCACACGATTAACAAAAAAAGCTAAATCAAAAGGAGGGGCCCAAAATTTTAAGAACTTTGGGGAGAACGGTTGCAGCGGCAACATAGTGCCTTGGCTAGTTTCAGGAGGCTGGAGACTAACTGCTGCTTCAGTTAGGGTTTCTATGGTGGGGTGGCCGATAGGGTTTTCTTTGGCCTCCTTCAGCTACAACCTTTGGATCCTAACCATCTTGTATAATCTAGTATTGTCCTTAAGGTACCTTGTATTCAGCCTCTTCAAGAAAATGTATCTTTCTCTCTGGTCCAGGTAAGACTTATGCAGTAGCTTGTTTCTGCTGGTCAATGTTTCATTACTTCTCTTTAGTTCTCTTTCCAAAACCTCCATCTCATAAATTTACCTTAGTAGTTGATTGATCTTTTGAGTTTTAGGCTTGCTGGAGGAAGCCTTCTCTGTTGGTTCCTCTTGCTCCTATGGTGTGGGGAATGGTAGTGCTTCAGACACTGGTACAATTTGCAGAGCTAGGGCTGCATATTCTTCTTTCTCTTCTTCAAAATATGAATAGGGTATATTTAGGATATTCTCATGGTGTGTTTCAACCTCCTGGCCCTTCTCACTTAAGTCCAATTTCCTTTTTTCCTTCTTGGTATTGGAAGAGGAGGGAGGCTATTATGTTGCTGCTGCTGGGGAAATGGCCCTCCTCCTTCTTCTCCCACTCCTTGGTGTGCTGGACTTCTTGGTAGGAGACTTCCCTTTCTCTTCTAGCTAAAATCCTGTTTCAAATCCATTCCAAAATAGAAAATAAGTCCATGCCATGTTCCTTCTCTTCAACAACTCCTGGACCAATATCTAGATAAGACCATGGTGGGACATCCTACCAGCAATATTGGATGGATGGGATTTCACTTGATGTGCCATATTTCCCAGACTTATGTGTAAGTAAAAGGGAAAATTGAGAGGGCTTTTACCTATGAATTGATTCATCAACCTGAAATGGTAGATCATAGCTCTGTTATATCTCCCTTCACAGGTTAGGTAGAACACAATGGCCTTTAGTAGTTGTTGCCACTTCTCTTCCAGCCATGATGATGGCACACTCTTCTTCCACACCATTCCTCTATCCTCGGGCTCAAGGTAACACCTAAATTCCACATCTTTTTGTATGGTGGTCTTGAACCATTTTTCTCCTATGCCAGGGAGTTCTGTCACCTCAATGATTAGGGTTTCATATATGTGAAACTCCTCCTTGCCTATGATTTCTTTTGAACCATCGAATGATAAGGAAAATGCTTCAGCCACCTGCTGATGGGAGCCTTGTATCTTTTCACAGAAATTGTTACAGCCAACCTCTTGGAAGAGTCTGCAGACCTCTGGATGTCCTTCTAAATAACCGATATCGCCTAGCTCCTTCCTAAGAGAAATTCCACTCTTCTTCATCTTGATGAGTGCCTCTCCTGGGTACCTGCAAAATAGTTCTCATTTCTGTATACAGTATGCTTAGGAGGGTGCTCCTTTAGAGATAGTTTTTCTAGTGGAGAAGAATGATAATCTTGAATATGAAAGTCGATGGAGTCTCTTAGCACTAATTATGAGGGTTTATTCTGTCATGATGGAGGCTGAGATCATAAACTGATGGAAGTAGTTGATCCTCTCAATCTCCTTTCCCAAATAATCATAACCTACATCATCTAGATTACTTGATGGTTTGTTTGATTCTCTTTTGGACATGTGGAAAGAGACTGAGGGTTTCTAGTCATATCATTCATTTGCCAGTTTCGTAACGCCCTTTTTAACTCATTTACACATGCGGTTATGCAGGCCCAGATCTTTTTGGTGGTTTGTCACGCCCTCCATTGATCTTTTATCTTACTGACGGGGTCGGATGTGACTATTTTCTAACCATTTTTTCACTTTTCCTTTTCGGTGGTTAATAGCCTCTGGGAGTTTGTCAACTAGCCACTGAAAAGCTGGCTTTCGGTGTCTAACAAAGTGTTATCTTTCCCACTTAAGCCGTTGAAAGCTTTACCCTGTCACCGTGGTGAAATCCTACTTTCAACGAATAATGTCCTCACTGGAAAACCTGTTTAACTGCCAAAAACCCGTCCTTTCGGTGGCTAATGAAATACCGTAGCTTTCGCCTAAACCACCAAAATTATTTCTCACCCGATGCTTATCTTCCTGCTTTCAGTGGTTAGCATATGCGTTGAATATTTCTCTAAGCTATCGAAAGTAACTCTTTTCGATGGCTAATTAGTTGTTCTGAGCCTCTCCTAAGCCACCGAATGTACTTTTTCCAATGTTGCTCGCTTCCTGCTTTTGGTGGTGAAAATACTTCCTATTCCTCTCTCTAAGCTGCCCAAAGCGACCCTTTTTGGTGGCTAATGAGTCTTTTGGAGTCTCTCCTAAGCCACCGAAAGTGTTATTTTAACTTTGCTTGCTTAGACCACTTTTGGTGGTTCACTTTTACCCCACATTCAACTATTTGGCCACTGAAACATAGCCTTTCAGTGGCTAATGAGCTATGATAAGCCTCGCCTAAGCCACCAAAAGCTATACTTTTTTAAAATTTTCAACCAAATAAAAAACAAAGGATTTCAAATTGTTAGTCATACTCAGTTCTTTCATTACATGAATTCAATTCTTCATACTATCAAAATAAATTTATTTTGGGAGATAACATCTGTCTCCTACTTAAGGATGGGAACCTCCCAGTGAGGTCCCAAGAATCCCAGACCAAAATGCCTTTCCCTAAAAAGAAACTAAATAACTTAACACTATCATTTACTGTTCCAATGGGCATGGAGTTTATTCTGTAATAAAAAACAACTTACTATCTACTAATTTACAATGATAAGGCCTCAGAGCCTCAAATAAAGTAGAGTTTCAGAAAACGCCCATTCATTGGGCCATCAAATACCTCTTCCCCTTCCAGATTACGCAATTTGAAGGTGTTATTCTTATGTACCTGGGCTATCACAAAAGGGCCAATCCACAAAGAGTCAAATTTTCCATGTTTTCCCTTGTCCTGTCTGACAACATCCCACTTGACGATCCAATCTCCAACCTGGAAGTTGTATACTTTCGTTGTTTTGTCAAACATGCCCTTTATCCTTTGTTGATGGGCTTCTGATTTTCCTATAACTTGCTCTCTGATTTGCTGTAACTCCACAAAGTCCATCATGCTCTTGATCACCATATCATTTGGTTCATCTTCCTCTTCCTGAAATAATTTTGTCACTGGAAGAATGAGCTGAATAGGAAAAATGGCCTCAGTACCATAAACTAGCTTAAATGGAGAAGTACCTATAGATATTTTTTCTGTTACCCTATTATCCCATAAAGCAAACTTAAGCTTTGAATCCCAACTTTTTTTATTTGTCTCCAGTAGTTTCGTAATGATCCTAACTAAGATTTTGTTGGATGACTCAGCCAGGCCATTGCCTTGAGGATAATAGGATGTGGAATACACCAATTGAATGCCCATTGACTCACACATTTTAACTAATGCCCCAACTTTAAAAGTTGTTGCATTATCAGTTACCAACCTTACTAGGCAGCCAAACCTGCTAAAGACATTCTCATATAAAAATCTCATGATGACTTTATGAGTGGCATTTATGGTGGGTACTGCCTCTATCCATTTGGTAAAGTAATCAATGGCTACAAATATCCATTTATGATGTCCACTGGAAGATGGATTTATTTCACCTATGAAATCTAGAACCCATTGCTGGAATGGCCCATTCACCACAATAGGCCTGAGGGGCAATGATTTGAGCTAGTGCTTCCCTATAAATCCTTGGCATTGATCACAGGCCCTTACAAATGTGCATACATTATCAAAAAGGACTATCCAATAGTATCCTGCTCTTAAGATCTTGTGGGTTGTGATTTTCCAATAGTGGTGGTCCCCACATGTGCTGGAATGAAAGTGATGCATGATCTACTCTACTTCTTCTTTATCTATACATCTTAACAAAATTCCAAACTTGTCTTTCCAGTACAGCAGTTTGTCAAGTATGCAAAACTTGACAGATTTTAACTTAAGAGCTCATGCTTGATTAGGAATGAGATCAGGAGGAACTTCTAATTTTTTCAAAAATTGAATAATACCTGAGTACCACTCATAGGAAGACAAGTTTTCAGCTACTGATGGAATGTCATTCTGATCTTGATCTACTTCTGTTGCTATCATAGTTTGCACTTTTTCTAATTTGACACATGTGAAGTTTATTCCCATCAGTTCACAGTTTTCTTTAGCCATGAGTTTGGCTAGACCTAGTCCCTTCACTGGCTTAGTGGGTTTCACCTCTATATCAAACTCAATGAACTTGGAAATCCACTTAGCTCTCTTCCCATCAATGTCAAGCTGAGTTAAAACATCCTTGATAGAAGCTGAAGGGACATATGCAAGGAGCTTTGCATGGAGAATGTAAATTCTGAAAGTCTTCAAGCATTTTATGAGAGCATAAACATGTTTCTCAATTGGATCATACTTCAACTCAGCATCTCTCAAGGTTCTGCTGAATAATACAATTGGATGATCAAAACCCTCATTATATTTTTGTAACAACACAGTTGCCACTATGTCATAGGATGCAAAAGAAAATATATAAAAACTCTTGGCATAGTCGGGACTAATCAAGGTTGGGGCCTCCATGATAGCCTTCTTGATGTCTTCGAAAGAGCTTCTTTCCTGGTCAGTCCATTTTATTTCTGCATCCTTTTTCAGCATGACTATTATGTGCTTCACCAGCTCAGAGAAATTAGGGATGAACCTCCTGACAAAGTTTATATTACATAAAAGGACTAAATGTCCCTCTTTGACCTCGATATTGATAGCTTCTGGATTGCTTCCACCCTTACGGGATTGATCTTTACACCTTCAGCTGAGACTATGTGGCCTAGTATTTTTCCTTCACTGAGTGCAAACTGGGACTTCTTAGGGTTCAGTGATATTCCATACCTTCTGTACTTCAGAAATACCTTCCTCAAATGCTACAAATGGTCATGATGGCTGTGAGAGTAAATAGTTAGGTCACCCAAGTATATGAGCACAAAATTATCTTTCAACCCTACAAAATCTAGGTCCTTGGATCTCTGAAAATTAGCCCCAGCATTCATTAGCCCAAATGGCATTTTAGCCCCAGGGGGTGGTAAAGGTAGTATTCTCTTGGTCATCAGGGTGCACAGCAACTTGGTTGTATCTAGAGAAGCCATCCATGAATGACATGACACTATCCCCTAAGACATTCTACAATAGGTGTTCCATCTTGGGTAGTGGATAGTTGTCTTTCTTGGAACATTTGTTCAGGTTTCTAAAATCCACATACAACCTGATTTCCCCATTCTTCTTTCTTACCACTACTATGTTTGCAATCCACTTGGAATACCTGAGGGGGATTATGATCTTGGCTTTGAGGAGCTTATGGATTTATTTTTCAATTACTGGTAATAGGAGAGGACTAATGGATCTTAGCTTCTGCTTGAAGGGGATGGTGTCCTTCTCCAAAGGAATCCTATGCTGGATGATATTGGTGTCATAGATTTTTAGGTCACTATACTCCCAGGAAAAGATATCAGCAAACTATTTTATTAGGCTGCAAAATTTTGACCTCTGATCAGCAGTCAATTTAGTGGACATATTTATCAGTTTTGGATGGCTTTGGCTACCTATGTTTTGATCTTGGATAGCAGGGTCTAACTCTTTTTTGACAGGCTTGAAAGGGATGTCATTATGATCAAACAACTCTTCTAGAGGCACTAGACCCTAAGGTATATAGTTGCTGGGTAATTGGACAATGTTCTGATCAGCCACCTTATCTTGCAACTTGAGCTACTTGGATTTCCTCCATGTTTAGGTTTTCTTGGTCTATATGTATATCAGAGAATTCATCTACCAGCTAAAGGAATTTACTCAGCTCATTATCATTCTCAAACACCTTCCAGAATTTGACATTATCTGGCAAGGAAGGTCTGTATTTAACTTGAACATCATAGCAGATATTAGGAGGTAAAGGAGGAACAAACAGACTTGCAAAGACAACCAAGGATTCAGCTAGGTGATTCAAAGCCCTAGGTATATATGAAATTTTAAAAAACATAAAGGAGTCTCTGAGTTTCCATACCTCGTCCCTGTAGGCCTTT
Organism: Pseudotsuga menziesii; assembly: GCA_001517045.1. Classification (NCBI taxonomy): domain Eukaryota; kingdom Viridiplantae; phylum Streptophyta; class Pinopsida; order Pinales; family Pinaceae; genus Pseudotsuga; species Pseudotsuga menziesii. Next base: position 1,321,088 of record LPNX011134104.1, read on the forward strand.
AGTCTGACATTTTTGGTCTGAAAAGTGTTGTTGACCTACTGTATAATGAGGTCTGCATCTCTGCTATATTGTTAGTGGTTTTAAAATCAAGCTTATAAGGAAAATGAATGTTTTCCTTGGATGGGGAGATCAATACTACACCTGTACCTGCTGAGCTTTGAGTGCTAGCACCATCAAAATACATGTTCCAGACTATTGTGGTCACTTCTTCGAACTGCTAACAGGTAGGATTAGTGAGTTGGACTGATGTTTTCTAAGAATCATCTATTTACAGAATGCATGACCCAAAATCAGTGTCTACTGCATAGATGGGGTGATTCATTGAATTTCTCTCCTTTCTTATGATGTAGGCCAGCTGATTTTCCCAATACAACCTCTTGGTCTCCCCTCCAAACATGGGGATGGTGGCATATGTAAGATCCATCTGAAAGGTGCCACCTAGTCTTTTGCTCCATGATTGAGACAACAAGAGACCGAATTTTGGGGGGATATCAGCCACTACAATGTCCATCATGATGCTTTTTGAAGGTAGCGGAGTTAGTTTCACAACCAGGTCTTTGATGAGGCCCAAGTACTTGACCTTTCTAAATTCAAAGGAGAATAAATCATGGTAGGGCTTCATGATGCTAAGACCAAGCTCATCCTTCACATCCTTTGGCATTAGGTTATGAGAAGCTTCTAAATCTAGTAGATAGTTATGGAGGATTTTATCATGGATATTCAAGGATATATAGAAAGGTGGGCATGAATATTTTAGGTCTTCAATCATGGGGCCTAGGGTTACCACAGTTTTGTCATCTTGTAGGTTAACAAAGTCAGTAACAATATGCACCTTTGGCTGAAGGGAATTCAAAATGGAAGACTTGAATGCATCATTTTTCATTAGCTCAATTAATGGGAAAGGGATTTTCAATTTTTCAATTTTTGACTCGAGGTTGAAAGAATAATGCAACCTATCTTGAAACCTTAACTCATGCACTGGAGTTTTGAGTTGGACATGGTCAGGAATGGTTGAAGGTGATGTTTTCTGTAATGATTTGGACATGACAGCCACTTTCTTTGGTAAAACAGTAATCTTTTTAGCTAGTGCAGCAGCTTTTTTGACAGGCACAACATTCTTCTTAAGAGGAGAAACCAACCTAGATCTTAGATAGTACCCTCCCTGACCATCATCCTGATATACAGCCTCTTCAGTGATCTAATCATCAATTAGGGCTTCCTCATATTCTGCTTGTGTCAGAAAATAATAGTCCACCTCATCCTCCATGCAGTGGATGTTGTCTTCAACTTCTCCTTCTTCTTCAATGAATTATGGGTCTTCTTCTAATATAGCATTCTCAAATTGAGCCCTTATTCTTTGATCTTCCCCTTGATTCCTTTCCCTTCTAAGAATCTGAACTGGGGGGTTTCCTCTTCTATAAGGGACAAAATTAGGGTTTCAGGGAGCAAAGTCACCTGGCCCTTTACCCCTCACAAGTATCTGCCCTTGGTCCTTCATCTTAGACATTTCAGCAGTCATGTTATCTAATAGTTTGGTCATTTTGTCAATCTTTTTCTCTGATAAGGAAGCCCCAATAGGATCTTCTCGATGCTTCTTCCTATCTATATTTCCTTTAACTTTTTGAGATGCCACAATGTTTGATTCTACCTCTAGGGAAACATCTTGCATGAGTGATAAGGAGGCAGACCTCCTTTCTCTAATAAGGAGGAAAAAATCAGAGTCAAAGGCATTTGCATAAGTTATCCTAGATGAGGTATCAATGGGCTTGATCTCAGTGGGGATCTTGCTGTACATGTTATTGAACCTCTTGGTGAAATTTGAGATAAACTCCCCATTCTCTCTCTTCAAGTTGCTGAACTCTATGATATAATAGAGGTGGTCTCTCCTCTCTCCCAAATGTTTTAGAAAGATGTCATCTAGGGCCTCAATGCCTGCCACTGATCCAGCAAGTAGTTCTTCAAACCATTTCCTAGCCTGACCATATAGGATTTGAACAAAAACCCTAGTCCATACATCTTCTTGTTCTATGTTAATGTTCTCAGTATAGCTGTAAAATGCCTCTAGATGTTCTTCAGCTGTGAAATCCCCTTCTCTTGTAAACTTAGGCATGTACTTGAGGTAATCTCCAGTGGGCATGGCTGAGAGGGGATTTTGCAAATTTAGGGGGGCATACCTAGCTACCAGGATCCTTTCCATTTTGGTCAATTGAGGGGCAGCCATATTGGAAATGGGTATGGAAAGGGTTGAGGAAGGAAGCACTGATGAAGGTATTTGCTGAGAAGGTGGTGGTGGTATACTTTCCCCATTGGAGTCACCAGGGATTGGATCTTCACAAGTAGTAGTGCTTGAAGATGCCCAAACCCTAGAATTTTTTGATATATTTATAAATTCCTAAAAATTTGGTCTTTCAGCAGAAGAAATAATAGAAAAAATGTTTTTAAAAATACCTGGTGTGACTTCCTTTGCAGCAGTGTTGGTCTGCCTTAGTGAAGCCCTAGCTCTTCTCAAAATTCCTTCTAGATATAAAACAGGTGTTAATGGTGGCCCCTGAGGGTTTGATCCGGTACTTGGTGTTATTGAAGCCACCTTATTGCAATGGAGTTTCCATATAGATGATTACAATCAGAATAGTGTCCAAGCTTTTTCTATCATCAAAGCAGGGATCTATGTCACCTCCCAGGGAAGATGAGCTTCAGTCTCCGGTCCCCGGCAACAGTGCCAATTTGTTATCACTCCAGGAAACTCCTCTAGGTTATAGCTCGAGGATTCCTAGTAACTTACAATGTTTTTAGGGTTTTATGATATGGATCAAGTCAAGCGACCTATATAACCTTCCACTCTCAAGACATGCATGAAACTCCCTCAATTACAAGGCTTTTAGTTACAACTGTTCAGAAGTTGACAATAAGGTGCAGGGATGGAGAACTCATCAAGACGGCAGATTTACACACAAAACAGATGCATATAAATGGATAAATCATGATAAGGATGGTACTTATAATTCAAATCACATTAACACATGTTACGGAGAGAAATTCCTATTGCTTGGGGTACCACAACAGACAACTTGACTCCAGAAATCAATCCTTTCCTATATGCAAGTGAAACCAAATATCTAACACTAAAGGATCTCAATTCGTACCTTATTCTAGATGGTTGATGTAGATCTCCATTGAGCTTTCCAACTCCAGCTTGAATTGATAAATTTCTTCCTCAACATTCAATAAACAAGACAAGCATGCTATATATAATTGTGTTAGACCTACTCTAGCATATATAATCAATAACATATAAGCATTTGAAATCATCCATGGATCAAATATTCATTCAAATAAACATTATTGGATGGGAAAGATATTTCTATTAATTATAAAATAGAGATTACAATAGAGACAACCTCTGTCAACACGTCTGGGAATCAGAGAAACTGAGTCCCCCACTTGGGCCTCCACCACTTCAATCCTCCATCTCTCGATAGCAATCTCACAAGCAAAAGGAAAGCTTGGGAAGAACACAAAAGTGCTACAAGGGAAAAAGGGATGCAGACTCAAGTATAAGCTCCGAAAACAATGGACTATAGTTTTCTTACTCTTCAATTCCTCATGCCTTCAATGTATCCAAAGGGTTCCTTATATAGCTCTTCAATGGGGTAATGAAAGGTCAAATCCGAGTGATCTCAAGGCATATGGAAGGCCAAGAGACAAGTGAGTTGGATCCACATCAAGGAAAACTCCAAAATAATTTGACCGTTTTCACACATCCCGATGTACGCGGGTTTAAGGGTCAAATCCACGTATAAACACGCGAAAGGGATTAAAAGTCGTGTATGGCAATTTTTGCATGTTTTTAGGGATGATCTTGGAAACATCAAAGGTACAAAAATGGTCCATGGGGTCTAAGGAGTCTGTAAAGGGACAGGGAAGTCCATAAAAGTGTGATTCACCATGTGTGGTAAAATCAGCTGTAATAGATGCCCCCTAATGTGTGAGGTCAGAGGGGTCATACAATGGCCGAAATACATTATAAGTCCATCCCAGAAGTGGAGTGATGAAGAACCCAATGGAAGAACCAGCCATCCAATCAATACAATATAATGATAAAGCTTTGCATATAACTACAAATAGATCCAACAGTCCCGGATACATAAGAGTACAATGGCCATGAATAGGCATGATACAATATGACATGTGTGGTCATCACCACGTACAATATAAATAGCTCAGAATCTCCATAATGAATATGTACAAAGGATCATGATCTCCATGAAGACTGAAGATATATAATGGATCAAGATCTCCATAATGGCTAGAAATGTCTGACATATACTGGAATCAAGTCACGAGAGCTAAAATCTCAGGAACACTGGCACAATCAAGGAGGTAGCATTTAAGAGATGCCACCAATCTGGAAGGTATTCTACACAATACGCTACAAGTACATGTCCTACTATGAGAATAGAGGTGTCGAGGTCAAACATAGTAGTCCATAATCTGATTACCAATCATTGATGTATACCGTTAATAGATGTGAGATTACCCACCAATCATGAAAATGGGAATCAAGGTACTAGAGTGCAAACTAACAATTGTGAATAAATGTGTTGAGGTCGAACACTTGAGAGAATCCATCGATCAGGGGACATTGATGTATTCTCAAAAACTATCGATGGCAAGAGAACCTACCACTAATAACTGCAAGTCTCAAGGAACTCAAAAATGACTCTAGATTCCTATCCGAGAATAAATGATCTGCAGTCGATGGGATGAAATCCGCTGGAAGGAGGGAATTAAGGCATCCCCCATCATCCAACATGAGGTACTCAGCAAAGTTGTATAATGTGGAAGGACTCGATCATAAGGTGCACGAACCAGTAACTGTACTGGGAATGGATAACATTAAAAGTAAAGATAACTGAGGAATGACTGACTTGGGTTCCAAATTCCTTCAAACAAGAGCATAAAGGCGAATGGTGACTGAATGTAGGCAGCATAAACTCGATATGAAAAACTAGGACATCTCTGTGACACAGGAAGCATCGACAGAGGCTCCATAGGGACTGGAAGCTTAACCAGTCAGTAGAGATAAACTCAGATAAATGAGTACAGCTCCTAAATTCAAACTATTAACCCAACCAACAGATGTGATATATAGTGCTCTGTTTGAAGGTGACACGACTCAACTGCTGCCAAAGATAACATCTTTTCTTGTCTGGTTTTTTGGTTTTTTAATTTTTTGGAATTTTTCAAATATTTGAAAAGCTTGAAAAAGAATAAAATCACTTTAAAGTTATAGACTAGGAGGAGATGAGTGTCAAATAGGCAAACAAACTAGTTCCAAGCAATGGAACATACCTATGCTCAATACAAGGATACATGTGGAGGATAGCGACACTCGAGGGAAAGTCCCCTCCTAGTAAAAATAGGGAATCAAGCTGCAAAGGATATATAAAATGGCTCTGTGTGGCTAGACATGAGACAAGCTTGGGCTATATGGCTGATACTCAAAGTCATGGAAGTCGGCATAAGGCTCAATGAGGTAGTCAAATCTCATGATAATGCAATTACAACTTGACATAAGGGATTCCTGGGTAAACAGGCCAGCAAAAGATCAAGAGGAGTATGAGGCTCTTGCAAAATGTCATGGCGATACTATACAACAGACTCTCACACCCTAAAATACAAACTGTCGGCATGGGAGCCAAATTCAAACGAGGAGCTAACTAGGGTACCCATGTAAGGTCAAGCTCTACCATTCATGCCATGTCACTTCTAAGATAGCAAGAAGGTTCCATGACAAGATAGAATGGGTTCGTACCTACGGTTATAATGAAATGGTCATAAGGTCATGCAAAATGAAAATGGAGGTGGAATCAAACCTATATGCCAGTTTAAATATCATACCTAAAATCGGCATGAACGAGACAAAACAACAGTCAAAACGACACTCAAAACGGTCTCCTACATCATTATATTAGTCAAAAATGGTCGAAAAGGGTCAAAAACGGTAAAAAACTATAGAAAGGGGGTAAAAAATTTCAAAATTTTGAAAAATTTCTATAAATAGTAAAAAATTCAAAACATTATATAACATTTGAAATTTTTACCCAATTGAGCTCAGAACTTCAAACGTGAATTCTGGGAGTTTCAGCCTGCGGAATCCGACACCGTTTTTTCCAGGTAACTTTCGATGCCCTGCTCTTTCATTTGCATGTAAATTTTTCAAATTTCCATGGTGAAAATAAATTTCTAGGCCATTCTAAATTATGCGCCACATCCCATGCAGAAATCAAGGATTTTTCCGCATATAGGGTTGGCTATACGTGGAAAAATGCCTCAAATCCATGTAAATACGCAGCTGTTTAGCAAACAGTCGTGTATGCAGCCTCATTTAAGTTTTTCTAAGACAACTAATGACCAAAACTCAAATTGAATATGGAGGATGGTACTAGAATGGAGGGAACGAGAGCACAAGGATGTAGAAGCAGAAGTACGAGGCGATCTAATGGCACAACAAGCTCTTCGTGCATGCGGGCTCTACGAGTTTTGGTGTCTTAGTGGCTTAAGGGCCAAACCAAGACTGCTACAGATGCTAGTAGACTACTGGGATCCTGGCTCAGAGTATTTCTAGATAGATGGGATGTCCCTCACTATAGAGGTGGAGGACATATACTTCATTACTGGATTGTCCCTGTTAAGTCAGAATTTTGTTTCTTCAATTTTGGTTTGATTTACATTTTCTTTCAAGGCTTTCATTTACTTGATTTTGATTTTGCCCTCCTTTTGGGAAATTTTGTTTAGTGTTCATTTGAAATTTTGAGCTTGCTTTAGAAATTTTGAATTTTAAGCTATAGCTTTGTTTTTGTTAAAGGAATTTTTAAAGTTATTTTATCAAATGGTGGGTTCACAAGGCATACTTTGAGCATACCTATCACTCAAGCAACTTTAAAATTTCATACAAATTGTCCAAAAGCTGAAAAAGAGCGAAAAAATAGCACTAAAGATATTCTTGTAGCGCTGGAGCGAAAAATTACAAAGGGCGCGCTACAAGAATATCGCGGCCTTATTTTTTCTCGATTTTCAAGCGAAATTTTGTCATCATTGCAATCGGTGAATGACTAATCCCATATTGTGAGTTGTTTGATACGTGTAAGTTTCATATTTAACATGATTCCAGTTGGTTTTAAGTCGTGAAGCAAATCATGGCCATCATTACTCTTAAGGCGGTTTGGCTTGACAGTTAGCAGCGAGATTCGGTTTAATATAGCATGATTTGTCATTACATGCACTGTCAAAGGTGAAGGAGGAGATCATGGGTAACCATAATCACTAAAAGACCGGATTGTGTCCCTGTAGAGCAGAAACAAGGTTATTAAGACAAACGGGAAATTAGGGCTTTTCAATTCCACTACTTGCAGTCAAATGAATCATTGAGAGACATCGGTACATTCGAGGAGAAGCATTTGACAGCTCAGGACGTGAGATTAAACTATTGCAACCAATCAATTGGCACGTATTTCATGATAAATCCCTATAATTGAAAATTTGGGATTTTTATCGGTGAGGGTCGTTCTAGAGAAATTGATTAATGGAGAGGTTGAGTTATGCTCTTAAATGAGATTTTAGCCCAAGAAATAGCTATTTGAACCATTCTGAAAAGTTTTGTTGAACAGAGCACTGAAAAATAGCCCTAGGTTTGAACTATCCAGTTATTGAAGTTTGAAACGGTCTGAAGTGAAAGCTGGTTATGTTTTAGCATTCAAATTACACCAAAAGCTCTGATACTTATACACATTGAGTTTAACGAGTTGAATGAATAGGATTGTTGGCAGAACTAATGTCATTTTCAGTGCTAAGGCTACAGGAAGCTAATGTGAATATATTGCAGAAGATTTTGTTTGCTCATCTACTTTACAAGCAGTCTCCAGTTGAGAATCCTGTGGTTGGTATTACATTTGCAAAGTCTGAAACTGTGACAAAGTTAATGGTTTTGAAGAATGATGTTGGCATTGATGCACAAGGTTCGATGAGAGTCTCTTGCCCGGAGGAATAGTATATATGATACCTAAAGTTGCAGGGAAACCTGGGTTGTTAGATATAGAAGTTAATTGTTTTTAGAAGCAGATGAAGGCAACAAGGATTTGAATAGTACATGAAAGCCTAGTATCAGTTTGGTGAGTTGAAAGAGATAAATTTGAGATGAACAATCTGCAATCAATCTAAAAGTGACAGCAGAGTTCCTTCATGAAATACCTTTATTGTGCAGAGATGTTCATGATTCATGTTGACAGATTGTAGATACTGATATACAATTTTGCTCTAAAAATTGAAGATGGTCCTCTGTTTAAAAACAGTTTGAATGGTAATTAGGTTTCAAATCTTGTGCAGTTAACCTATACACAGACCTAACTTGTATTGTTAAAACAAAAGAGCATTGAAACCCTTGGTGATTTGAATTTTTCCACTTTTGGGAAGATTTATTTTACCTTTTAAAAGAAAATAAAACAGGTCTGTCAAGAAGTAAGCAGAAAATCAGTTCATAGAGCATCTTTTGAACCCTAAGGCCAGACAGCTTCTAGTTTCTGAAGAAAAAAAGATGGGCAAAAGTGGCAAGAGTGGTAAAAGTGGTAAAATCAACAGAGCAGAACCAACTGATATAGGGTGGATTGAAAACCTCCCTGGATGTGTGGAATTGTTTCAGCAAGTAGGTTGGATAGACTTTTTTAAGAAGATAGATGGATATAATGCAGAAATATCTTGTAAGTTTGCTCAAGGTTTAAAAAATGACATGGTGACCTTTAATGCTCTCAAATTCAAGCTGACAGTGGAACTGATCTCAGAATCCACAGGGATTAAAAATGAGGGTGAACCATGGTTCAAGAAGCTGCCTTTTGACTTTGATCCACAAAGATATCTTTTACCTAATGTCATTCCTGATTGGAATAAAGGCATCCCTATTCAGAATTTTAGAAAAGAGTGGGTTGAGCCAATCAGGATACTGCAGAGCTATGTGACTTGTGAGGGTAGGTATGGATATGTATTCAAGTATCACTTTAGATTCCTTCAACATATGGTGGGAGTCTCAAAAATGAACCTACCTTTCTTCTTTTTGAAGAGCCTGCAGAAAATGTCCAGTAGGGTTAAGCAACATGAAGACCATACATCTCAATCAATTTTTCATCATGGACTAATCAAGTTAATCATCAGCAAGGTTTTGCAGAAGGAAGGGAGATCCTGGGAATTTTTTATCTTTTGGTCTGGTTTTCAAACCAAAGATGAAGATCAAAAACCTAAAAGGCAAGCTGACAAGGGTAACGTTTTAATGAGGAAATTAGGTAAAAAGTCTAAGCCTCAAGATAAGCTAGAGGTCAAAGTTGAGGAAGCATCAGAGCAGGTGGAAAAGGATAATAGACCCAAAGTATTTTCAGCTAGTAGCAAAGGCAAGTACTCACTGTTTGAAGACCAAAAGCAGCTGCTACAGCCCATGGTACCAACAGAGGTCCCTCATGAAATGAAAACTGCTGATACACAAAAGGTGACTGTGCATGAGGAATAATTGCAAGACAAGCAGAGAAGCCCCATTGCTGTATTGTCTGATGATGAAGATTACCTTTTAGAAAAGGAGCAGGTAGAAAAAACTATAGTTGAAGCTGAAGCCTACAGAGAGAGTCCTTCTTCAGGAAGCAAAGCAACAAAACCTAACAGAAAGAAGGGTAAACTTGAAATAGTAGAGTTGGCTGCTATCCAGCATCAAGGAAAGGAGTTGAAAATGCCAGGGGAAAAAACATCATATTTCAGACCTAAAACTAGGTCGAGAAACAAGCTAAGACTGAACATGAAAAAATTGCTCAATCCCAGGTTCTACACAAATGAAGTTACTGTGTTAGATGATGTATCCCCTGATGAAAATCCAGAAATTCAGAAAGCTAGCATAAAAGGGAAGAAGCCAGCAGCTGTAAAAGCTCCTTATGTACAGCCTGCACAAGTCAAGAGTTCATCAAAATCATTAGAAGATTCAAGCAAGCCTGCATCTAAATTATCTGCAATAATTCTTGAGATTAAAGATAAACTCTTAAAACAGCAGCAAGAAGAAAAGGCAAAAGCATGTCCTGTTGAAAATCAGGAGTGGGAGGAAGAAGATGAAGCTATACTCAGGCAAGTAGGAATTATAAAAGAGCCTAGTATTCCTACTGATTTCTCAGACTTTTTAATGCAGGATGCAAATATACTTGAGATCCCTAGTTTTGATGAAGAAAACTTGCAAGAAAGTATTCAGAAATACAAGCAACAGATGAAACACTTACAACAGACTAATGATGGGTTATTGAAAGTCAACAGAGGGCTTATAGAGGAGCTGCAGGATGTCCATAATCATTTCCTGGAGCTATCAGAAGTATCTAAAGAGGTGCTAAAAAGGAAAAGAGCTACTGACAGGTATTCCACAAAGTTGGAGGAAACAGTCCAGGACCTACAACAGAGAAACAAGGAGCTCATGAAGAAGATTAATGACATGGAGAAGAAACAAAAGAAAGCAAAGAGGAAGTCACAAGCGCTAGATGGTATTGCCTTGTTGGCAGAAGCAACAAAAGATCTTTAAGCCAGTTTTCATTTAATTAGTTGTTATCTTTTGAGTAAACACATATGTTAATAATTTACTATTTTTAGCATATTTTGTAATTTTGTAAGTTTATACTTTTTACCTTACTCCAGCAAGTTGATGGAGGCAGTTAGGGTTTTAGACCCAACTGATTTTGTAAAGAAACTCTATTTAGGGAGATGAGAGAATCATTAGCAGGGTTCGATTTTTGAGAGCTTTCAGGAGGTCTTCAAGCTCAGTTGGTTTTTAGACTTGTTCATGAGCAAGGTACAAAACTCTTGTATGCAGTGGTTGATGAAACTATGAGATATATATGACTTTTACCCTTCAGATTTATGTATTGGCTTCATTTTCATCTTTTCTAGTTGCTTAAATTGATAGATTCATTGACTGGTTTATGTTTATATTCTGGTTATGCCTGTCATTTATGTTTGAACCTCAATATTGTTTCTGTTGGATTTTTTTTGGATATATCATGCATCTTCATCTTCTATTGCTTATGATTCAGTAGTTTCTTTACTTATGAATGTATTTCCTGACTGTTCTCAAAGTTCACAACCAAAAACACATTGCAGAAACCCTAAACCTTAATTTTATTGAGTTTTATATTTGAGTGTGTGTTGGCTTGTTTCTATGGCCTTAGAAACAATTTATGGCACAAACATCTTTGGTGCCGTTGCCGGGGACGAAGATGAAGCATATCTTCCCTGGGATACTTATCAGTTTTCCTGGTTTAAGAGGTGGACTTAAATCAGCACTTTGAAGGCTATTTTTCACCAAGTTGTCACATTGGCTTCTAGAGGAGTGGGAACCAGGAGCAGACCTACTTCACCATTACATTCAGGGGTTTTAGACCCTGAACAGATCTTAAAAACAACAAGAAAACTCCGAAGGTCTCAATATTTATCAGCCCTTTGTGACCCTGACCAGTTGGGTGCTTCATTACATCTAGCTAAAACCTCACCTTGGATAAAACCTACCATCCCTGAGAGCACTTTTCAAGTTTTTACTAATCCTCAAACCTTTTTGAAAGCCAAGACTGGTTCTCCTGGTAAAATACCTCTTTTTCAGCTGAAAAAAGGAAAGAGCCCTTTTCAAACAAGTTCCAGTCAAGCTTCCTCATCTTCAAAACCTATCAGTACAAAAATGGCAACCCAAAACCCTCCCATGGATATGATGGACCGCATGGTTGCAGCCAGGTATGCACCATTAGTCTTACCTCAGCCTTTACATGCTTTTCCTGGAGGTGATTACCATAAATATATGCCTAGGTTCAATGGCCAGGGGGAGACCACTGCTGAAGAACATTGGGAGACTTTTCTAAGTTATGCTGACAATCAAAACATTGAGATCAAAGATGTATGGATGAGGGTATTTGTTCAGAGCCTTGATGGGGATGTAAGGAAGTGGTTCAGAGAGTTTCCTGCCAACTCAATCACTATAATAGAAGAGCTCCGTGATATTTTCATGAGGCAATGGGGAGACACAAATGATCACACCTATTATATAACTGAGTTTGGAGCTCTCAAAAGGAAAAAAAGAAGAGACTGTTGCTGATTTTTCCAAAAGATTTAACAAAATGTTTAGTAGGATTCCAGCAGAAATTAAGCCTACTGAAACATCAGCTAAACTCACCTATGCCAATGCCTTTGACCATGAATTTTCTCTATTGCTGAGAGAAAGAAGACCTATCACCCTGTTGAATATGCAAGATGCAGCATTGGAGGTTGAGTCCAATTTGTTGGCTTCAAACAGACTTAAGAAAGAAACTCCCCAGCAGCTTTATGAGAGAAAAGGAAAGAAGGAAGCTGTTTCAACAAGTGTTGCTCCTCAGTCTGCCGAAGCCAAGATAGATGAGATGGAAAAGCTAGTAAAGATTCTCACTGCCAAACTGAATAAACTAGAGCTTGAAAAGAATTCTGCCAAACCTGCTCCAGAAGCTGAAAGAAATCCAAATAACCAGAATCAGTTTAGAAGACAATTTGCTCCCAGATTCATACCAAGAGAGCGAAGGAACAATGATATTCAGCGAGAGAGGAGAGAGAATAAAGATCAAAGAGTGCCTCCACCTCTTCAAAATAATGTAGCTAATGAAGAAGAAGTTGATGAATAGCTACTCTTTGAAGAGACTGAGACTGATCAGGATATGAACCACTTTGGAGATGGATTGTCTACAGGTTTTGTTACTGAAGAAGATTTTCTGAATTCAGAATATTATGTTGCTGATATGTTTGAAACTGAAGATGATTTAGGCTTGGAAAACACTGTTGTAACTGCTATTGTCCATCAGAATGGACCTAAGAAGACAATAAATCTCAGATCAGCCCCAAAACAAGTGGTCCAAGTTCCCAAGAAGAAGGCTACTATTCCTGCTGCTGCTCTTCCTACTGCTGATGTTCCTACTAAACAGACAGCTGATCCTATGCCAGAAAAAAGACAATCAGTAGAAAAATCAAAGAAGAATGCTAAAATTGAAGAGGTAAACAAATCTGTCCAAAATTTCAGTTTGGAGAATGAACTAGGGAAGTTAAAGATTCCTGTGCCTTTGATTGAGTTAATAAAAAACCCATCATATAAACAAATAGTTCTGAAAGTGATGAATGTACCCAGTAATCAGCCTGTTACAGATACAGTTAATTTGCAGAAAGAAAGCCCAAGAATTTTTATTGGATTAGCTCTGGCTGAAAAGACTGAAAATGAGGCTGGTGCTTCTCCTCCCTTTTATGTCACCTTGACTGTCCATGACCAAATGATTCACAATTGTCTTTTAGATTCAGGAGCCTCCCATAATTTGATGCCAAAAGCTGCAACGGAAGCCCTGGGCCTCAGTATCACCAAACCTTACCATGATTTATATGCCTTTGACTCCCGAGCTGTGAAATGTTTAGGAGTAATTAAAGATATGGTTGTCAGCTTAGCTCAATTGCCTATGAAAAGTGTAATAATGGATGTTGTAGTAGCTGACATTACACCAAAGTTTGGCTTACTTCTGTCTAGGTCATGGTCTAAGAAGGTTGGGGGAACCTTATAGATGGACCTTTCTTATGCCACTATTCCAGTGTTTGGTGGAGAAACTAGAAGACTGTATAGAGAGTTGCAGTTTTCCTATATAGTGACAGATGACAAGCATCCCACTAATCACCCACTGTACTCTGTTGATAAAGATCTTGGTACGTGCATGTTAGATTTCAATGATCATTATAATTCTACCGGTCTGTTACAGGTGGAAAAAGATAAACCAATAAAACACAGCAGAGAGGAAGAAGATGCACTATGGCAGTTGTATTTTGATGGATCCTCGTGCAAAGAGGGTGCTGGAGCTGGAGTGCTACTCATTTCTCCTGGAGGTGAGATAGTGAAACTCATGTATAAGCTGGAGTTTGTTACCACTAACAATACTACTAAGTATGAAGCTCTACTATTGGGACTGAAAGCTACTAAAGACTTAGGCATTCAGCAAATTGCTGCATTTGGCGACTCCGAACTGGTTGTTCAGCAGGTTAAGAACAATTATCAAGTAAAGCAAGGTTTGCTGAAAGTGTACCGAAATGAGGTATGGGATATGCTTGATAATTATTTTATAGCATTTAATATCACTCATATTCCAAGGAATCATAATGAGACTGCAGACTCTTTAGCTTTGGCTGCTACACACTTCAGAATTCCTAAAACCACTCAGCTGAGGTATCCCATAGAGGTAAGGTACAGACCATGTGTACCGGATAATGTGAGGCACTGGAGGGTATTTGAAGATGATATTGAAATCAAAAAATTTCTTGAGCTTACAGATGAGTTCACTAATTCCCAAATTGATCAAGAAGAAGATGAAGGGGATGAACAGTTAGATGAATCTGCTGAAAATGAATCTGCTGAAAATGATTCTGCTGAAAATAAGTTTGTTGGACATGAAATAGCAGGTCATAAAATTATTGAGTTGAAGAGTAATTTCATCCCAAAATGTTTAGTACCTTTAGAAATAATATTTACCAAAGATGATACTCCTTCAAAGCCAGTGGTTCAATCCTCAGAAGACAATGTAATGGACTGCAACATTGGTTCTGCTGAACATCCAAAAATGGTAAAAATTTCCAAATCTCTGTTAGCTGAACAAAGAAATAGATACATCAAAGTTCTGAAAGAACATGTGGATGTGTTTTCCTGGTCTTATGAAGAGTTGAGAACCTATGATACATCAATCATTCAGTATAAGGTCCCACTGAAGCCTAATGTTAAACCTTTCCGACAGAAACTAAGAAGGATTAATCCAGCTTTATTTCCTGTGATTGAAAAGGAAGTAAAGAAGCTGCTGGATGCAAAGATAATAGTGCCTCTCAGGTACTCTTCTTGGGTTTCTAATATGGTTCCTGTCAGGAAAAAGAATGGGGAAATCAGATTATGTGTTGACTTCAGAAATTTGAATAGATCATCATTGAAAGACAACTATCCTCTTCCGAAGATCGAACAGGTGTTGCAGCAAGTGGTTGGAGCTCAAAGGATATCTATGGTGGATGGTTTCTCAGGGTACAATCAGATTGCAATGCACCCTGATGACAAGGAGAAGACAGCCTTTACAACTCCATGGGGGACATTCATGTATGACAAGATGCCTTTTGGCCTAATGAATGCTGGAGCAACCTTTCAGAGAGCAATGGATATTGCCTTTGTAGGTGAAAAAGATAAGTTTGTGGTTATTTATTTGGATGATATCACAGTTTTTTCCCAGTCAGATGATGAACACTTGAAGCATTTAAGGTAGACCTTCCAAAAATGCAGAAAATTAGGCTTGTCTCTAAATCCCAAAAAGTCACATTTTGCTATGCAAGAAGGTAAATTACTTGGTCACCTTGTGTCCGTTGATGGCATCCGAATAGATCCTGAAAGAGTGAAAGCTATACTGAAGATCAGTTTACCCAGGAGCAAAAAATATGTGCAATCATTCATTGGCAAAATTAATTTTCTGCGGTGGTTTATTCCCAATTTTGCTGAAACTATTAAACAGATCACAGCCATGTTGAAGAAAGACCAAGACGTCAGGTGGACTGTTGAAGCAAAGGCTGCATTTGAAAAAATCAAGGTAGCTCTGACTGAAGCACCTGTGTTGGTAAGTCCTGATTTCACCAAAGAATTTATTACTTTTTCATTTGCATCAGAAGACACAATTGCAGCAGTCTTACTTCAGAAAAATAAAGAAGGTTTGGAACAGCCTATAGCTTTCTTTAGCAAGACTCTCAGAGATTCAGAGCTGAAGTATAGCATTTTGGAGAAGCAGGCTTATGCTCTGGTGAAAGCTCTGAAATTTTTCAGAATTATGTCCTTCATTCAAAGGTTGTTTCATTTGTTCCAAATGTTGCAGTGAAGGATGTTTTGACACAGCCCGACAGTGAAGGAAAGAGAGGGAAATGGATTGCAAAGATTATGGAGTACGATGTGGAAATCAAACCCACCAAGCTTGTTAAAGGACAAGGTTTAGCCAAGCTGTTGGCTGATTCAAATTGTCAAGCTCTGGGACTGCATGTTATGGCTGAAGAAATAGCTCAGGAGGAAGAACAATCAGCACTAAAGAAAGAGAAGATAATGGATTTCTATTCAGCATCTACCTGGTATGCAGACATAGTCTATTTTCTGTTATTTCTGCAATGTCCTGAACATTTAGATAAGAAGGCTGCTAGATCTTTGAAACTCAAAGCTACTAAGTATTTTTTGGTAGAGGATCAATTGTTCTGGAAATATCCAATGGGTATCTTGCTCAGATGTTTGGACAAATCTGAAATAGGTGAAGTGATCTCGGAATCTCATGAAGGTGCCTGTGGAGGGCATAAATATTGGAAAGCAACAACTTACAAAATTTTACGAGCTGGATATTATTGGCCATCATTATTCACAGATGTTTACCAGCAGGTAAGAGCTTGCATTCCCTATCAGAAATTTGCTGGTAAGTAGAAATTATTGTCTTTGCCTTTGAAACCTATTGCAGTCAATGCCCCTTTTCAGCAATGGGGTCTGGACTTTATTGGAGAAATCAATCCAGCATCTTCAGGACAGCATCATTGGATCTTGACTGCAACAGATTTTTTCACAAAATGGGTGGAAGCTATTCCCACAAGGAATACTACAAACAAAGTAATCATGGACTTTATTAAAGAAAACATCCTGAGTCAGTTTGGTTGTCCACAAACATTAGTAATAGATAATTCCAAGGCATTCAAGTCCAAGGAAATGGTGTCCTTTTGTGAAAAAAATGGCATTATTTTGAAGCACTCAACTCCCTATTATCCTCAGGGAAATGGTTAGGCTGAATCATCTAACAAGAACATCATTCAAAGCATCAAGAAATTGCTGAAGCATAACAACAGATCTTGGGATTCAATGCTGAAGTATGCATTGTGGGCGGATAGGATTACAGTGAAACAGGAAATTGGTACTTCTCCATATCAGCTGGTTTACGGTACAGAAGTAGTTTTTCCTGTTCAGCTGGGGATTCCAGTGATGAAATTCCTCCATAACTCTCAAGAGGAACTAGATGATATGCAAAGGAGAATCTTTGAAATGATAGAGTTACAGCAAAATAGAGAGAAGGTAGATGAAAAAGCACAGCTGTATAGGACCAAGGTTAAAAACAGGTTTGACAGAAACATTAAAGAAAATACTTTCACAGAAGATGAGATGGTTCTAAGATGGGATGCAAGAAAGGAGCAGAAAGGAAAACATGGTAAGTTTGACAATCTTTGGTTTGGGCCTTTTCTGGTATCAAAGGTTTTAGAAAACAATACTTTTTTCTTGCAGTCCTTGGAAGGTGAGGAATTGTCCAGCCCTGTTAATGGACGATTCCTCAAACATTTTTACAGTTTATAAGAGCATTTTTCACTGATCATTGTACATACCGGTGTGAGTGAGATGGAATAAAGACTCCATAGCCCAATGGAAGTTTGCAGACATGTAAATAGAAGACAGAAGGCACTGGTCTACAGTTTCTTGAAGCCTCACAGGGAGGACTTCATCCCGCAGCTGGAGCCAGATGTTAAGTCAGAATTTTGTTTCTTCAATTTTGGTTTGATTTACATTTTCTTTCAAGGCTTTCATTTACTTGATTTTGATTTTTCCCTCCTTTTTGGAAATTTTGTTTAGTGTTCATTTGAAATTTTGAGCTTGCTTTAGAAATTTTGAATTTTAAGCTATAGCTTTGTTTTTGTTAAAGGGATTTTTAAAGTTATTTTATCAAATGGTGGGTTCACAAGGCATACTTTGAGCATACCTATCACTCAAGCAGCTTTAAAACTTCATACAAAGTGTCCAAAAGCTGAAAAAGAGTGAAAAAATAGCACTAAAGATATTCTTGTAGCGCTGGAGCAAAAAATTACAAAGGGTGCGCTACAAGAATATCGCGGCCTTATTTTTTCCCGATTTTCAAGCAAAATTTTGTCATGATTGCAATCGGTGAATGACTAATCCCATATTGTGAGTTGTTTGATACATGTAAGTTTTAGATTTAACATGATTCCAGTTGGTTTTAAGTCATGAAGCAAATCATGGCCATCATTACTCTTAAGGCGGTTTGGTTTGACAGTTAGTAGCGACATTCGGTTTAATATAGCATGATTTGTCATTACATGCACTGTCAAAGGTGAAGGAGGAGATCGTGGGTAACCATAATCACTAAAAGACCAGATTGTGTCCCTGTAGAGCAGAAACAAGGTTATGAAGACTAATGGGAAATTAGGGCTTTTCAATTCCACTACTTGCAGTCAAATGAATCATTGAGAGACATCGGTACATTCGAGGAGAAGCATTTGACAGCTCAGGACGTGAGATTAAACTATTGCAACCGATCAATTGGCAGGTATTTCATGATAAATCCCTATAATTGAAAATTTGGGATTTTTATCGGTGAGGGTCGTTCTAGAGAAATTGATTAATGGAGAGGTTGAGTTATGCTCTTAAATGAGATTTTAGCCCAAGAAATAGCTGTTTGAACCATTTTGAAAAGTTTTGTTGAACAGAGCACTGAAAAATAGCCCTAGGTTTGAACTATCCAGTTATTGAAGTTCGAAACGGTCTGAAGTGAAAGCTGGTTATGTTTTAGCATTCAAATTACACCAAAAGCTCTGATACTTATACACATTGAGTTTAATGAGTTGAATGAATAGGATTGTTGGCAGACCTAATGTCATTTTCAGTGCTAAGGCTACAGGAAGCTAATGTGAATATATTGCAGAAGATTTTGTTTGCTCATCTACTTTACAAGCAGTCTCCAGTTAGGAAGCCTGTGGTTGGTATTACATTTGCAAAGTCTGAAACTATGACAAAGTTAATGATTTTGAAGAATGATGTTGGCATTGATGCACAGGGTTCGATGAGAGTCTCTTGCCCGGAGGATAGTATATATGATACCTAAAGTTGCAAGGAAACCTGGGTTGTTAGATATAGAAGTTAATTGTTTTTAGAAGCAGATGAAGGCAACAAGGATTTGAATAGTAGATGAAATCCTAGTATCAGTTTGGTGAGTTGAAAGAGATAAATTTGAGATGAACAATCTGCAATCAATCTAAAAGTGACAGCAGAGTTCCTTCATGAAATACCTTTATTGTGCAGAGATGTTCGTGATTCATGTTGACAGATTGTAGATACTGATATACAGTTTTGCTCTAAAAATTGAAGATGGTCCTCTGTTTAAAAACAGTCTGAATGGTAATTAGGTTTCAAATCTTGTGCAGTTAACCTATACATAGACCTAACTTGTATTGTTAAAACAAAAGAGCATTGAAACCCTTGGTGATTTGAATTTTTCCACTTTTGGGAAGATTTATTTTACCTTTTAAAAGAAAATAAAATAGGTCTGTCAAGAAGTAAGCAGAAAATCAGTTCATAGAGCATCTTCTGAACCCTAAGGCCAGACAGCTTCTAGTTTCTGAAGAAAAAAAGATGGGCAAAAGTGGCAAGAGTGGTAAAAGTGGTAAAATTAACAGAGCAGAACCAACTGATATAGGGTGGATTGAAAACCTCCCTAGATGTGTGGAATTGTTTCAACAAGCAGGTTGGATAGACTTTTTTAAGAAGATAGATGGATATAATGCAGAAGTATCATGTAAGTTTGCTCAAGGTTTAAAAAATGACATGGTGACCTTTAATGCTCTCAAATTCAAGCTGACAGTGGAACTGATCTCAGAAGCCACAGGGATTAAAAATGAGGGTGAACCATGGTTCAAGAAGCTTCCTTTTGCCTTTGATCCACAAAGATATATTTTACCTAATGTCATTCCTGATTGGAATAAAGGCATCCCTATTCAGAATTTTAGAAAAGAGTGGGTTGAGCCAATCAGGATACTGTAGAGCTATGTGACTTGTGAGGGTAGGTATGGATATGTATTCAAGTATCACTTTAGATTCCTTCAACATATGGTGGGAGTCTCAAAAATGAACCTTCCTTTCTTCTTTTTGAAGAGCCTGCAGAAAATGTCCAGTAGGGTTAAGCAACATGAAGACCATACATCTCAGTCAATTTTTCATCATGGACTAATCAAGTTAATCATCAGCAAGGTTTTGCAGAAGGAAGGGAGATCCTGGGACTTTTTTATCTTTTGGTCTGGTTTTCAAACCAAAGATGAAGATCAAAAACCTAAAAGGCAAGCTGACAAGGGTAAGGTTTTGATGAGGAAATTAGGTAAAAAGTCTAAGCCTGAAGATAAGCCAAAGGTCAAAGTTGAGGAAGCATCAGAGCAGGTGGAAAAGGATAATAGACCCAAAGTATTTTCAGCTAGTAGCAAAGGCAAGTACTCACTGTTTGAAGACCAAAAGCAGCTGCTACAGCCCATGGTACCAACAGAGGTCCCTCATGAAATGAAAACTGCTGATACACAAAAGGTGACTGTGCATGAGGAATAATTGCAAGACAAGCAGAGAAGCCCCATTACTGTATTTTCTGATGATAAAGGTTACCTTTTAGAAAAGGAGCAGGTAGAAAAAACTACAGTTGAAGCTGAAGCCTACAGAGAGAGTCCTTCTTCAGGAAGCAAAGCAACAAAACCTAACAGAAAGAAGGGTAAACTTGAAATAGTAGAGTTGGCTGCTATCCAGCATCAAGGAAAGGAGTTGAAAATGCCAGGGGAAAAAACATCATATTTCAGACCTAAAACTAGGTCGAGAAACAAGCTAAGACTGAACATGAAAAAATTGCTCAATCCTAGGTTATACACAAATGAAGTTATTGTGTTAGATGATGTATCCCCTGATGAAAATCCAAAAATTAAGAAAGCTAGCAGAAAAGGGAAGAAGCCAGCAGCTGTAAAATCTCCTTATGTACATCCTGCAGAAGTCAAGAGTTCATCAAAATCATTAGAAGATTCAAGCAAGGCTGCATCTAAATTATCTGCAATAATTCTTGAGATTAAAGATAAACTCTTAAAACATTAGCAAGAAGAAAAGGCAAAAGCATGTCCTGTTAAAAATCAGGAGTGGGAGGAAAAAGATGAAGCTATACTCAGGCAAGCAGGAATTATAAAAGAGCCTAGTATTCCTACTGATTTCTCAGAATTTTTAATGCAGGATGCAAATATACTTGAGATCCCTAGTTTTGATGAAGAAAACTTGCAGGAAAGTATTCAGAAATACAAGCAACAGATGAAACACTTACAACAGACTAATGATGGGTTATTGAAAGTCAACAGACGGCTTATAGAGGAGCTGTAGGATGTCCATAATCATTTCCTGGAGCTATCAGAAGTATCTAAAGAGGTGCTAAAAAGGAAAAGAGCTACTGAAAGGTATTCCACAAAGTTGGAGGAAACAGTCTAGGACCTACATCAGAGAAACAAGGAGCTCATGAAGAAGATTAATGACATGGAGAAGAAACAAAAGAAAGTAAAGAGGAAGTCACAAGCACTAGATGGTATTGCCTTGTTGGCAGAAGCAGCAAAATATCTTTAAGCCAGTTGTCATTTAATTAGTTGTTATCTTTTGAGTAAACACATATGTTAATAATTTACTATTTTTAGCATATTTTGTAATTTTGTAAGTTTATACTTTTTACCTTACTCCAGCGAGTTGATGGAGGGAGTTAGGGTTTTAGACCCAATTGATTTTTTAAAGAAACTCTATTTAGGGAGATGAGAGAATCATTAGCAGGGTTCGATTTTTGAGAGCTTTCAGGAGGTCTTCAAGCTCAGTTGGTTTTTAGACTTGTTCATGAGCAAGGTACAAAACTCTTGTATGCAGTGGTTGATGAAACTATGAGATATATATGACTTTTACCCTTCAGATTTATGTATTGGCTTCATTTTCATCTTTTCTAGTTGCTTAAATTGATAGATTCATTGACTGGTTTATGTTTATATTCTGGTTATGCCTGTCATTTATGTTTGAACCTCAATGCTGTTTCTGTTGGATTTTTTTTGGATATATCATGCATCTTCATCTTCTATTGCTTATGATTCAGTAGTTGCTTTACTTATGAATGTATTCCCTGACTGTTCTCAAAGTTCACAACCAAAAACACATTACAGAAACCCTAAACCTTAATTTTATTGAGTTTTATATTTGAGTGTGTGTTGGCTTGTTTCTCTGGCCTTAGAAACAATTTCTAGCACAAACAGTCCCAATGGGGGAAAGTGGTGAACTTACGGTCTCGCAGGCTCAGAGGTGGCCTCACCATAGATGAGTATATAGTTGTATATTGTTATCCAGACATGGAGAATGTCGAGAGTCAGATCCCAACTAAATCCATACAGGTGCTAGGCCTAAATGCCATACTATTGACACTCAGCAGGATAGCAGGGCTAGCCTCACTCCACCAGGCCTCGCGGCCCTTGATGTTCTATGCAATGGAGTGAATGAGACCCACAGTTTACGATTGGAGTACTGCAATGTTGAGAAACATGAAGCAACAAATCAGTGACTGTAAGATGGGAAGGGTACGAAACTTCAGTTTCAGCAGCATACTAAGCATGTTCTTCTTTGAGCGTGTTCCAAGATTGAGCCCTAGAGTTGACGTTCCTCTTCACGGGGTTTGAGATCCGGCCCAATGAATTTGGGAAGATGCGATGTGCAAACTGGGTGGAGGTAGGGTGTCCAACCCTTATCTAGTTGATTTCTTTCCATGGTGGCAATGGTAGATAGTTGCCATCGATGATTATCCCTATGTGGGGATAGATTTTCGGGGAGATATTGATATGCATCTACCACCAGGATCAGCATACGGTGACATTGGCAATGAATCCCAACCCTCTTTTTTAAGTTTTTTGAATTATTTAATTTTTTGTGTTTTTATATATATATAGACTCAAAAGACATATTTTGCATGAGAACACATAGTGACATCCTATCATATGTATGTATATGTAGGACCATGGTGGCTTGATAGTTTCCCTCGTCATAGATGGAGGGGAAGAGGAGATGACATTATGGGTGTGGATGTGGAGCGGACGCTCCAAAGCATTCATACCAACTTTGTGCGGCTGACACATAGGGTACCCATGGCACAGGTCAAGGAGCTACCTGAGGCCATGCAACATCAGGTGGTGGGTGTACCATGAGCATGGGTGCGGTTATTTTGATGGCCAACTAAATCCATGGTGACATTCCATGATCAGAACCCCCCTCCTCCTCCCCAGGCTTAGATACCTAGGAGTGATACATTTTGTACTACCATGTATTTATATTTTGGTGGCTTGAAAGCCCCATTTTTGTATTATGACACTTATGTATTATCACATTTTGGATGTTTAATGAAAAACGTTTATGATGATCGATTTATTTATTTACATGTTTAAAAATGTATGTTTATATTGAGCTTATTGTCTATGAATCAAATTCCAATCTAACACATAGTTAACATATGAGTCAGCAACTTGATTATAATTTCTTGGAACATGTATGTATGTTATATTGTGAAATTGTCATTCTAACAATCTCACACGTAAGAACCTTCATAATAATTTTGGATCCCTAACATGATACAAGCCATTAAGCTATGACACTACTAACTGCGAATCAAGATGTACCTCAAGAGATAGAACACCATGTGAAATGGCATCCTATAGAAGCTCTATAATGGCACTATATTCAGCAACATTGTTTGAAGAGGGCCATAAACATATGCCTCCTGAAGACAATACCTAACTCGTAGGAGTATAAATCACCCAAGCAACAGAGGCTGAGTGTTGAGTGTGGTGGCTAGCACCATCCGCATATCCTATATAGATGGAAGACTCCATTGACATCTGGCATAAGAAACAAAATCTAATCAACAAACCCAATCACCATAAGAAAAACCTAACTATGCAAAATACTATACAATAATATACAATAGTCAACCCTGGCTGAGAATCATGCATAGTAATTTTTAAGATAGAGCCCATTTCTAGGCTCTACCAAGGCTGTCCCTTTGTAATCTACTAACTCATATGTGCCCTTCTCTAACACATGTTTAACAACGTAAGGACCATGCCACATGGGGTTAAACTTTCCTTCCCCCAAGGGTTCTTTAGCTTGATCCCAAAAAAGGACCAAATCTCCTTCACTAAACTTCCTTGGACGAACAGATTTATCATACTAGACCTTAATGCGATGCTTATTCACTTATAGAGCCACCAAGGCATCTCGACGCTACTCATCATGCTTCTCTAACTGGACCAAACATTCCTCCAATGGGGAAGTGTCTGGTAAGAGCTTTATGGCTAGCTTCAAATAAGGGATTTCAAACTCAACTGGCAATATAGACTCCACTCCATGTACAAGCTCATATGGAGAAAAACCAGTGGCAGTCTTAACCACGGTCCTCTAAGCCCAAAAAGTAGGGTATAACATGATATGCCAATTGGTCTTGCTTTGTGCGATGGTTCATTGGAGAATGGACTTGAGTGATTTGTTCACTGCTTCAACCTATCCATTCGCTTAAGGGTAATAAGAAGAGGAATTATCCTAGTTATACCCTTACTTCGAGGCCATCTCTTCCATCATCCAATTCTGAAAGTTACTACCATGGTCAGTGACAAGCTCTTTTGGAATACCGAACTGAGTAATGATCTGGTTGAATACGAAATGTGTGGTTGTCTCACTGTCGGATTTAACCATGGGCATAGCCTTAGCCCATTTCATGAAATAGTCAACAGCCACTGTGATATGATGATGCCCCCCAGCTGAAGCTGGGCTGCAATCCATGAAGTCAAGCCCTGAATTAGTGAAGGTACCAGCGGTGATAATTAGATGTAACGAGGCAGGATGTGAGCGCATATTGCGTGCAAACACCTGGTAAGGGTGTCACTTCTTGACTGCATTGACACAGTCTTTAAAGATCGACGGTGAGAAATAACCCGCTCTCAAGATATTTTGGGTTGTAGAAATCTTGGATAAATGACCACCACAAGCCCCTCCATGGCAATCATTCAGCACAATCTCATCCTCCTCATGAGTTAAAAAATGACGTAAAATTGAATCCACCCCACGGTGGTATAATGTGTTATCCACTATGAGGTAATTCTTGGATACATGAAGTAACCTTCGTCATTCATCCTGTGAAAGGTGAGTAGGGACCTTCAATGTTTGTAAATATATGATAATATCCCCATACCATGGATCCAAAGTTGAGATCAGGAAAATGTGCTCATCGACAAATGTATCTTCACAAACTTACTCCTCCTCCTAGCTTGGGAAATCAGATATAAGCTTCACAAAAATCAATGATTTTTTCAATTTTGTCGAAACAAACTCAAGATCGAATTCTTGCAAGATGACAATCCACTTATTATACTTTCCCCCTATTATGCTTCTAGTGAGGACGAACTAAAATGGATTGACATGGGCTACCACCAAGGTCTGACGAAGGAGAATATAATGTCTCAATCTTTGGACCGCATGAATGGTAGCTAAGGTAAGTTTATCCACATGGGAATAATGGATCTCCACATCTATAAGGTTTCAACTCAAATAATATATGACATGCTCCTAGAGCTCCTCATCTTCTTGAACCAAAACCATACTAATCGTCTCCATGGACACAACCACATAAAGTAAAAAATCATGGCCCTAGTCGGGTGGACTAATCACTGGGGCCAATGCTAAGGCTCGCTTAAGAGCATCAAAGGGATCCTGGGCTCACTCATCCCAGCAAAATGTAGTGTCCTTCTTGAAAATATGTATAAAGCCTCTACTCAAATTGGCAAAGTTAATGACGAATCTCCGCAAGAAATTTGCCATGCCTTGCAAACATTGAAGATGTCTAATGTTTCTTGGGGGAGACAATTGAAGTATTGCCTCAACGTTTAAAGGGTCGACTCTTATACCCTCCTTGGAGACAATGAACCCTAATAAGTGACCAAACTTCACACAAAAGATGCATTTATGAGGGTTTAACCTGACCAAGTAATGGAAGCATCTTTCGAACACTAATCTCAAATGGTAGGAATGACGCATCCTCTAACGAGAATGAGCAGCAAGGTCATCCAAAAAGACTTCAATAAATCATTTTAGATCATGGAAGATCAAGGTCATAGCCCGTTGAAAAGTGGCTCATGCGTTTTTAAGGCCAAAAGGCATCTTTCGATATGTAAAGGTACCCGAAGGACAAATAAAGGTGGTTTTATGTTGGTCCTCGGGTTTGATCTGTATCTGATTATATCTAGAAAAGCCGTCCATAAAGGAAAATACCTCACTTCCCGCACATTCATCCAAAATTTGATCAATAAATGGTGTGGGAAAATTATCCTTGGGACAGGCATGATTCAAGTCACAGAAATCAGTGCATATACCGATCGTTCCCTATTTCTTATCAACCAGAACGGGGTTTGAAACCCACTCCATCAAGGGAACGGGATAGATAAAATCGACATTCGACAGTTTTTCTATATCAGCCTTAACCGCGGGTGCTTTTCTAGGATTCATCACACGCAAGCATTGTCGAACAAGCTTAGCATTGGGATAAGTTTTAATCTCATGTTCAACAATGCGAGGGTTGATACCTGGCATTTCCTCGTATGACCAAGTAAATACACCACAAAACTCTTTGAACGGCTCGGTATACTCTTGAATCTCAGCATGGGAACATTCTTACCCAAT
The DNA here is from genome assembly GCA_001517045.1 of Pseudotsuga menziesii. Classification (NCBI taxonomy): domain Eukaryota; kingdom Viridiplantae; phylum Streptophyta; class Pinopsida; order Pinales; family Pinaceae; genus Pseudotsuga; species Pseudotsuga menziesii. The sequence continues at coordinate 1,347,726 of LPNX011134104.1, forward strand.
ATAGACATTCTCAATCTTGCCAGGATCGCGAGAGATATTGATAGGAATGGTAGGAGATATATTTTCCATGTTTCCATCAGCCATCGAACCAGGAGAGCTTAATGGAACCACAGGACTACCAATTCTCTCACTAATAATCTCCCTAAAGTCTTCACACTCTAAATGGTCAAGCTTGGGAAGAAAATAAGATCTATGATGCAACTATTCCCAAGGTGGTTCAACCCCAGACATAGCCTCAATAATAGCTTCATCTGATGGAAAAACACTATCAAGGCAGTCATGCACATGAGAAAACTCAACTGCCCATGCAGGAAACACATATGGGTCCTCCTCCTCCATCCACGAAGAGGAAGGACTAGGCTCTGCAACACATTCAAGATTCCTATTCCCACCCTTATGATTGTTTTTACCCTTCTTCTTATTCCTTCCGGGTTACTGGTTACCCTTCTGGTCCGATGATTGCACCAAAAGCACATTCACCATTTGGGTGGGTTGAGATGAAGATGTGGCTTGTCCCAAGGTATACTGGTTGATAGATAAATTACTAACCTGTTTCACAACCGAATCCGTAGGTTTGGTACTCGTACAACCAACAATGCCATCAACATGTGGTCCAGGTTTGATCTTAGGGTCGAAACTAGAATGCGAAGCATTAGGAATGATCTCATATAACAAACCAGATTGAGGATAAATCAAATCCAATTCCTGCACCCTAAAAATGGATTTTTCCTCGTTCTGAACTCCGGATGTAGAAACATCCTTCACTATATAAGGTAGTAACGATTTAAGGAACCACTTGAGGAGAAAATCCAACGGTATGAAGGCTTTAATCAATCTCTTCCGTCTATGCCACTCTTGGATATGGTCCGAGATATGCATGGATATGTCTTGCCGAAATGTCGACAAGAGTATCGTACCAATGTCGTAATGCACTGGTAGCTAGAAGTGGTGAGAAAAGTCATAGTTAGGTCATCGAACAAAGTGAATGCTCCCCTAGGTAACTCTATGTACCATTTCGTTGCAGGCCCGGTGAGGGTGCATTGAAATAGCCTTAAACGGATCAAATATTCATGTAAGGAATTAGAAGAGCACCAAAGGTGAAATGTAGTAACATGTTCACTAGGATCTTCTCCTAGTTTTCCCTCAAATTTGGGGATGTCCGAGGGAAGCTTCGTAGGGATAGCCGACCAAGCTGGGTCATAAGATACTGGATCGTTCGTTAGTCTCGACAAGTCAGGCAAATTTAACATTGCGAGGAAAGGGATCCTAGGTTGAGTAGGTCTATGAGATGCTCCCTGATAATTTTGGTTCACATAGGACTGATTACCGTAACCACCAAGTCCATGGCCATAGTATCCTCCTCTCGTTTGACCCATGTAGGGTGGCATGGAAGCATCATGATGTGGTGTACCTTGAGTATTTGGGGCTACAAAGCCATAATTCGAGGAGTAAACAGGTTGTTGATACCCGTACCCATAAGGTGAACAACTGTGTGCATATTGTGGTCCATAATATGGTCCATAAGAAGTCCCATGAGACATTCCATAAGTATGAATATGACCTCCAGAAGTAGGAATACAACCTCCCGAGACAACAGGAGGTACTTGACTTTGAGACACGACTACATGAGTAGCAGTAGTACACACATGACTCATAGCAACATTCCGACCCGAAGGACCACGTGGATGAGGGGGAGGAATGGCATTGGAAGAACTAGGAATAGAGGATGAAGGGACATGTGAAACTATGTAAGTGGCATTCCCTACCATCACTTGTCTTGGTTCTGGTATCCTAATAGGACTACTAACACCAGGTCTAGGATAAACGTGTGATGTAGCCTCCACCACCAGGATGGAGGGTGCAATGTGAATCATGCTCCCAAATCTCTCCGCATGGAAAGGAATGGGAATGGCCCCAGGCATAGTCCTAGGATCAAACTTTGACTCGGCATGATGTGCTGGGTCATGTGTAGGAATACTAGATGTATCATAACTAGTGCTCACAGGTTCATGATGAGTCTCGTTGCCCAAAAGCCAATACCGACAACCTATGAATAAGGGATCATACCTAGTGTGTGTAGGTATACCAGGTGAAGGATCATATAAAGGAATAGGATCTTCTTTCCCAACCTCCTGAGGTGGAGAAGAAAACTCAGGAATTTCATCTTCATGATCTCCCATCGTGTGTGAATCAATGTGAGAAGTAGTCCACCTGGACCGTCTGTTTCTCTCTCCCAAAGGAGGAAGAGATGCAAAAGGTTGAAGTCCTACTAAATGATGAGAATGACAAGGTGTTGCACCTGAATCCACAATGACTCAACAAATGAAAAAGACTCTTCTAATTACACAAACCCTAAGCAAGCTAGCATGCATAGAGCATACACCAATATAATCTAAATCCAATCATTAGCAAACAAGGGTAGGATATGTGAGCTCCCGAATGAAGTAGGTATGTCTCGCCTAGGAGAGGCTTGAGACTCACATACACAACAAGCAAAGGTTTGTAACCAATTATTGTGGCCCTCAACTTCAACACATATAGCGACTGTGTTGTACAACCCCAACCTGGCCAGGACACCTGTAGAATAACCCCTACAAAGTACCCCCTCGATAGCCTAGGTAAGGCAACTAAGGCCACCTCAATATAATCAATGCTTAGGTGGACAGTCGCAGGAGGGATTGACCATATGGGTAGGGTAGCAAAGCCTGAAACTCTCGAAAGAGCCCCCATATATGAATACAGTCTTGGAAATATCTCTGGTGCTACTCAGTTATGACTAGGGGTCATCCCAATCAATAACCGCTCACACTGCCTCGTGCTTAACTCCCTTGTAAGAGGAGGATCATGAGAAACACTAATTATACCAAGGAATTTCACACTCTCACCTAGACAGATACATACATGTTGTTGTTTAGTGGTCTTAGAGAATTTACTCACAATGAACTACTCCAAGACCCTAAAAATTAATCTTATTGGTGTACCCTATCAAAGAAAATAGTGTAATCCATTTTAATTAAGTGTTGATTTCATTTGGCTTTATTACTCAGAAAACGTAGATGACCGTGCAACCAATGGTGTTATGACGCAATATGAAGCAAAATGCACACCTAACAATCAATGCAAATGCATTGTGTCGAATGAAAAATAGGGCATGCTACTATGTCAAATACAAAATTTTCTTCAAATGACAAATGCAATCATTCTTATATGAAAGCCTGACTAATACTTTTCTAATAAAATCTAGTGCAAGTACCATGAAAAATGCAAAGTGCAATGATGCAAAAAAGCAAATATTTTTGGATTTTTTGAATAAAAATGAGATAATAAAACAAAAGAATTACTCTAACACCCCCAGACTATGTAAGCACAATTAAACAGCACTCCTGCAAAGCACTAAGGTAAAAGAGATATAAGGCACTAATCCCAAAACAAAAAATAAAAAATGCAATGACAAGAACATTCTAAAAAACATTTACCCTAAAAGGCATCTCTGGTTAGAAACAGAGGTGTATACAGACTCTAGAAGCATCAAAGGAGACTCGTAAATCATCAAAAACTCACCCAGCAACACTCAATCTTCCTCTAAAAGGAAAAACTCAAGGAATACATGACTATATGCAGAAACCCGCATATGTAAGCAGATATCTCAGGAAAAATTGCATGTACACATGACTGTGAGGCAAAAAACTCGCGTATAGGAAGGAAAAGAGATAAAAATGAAGGCAAACAGATAAACTAAGACAAAATTCACACCTATCAGACACTACCAGGAAAACATGCCCCTAGACCCGACTCAGGAACAGATAAATCAGAGCAATTCAAGAACATTGAATGCCGATAAAAAACCCGAAAGGACAACTACTAGGAACTCCCCGGTGGAGTTGTCAATTCTGTTATGAAGAGAAATTCCTATGGCTTGGGGTACCATAACAAACAACTTGACTCCAAAAATCAATCCTTTCCTATATGCAAGAGAAACCAAATATCTAACACTAAAGGATCTCGATTCGTACCCTATTCTGGACGATTGATGTAGATCCCCATTGAGCTTTCCAACTCCAGCTTGAATTGATAAATTTATTCCTCAACATTCAATAAACAAGACAGGAATGCTATATATAATTGTGTTAGACCTACTCTAGTATAATCAATAACATATAAGCATTTGAAATCATCCATGGATCAAATATTCATTCAAATACATATTATTGGATAGGAAAGGATATTTCTATTAATTATAAAATAGAGATTACAATAGAGACAACCTCTGTCGGCACGTCTGGGAATCAAAGAAACTGATTCCCCCACTTGGGTCTCCACCACTTCAATCCTCCATCTCTCGATAGCAAGCTCACAAGCAAAAGGCAATCTTGGGAAGAACACAAAAGTGCTACAAGGGACAAAGGGATGCAAACTCAAGTATAAGCTATGGCAACAATGGACTATGGTTTTCTTGTTCTTCAATTCATCATGCCTTCACTGTATCCAAAGGGTTCCTTATATAGCTCTTCAATGGGGTAATGAAAGGTCGAATCCGAGCAATATCAAGGCATATGGAAGGCCAAGAGACAAGTGAGTCGAATCCACATCAAGGAAAACTCCAAAATAATTTGGCATTTTGCACACATCCAAATGTATGCGGGTTTAAGGGTAAAATCCGTGTATATATGTGAGAAAGGGATTATAAGTCGTAAATGGCAATTTTTGCATGTTTTTAGGGATTATCTTGGAAACATCAAAGGTACAAAAATGGTCCATGAGGTCTAAGGAGACTGCAGAGGGATAGGGAAGTCTATAAAAGTGTGATTCACCATGTGTGGTAAAATCAGCTGTAACAACACACCAATAGGATGACAGCTATCAGTTATTAATCAACTTGAAATTAACCTAAATACACATTTAGGTATAAATATAGTAAAGACGGAGATCAAGGATGAACAAGTTATAATAAAAGATCTTATATTCAAGAATGAGCAAAATGAGAAGCTGACAATAGTATAGGTTTATAAATCCCTAAAGTCAAACCTTTTTCATAAAATTAGTCTTAGGATTTATAGCCTCTTACAAAATATACAGATCCTAAAAACTTGGATCTTTTTTTTACAAAAATAAACAAAAGTAATAGTTTTTTGCAAATTAGGGTTTAAAACCCTAATTAACTAATTGTCTTAACTTAACTTAAGAATTAGTCCACTAAATGAACTTTTAGATAACTAAAGTAACTGTTGATGATTACTGCTACTAACCCTCTTCTAGTTAATCCACTGATTTCTCTTTACAGCTAGGATTGGTGGCCTTTTGTGCTGTTATGTCATAGTAGAGCTTAAATAGACCCTTTTTTTATGCTTCTCTCAGCGTCTTTCATCTTTAGATCACGTCCCTGACCCATCTGTAGTTGCCCAAAATTGGTCCTATAAGCCAAAACTTGCTTTTAAGCCTCTGTCTGCTTTCGATGATTAAGAGGACATTCTATCGGAATTGTTAGCCACCGACAGTGGCACTTTTGGTGGCTAATGAACTTCCCCAGCATCTGCCTAATCCATTAAAAGCCCTGTTTTACAAAAATTATTAGGTTTTTCTCAAAAATCTCTTTTTAGGCTTGTTTGCTCAGATTTCCTCTTCTGCAGGCTTCATGCTAGGAGTGTTAACAGCGCCTTAGCTAATTTTAGGAGGTTGGAGACTAACTGTTTCTTCAGCTAGGGTTTCTAAGTTGGGGTGGTTTCTAGGGTTTGCTTTGACCTCCTTCAGCTGCAGCCTTTGGAGCCTAACCATCCTGTATAATCTAGTATTGTCCTTAAGGTATCTTGTATTCAGCCTCTTTAATAAAATGTATCTTTCTCTCTACTCCAAGTAAGACTTATGTAGTAGCTTGTTTCTATTGGTCAATGTTTCATTATTTCTCTTTAGTTCTCTTTCCAAAACCTCCATCTCAGAAATTTGCCTCAGTAGCTGATTGATATTTTGAGTTTTAGGCTTGCCGAAGGAAGCCTTCTCTGTTGGTTCCTCTTGCTCCTATGGTGTGGGGGATGGTAGTGCTTCAGACACTAGTACAATTTGTAGAGCTAGGGCTACATATTCTTCTTTCTCTTCTTTAGAATCTGAATAGGGTATATTTAGGATATTCTCATTGTGTGTTTCAACCTCCTGGCCCTTCTCACTGAAGTCCAATTTCCTTCTTTCCTTCTTTCCTTCTTGGTCTTGGAAGAGGAGGGAGGATGTTCTCTTGCTGCTGTTGGGGAAGTGTCCCTCCTCCTTCTTCTCCCACTCCTTGGTGTGTTGGACTTCTTGGCAGGAGACTTCCCTTTCTCTTATGGATGAAGGCATGTTTCAAATCCATTCCAAAATAGAAAATAAGGCCATGCCATATTCCTTCTCTTCAACAACTCCTGGACCAATAGTTGGATAAGATCATGGTGGGATAGCCTGCTAGCAATATTGGATGGATGGGATTTCACTTGATGTGCCATCTTTCCCAGACTTCTTTGTAAGTAAGAGGGAAAATTGATAGGGATTTTACCTGTGAAATTATTCATCAACTTGAAATGGTAGATCATAGCTCTGTTATATCTCCCTTCATAGGTTAAGTAGACCACAATGGCCTTTAGCAGTTGTTGCTACTTCTCTTCTAGCCATGATGATGGCACACTCTTCTTCCACACCATTCCTCTATGCTCAGGCTTAAGGTAAGACCTAAATTCCACATCTTTTGGTATGGTGGTCTTGAACCATTTTTCTCCTATGCCAGGGATTTTTGTCACCTCAGTGATTAGGGTTTCATCTATGTGAAACTCCTCCTTGCCTATGACTGCTTTTGAACCATCGAATGATAGGGAAAATGATTCAGCCACCTGCTGATGGAAGCATTGTATCTTTTCACAAAACTTGTAGCAGCCAACCTTTTGGAAGAGTCTGCAGAACTCTGGATGTGCTTCTAAATAACTGATATCACCTAGCTCCTGCCTGAGAGCAGGTTCACTCTTCCTCATCTTGATTAGCGCCTCTCCTAGGTACCTACAAAATAATTCTCAGTTATGTATACAGTATGCTTAGCAGGCGGCTCCTTCAGAGCTATCTTTTCTGGTGGAGAAGAATGATAATCTCGAATATGAAAGTTGATGGAGTCTCTTGGAACTGATTATGAGGGTTTATTCTATCATGATGGAGGATGAGATCATAAACTGATGGCAACAACTAATCCTCTCGATCTCCTTTCCCAAGTAATCATAACCTACGTCAGCCAAATTATTCGGTGGGTTGTTTGATGCTCTTTTGGACATGTGGAAGGAGACTGAGGGTTTCTAGTCATATCAGTCCTTTGCCAATTTCCTAATGACCTTTTTAACTCATTTACACACACAGTTATGCAGGCCCAGATATTTTCATTGCTTTGTCACTCCCTCCACTGATCATTTATCTTACTAATGGGGTCGAATGTGACTATTTTCTAACCATTTTTTCTCTTTGCCTTTTCAATGGTTAATAGCCTCCGGGAGTTGGTCAACTAGCCGCCAAAAAGTTGGATTTCGGTACCTAACAAAGTGTTATCTTTCCCGCTTAAGCCATCGAAACCTTTACCCTGTCGCCATGGTGAAATCCTAGTTTCGGCAGATAATGTCCTCACTGAAAAACCTATTTAACTGCCAAAAACCCATCCTTTCGGTGGCTAATGAAATACCCTAGCTTTCTCCTAAACCACCGAAAGTACTTTTCACCCAATGCTTATCTTCCTGCTTTCACTGGTTAGCATATGCGTTGAATCTTTCTCTAAGCTTCCAAAAGCAACCCTTTTCAGTGGCTAATGAGTTGTTCCAAGCCTCACCTAAGCCACCAAATGTACTTTTTCCAATGTTGCTCGCTACCTGATTTTGACGGTTAAAATCCTTCATGTTCCTCTCTCTAAGTTGCTGAAAGTGACCCTTTTCAGTGGCTAATGAGTCTTCTGGAGTCTCACCTAAGCCACCAAAAGTGTTATTCTAACTCTGCTTGCTTTCGGTGGTTCACTTTTACCACGCATTCAACCATTTAGCCATCGAAACATACCATTTCGGTGGCTAATGAGCTATGATAAGCCTCGCCTAAGCCACCGAAAGCTATAATTTTTTAAAATTTTCAACCAAATAAAAAACAGAGGCTTTCAAATTGTTAGTCATACTCAAATCTTTCATTACATGAATTCAATTATTCATAATGTCCAAATAAATTTATTTTGGGAGATAACATCACTAATATGGCCTTGCACGATACCACGTGAGGTTGTGCAGCAATCACGATGCTACGTAACTCACTTACCAAAACCCCTACCAACAGGCCCCCAAAATAGTCTTGTGGATTTTCCCTGAGCCACGTCAGGTTGACAGGGTATGTTTCGATGTCTGCGCCTTGCAATATTCAAATTGTTGTGCAATCTCATGTACCTGAAGCTGGACTTTGTCAGCAACACTCTGACAACTAGTCAAATCCCACTTCACTGGGTTCTCTTCTCTGGCCTTGATGTCAGTCCTTTTTCGATGCTCTTGTACTACCTACAGCATGGTGGCTACTTTAACATCCAACTATCCATTAATTTCCTGAAACTCATCAAGCTGAGCACGACGCTTTTGTTGGAATTCCTATGCACGGGCATCTCTTTACTGCAAATCCTTCAGTTTGTGGGCCCATGTGATCTGTAGAATCAGTGGAATGGCCCTTAGTGATGTATTCAACATCATCAGTTTTCCTTCATCTTCTTGCACTTGCACAGTCAGCTGATCAAGTTGCTCATCCTGGAAAACGCTCTACCAAAACTGTGTTGTTGCTTCCATAATGGTTTTGGCCTCTTGCTCCATGCTTTCAAACTAAGTTGTGATGTCTTCAACGGAGGCTTTCCTTTCCACAACCTAATTCGGTGGCATCGTAGGTTGTACTAGGACATTGAGCATCAGGTTGGTATCTTGAAGCTAAAAAATAGTTTGCCCCAATGATTTTTCCTTTTCAACTAGGGTGAGTCTAGCCGTGTTCTCAAAAATATGCTAACAGACTTCAGAAACAACCTTCTCGACTTCGCTGCACCTGGCACACATCTATGCCTATTCAACGATCAGCAGGTCCTACACCTTTTTCAGTTCCATAATCTCTTCAGCATCCTTTCACTGCATCTCAGCCTGTGTCTCCTTCAAGGCATTGATTTCTCAAATTTTTTCTTCTGCCAGCTACACCTAGACCTGATGTAGCTCGTCTGCCTATTTCTACAGCTTCTTAGCGATGCTCTATGACTGGACATAGACCTCATTCAGTTCTTTCTATCGTTCTTCCAATTCCATGGTGGCAACGTGCTACAACTCCACTAACTCCATAGTGGACAACTTGTTCAATTCCAAATCCACACTCTGGATCAGTCACAGCAACTGGTGAACTTCCTCATTTCTCGCATCGATCGCAATCGAGGTAACTTGCACGTTCCAGGCCCGGGGCTTAATGCTAAGTGACGGGATGTCTATCATCATGGGTTGTACATATGTCTTCCTAGAAACAATGTCAAAAATTGAATCTAATCGATCTCTTACCACACCAAATTCTTCATGGTTTGACTCTCAAATCGTCTTTGTCGCATCCACGGATGAGTCCGTGACCACTTTGATAAGCCGCTGCAGTTGATCCTCCATCCCCAACTTGGTACTACTACCCGCCTCATATTCCTAGAACCATTTGGTGTGAATCTCCTCCCGCATGTGCTGCATCACATCCTCAGGGTCCGTTGACGACTCATTGTCAGAGTCATGAGTGTTCAACTCCTTCTAGGCATGCTCTTCTAGGGCATCTAGTGGTGCTCTTTAGATAATTCCTCCTGACTCCCTGGGTTGCGCCACTCTAACGACCACTCTTGGAAAATGGCATCCAATTCTTCTATCATGAATTTGTAAGGCAAAGGTAGCCACTTCTTTTTGGGGCCCCATCGTGCTTGAATGTAGATAGAGTGGGGCCCAATGGAAAACTGAAGGATCCGCTAATACTTGGCCACGGTGTAAGGATAGACTCAGGGAATGGTAATGGTCGTGGCTTGCAATTCCTCCCAATAAACCCAAAAGTGAATGGCACAGTATATCTCTCGACTGGTCTCTTCAAACCGCCATAAGTTTTGATACCTTGCACCTCGGCACACCTTTGCCGCATCAATTGCCATCAGTTTATAGTCTTTTGGTTCCATCCAGGCAACTAGTGCAATAAGGATCAACAACCAACTATATGAAAATGATCGCCCAAACTGAGTAGTAAGCGCGTCTTCTAGCAACCGATTTGGTAAAAACAGATACCAATTCATTTGCACCCCCTCAGCACACTTCTAGGCACAGGAAACAACACCTGAATTGTATTGGACTGGTCAGTTTCCCCAAATGACCTTGCTCGCCAGAATCCTCATGCAAATGCATATTTCCTGTGAGTTAATGCTATAAATGTGATAAGCATGGCCATCACCATGTAAACCAAAGTGCTCCTTCAGTTGCTTGGAAATCCTTTTGTTTGTTTCTCTCCCGCAGATATACTGCGTCAGATATTCCCTAGCCTTTGGCAAGCCTGTGATGCTTGCGATCAAATCGACGGTAACAGGGATCGATGTATTCAACCAAAGTGTCCCTCCATGAAAACAATCCAGCAGTTTCTACACACACGCATGGGCTTCATTCAATCACCCAAAATGAGGCATATTGATGAGCCTCAACAATCCAAATTGATCTAACCCACTCGCCCAAGGTTGAGGAATTCGTCGAATTGGGACACCAGACCCTGTTGGGATCGACTCATAGGGATAATCCCTGACATATTTGAGCAATAGCAAGTCATGGTCTTCAAATTTCAACCTGATCAATGCAGGGATGATTTTGATTGAGCACTTCATCCCCTCCAGCAGCGGTGGAAATTTTGGTGGATACTTCTAATTATTTAACGGATGCCTTGGCTTGGATCCTAGAAGCATAGGAGAGACATATCCCAAAATTTCATGAACAGAGACACCCTAAGGTGCTGCGGACTCAACATCTCCTGAGGTCTATGGCCTGATCTATGCAGTTCCTTCTCCTTGCACTCTCATTGATGTGCAATTTCGCCTCTTCTGCAGTGGCATGGGACTGGGCCTCTGAGCCTACCACTTCCGCTTGGGAATGGATTATGAACTGACTGGCATGCTCATAATTTATTCTTCAACATCTTTGGGTTGAATAGGGGACTCATACTCACTTGAAATCTCAATGGCGTCGAGGTCACTCAACATGCCTCACGCCTCAACCCTTAAACTGCACTCGACAGCTCTAACCTGCAACACTACAACTCACTCAACAACTCACACCACACTACACAATCCATACTCTGCTTCACATTCTGCTCACTCAACTGAACAATGCCATCCTTACACATCCTGGGTGCTTTTTATAGCCACATCTAGCTCAAAACTTATTATTTCCAAATCTATTATCACCATGATTACTAAATCTGGTATTAATGATGCCAAATCCGCCAACGATCTTACTCTTCTAAGGGTCGGATCAATCATTAATGCAGGTCATGTCAAAAAGCACTGTCGGCCAACTATTTTAACTACCTGCATTTATTACTTGATTTGACTAACCCACAGCCGTGCAACTATTGCAAGTGGTCGACCAGTCATCGCCCACAAACTTTAACCTTGCGCAGCCTCTCCCCTGGGGCTCGCCTTACTATTCTGAACTAAAATATTCATTTTTTCTTTTATCACCTCAAGTAGTGCACATCATTGGCCCTGACCTATAGGGATTTAAGCAACTCCCATTGATAAGTGTCGGTAATACTACACCATCTAATTGTTGTAATTGAACTGTACCACCAGAAGTAATAGAATGAACAAGAGACGAACCTAACCGGTGCATTTGTAACTTACCTGGATGCTTGATGAACTTATTGTCATATAACAACACCAAATCTCTGGTCGCAAATTATTTTTTTCTTAATGTGGCAATCATGCCACACCTTCTGTCGATCCTTTGCAACCTGTTGGTGGAAGCCAGCAATAAAGTGGTCTTCTTCAAGCTGGATCAACTATGCAATTTGTTCTTCTAATGCTTCTACATCATCCATGCCCATTGTTGCGGAATCGCACATACTAGGAATAATATACTCCATGGGCATGACTGCCTCTTTCCCATAGACCAACTTAAATCATGTCTGACTAGTTAGTTGTTTAGAAGTAGTGCGATAGGCCCATAGCACCATTGGAATTTTTAGGTCCCAGTCATTGCGGTTAGCATTACATACCTTAGTCAACGTTGTTTCCAAGATTTTGTTGAATGCTTTGATGGTCCCATTCACTTGTGGGTGGTATGGTTTACTCTTCTTATGTTGCACCTGCAACTCCTCAGTTAGCGCTTTCATAGTCCGGCTGACGAAGTGACTACCCTAGTCACTCATCAAGATCCTAGGACACCCAAACCGTGTCATGATGTTTTCAAAGATGAACCTTGCTGCCATCGTAGTAGTACAATCCACAACGGGTGTAGCTTCCTCCCACCTAGTGAGATAGTCGGTTGCAGTAATGATGTATCATGCACCAATATGCTTCCTTGGTGGATTAATAGGACCCAAAAAATCCACAGCCCATTTATCAAATGGTTGTAGAGTCACCTATGGTACCAGTGGCATCTCTTCCCACCACGATGGTTTACAGACACACTGGTAGACATCACAGCTCCTCGCTTAGTCTGCGGCACCACTATACAACGTAGGCCACCATAGTCCAGTGCACAATACCTTCCACGTAATAACCTAACCTCAATAGTGGCCTCCCACGATTCCTGCATGCCACTTCTTTGAGAATGGGACCCTGTTCATGCAATAAAATACACCGTCGTAAGATTTCATCTAGTCCAAGCTTATATAACTCTCTAGCAATTAATTGAAAATCAGAAGCCTTACTACCAGCTACTTATTTTGGCCAGTCGAGATGTCCTCCGGGGTGACACCAGTGGAAAAAAACTGAATAATTGGTACATAGTGATCATATGCAATCTCAACATAGAATAGTTGCGCATCAAGAAATCCGTCATCAATATTGGTCGGTTCTTCGTCGTTCTCAACCCAAGACAGATGATCTGGGCCGGTGTTCAATCACCCTGGATTTTCACAACTATTTCAAAATCAAACTCTTGGAAGAGTAACAACCATCTACAGATATTCCCCTCCAACACAGGCTTATTGACCAAGTATTGCAAAGCAGAATGGTCAGTGAACATCTTGAAATGTCCACCCAACAAGTAGTGCCGAAAATTTTGCAATGCATAAACCATCACCAAGCCTTCCCTTTCCATCATTGTATAATTTCGTTCAGCAAAAGACAGCTTTATACTGGCGTATGTGATCGAGTGATCCAAGTCACCCTCACCTAGTTGCGTAAGAACAACCCCCAGCACGATAGAAGAAGTGTTGATGTGCACATGGAACTCCTCATCCCAATCAGGGAAAACCAGTATGGGCACAGAGGCCATCTTGGCTTTCAAAGTGTGAAAACTTCCTTGACATTCTTGATTCCATTCATAGGATGAATCCTTCTTTAACAGTTTCTCCATGGGGGCAGTAATGGCAGCGTATCCTTTGATAAACTTGTGATAGTATCCTTTATGCCCCAGTGTGTCCTGAAGCATTTTGACATTAGTCAGTGGCGATAAAATGAGGATTAGCATGATCTTTGCCAGATCGACAAACAGACCTTCTTTGCAGACTATGTGCCCCAGTAGCATGCCAAATGGTGCACAAAAAATACACTTTTTAGATTTTAAGGCAATATGATGCTAGTGACACCTTTCCAGCATTAGTTGCAGGCTGTCCAGATGGTCCCTAATTATCCCATAGACAGTCCAATCATCCATATACACCGGCAATAACCTTTGAATAAAATCTTTAAAGACAGTGACAACTGTGTGAGAGAATACAGCTGGTGCATTCTTCAACCCAAACGGCATAACTGTATATTGAAAACAGCCCCACTCAGTGAAAAACATAGTCTTATAGCAATCCTCCTTCGCAATCTAGATCTGGTGGTATCCCGAAAATCCATCTGTTAAAGAATACATCTCTTGGCTTCATATGCCTTCAAGAACTTTGTCTGTAAATGGGGTCGGTAATGGACCATGTACACATGCATCATTCAACTTCCTTAGGTCAACACAAATTTGGATTTCTCCTATATTTTTATCCTAGACCACCATAGGACTTATCCACTTGGATTCTTCTACAGGATTGATGATCCCAGCGTCAAGCATCCATTCAATTTTGGCCTTCACATGGTCCTTGTATCATCGATTCAGTCGATACGGCCTCTTTCGCACCGGTTTGGCATCTGATTTCAACAGGATTTTCATCTCCCCAAGGTCTCCTAAAATTCCCTTCATCTCTGAAAACCATGTCAGAAAAAGGTCTTAGAATTCATGTAGCAGGTCCGTGATTTTTTCCATGGTATTCTCATCCCAGTAGTCTTCAACATTGGCAAATTTTGGGTTCTCTGTCGACCCAATATTGACTTTTTGGATCCTCAATGGCTGACTCATCAATTTAGTCGATATGTCAGGGGATGCTACATTGCGGCTTCCTTCAGACTCTGGAATATTAACATTCTACAACTCATCATCATCTTCAGGTTCCCCAGACAAGTTGTAGCAGGTCATCATGGATTGGATTGAACAATGCGCATGTGGATCAACTGGATAGGTGGCAGGGGTGACATTGAGTACGACATCATGGATGATTTGTAAAGCATTGCATACCTCTAAGTTGATGTCCTGAAAACTAAACGTCTATGTAAAATAAGGAGACAACTCCTCCCAAGTCATGATAGTCCTGTGAAAATCAGCTGCCACATACCAAGATCTCGGCATTTCTTCCAGATTGTGAATGAAAGCATGGACCCATTCATCTCTGGGTCATGACGCCCATAAATTCTGACACTTGATTAAATGATCAGTGGGATTATTCTATCCATCATATCTCCTAGCATGATAGACCTCTAAATCACCGAAGTGTACCATCGTCAATCTGCAGCACTGTTCCCAATCATGGATCATCTGTTTATGTGCTACCCGCCTTCAAGCTGGAGTAGCCTTTAGTGCTACATCAAGAGCCAGTATCCTTTGTGGTTAAAAAACTTTCTCTTCAAATTCCTGAAACAACTCTAATAATCCTGGCAGTCCTTCATAAATAGGAAACTCGACAGTTTCTGTTGCAACATGCCGAAGGGATTGTGTAATCATGTTGGAGTAGGGTCCCGCAGCTACAGTAGAAGCTTCCATTTTGGTGGATAGATAGTTTTGGTGAAGATATAAGAGATAAGGTAAAGCTACGATGCCGTAGCATGTTTCTAGCTGCAGATCAGAGCCGAAAACTGTGACTATCGGGACAGAGAAGTCAAAGAAGATGATAGTACCTGAGCGGCCGAGAAGAGAGAGCTCACCCACTACATTCAAGGAAGCGGCGGAAGACAGGAGGGCTCAGCTACCCTCATAAAGGAAAAAGGGAAACAAGGCCAAGGTATTGAATACAAAGGACAGAGTAGGGAAGCGGAACCCAGTACCCATGGTTAGCGCCGAGAAGCATGGAAGACTGCAGAGAGCAGTGGTGTGACAGAAAGCAACTACTCCAAGTACACATACGCCGACTGTCACTAGTTAGGGTTTTGGGTTACTGTTGGGACAGGCCCACAGTGTTTTAATGGTGAGACCTTCGAGCTGCCTATAAAGGGATGTATTTTGTATTGTAAAAGGTTAGCCAGTTAGTCATTGGTCCTTTTAGCTAGTAGGATAACCTGTAGCTATTCAGATAGCTAGTTAGTCTGTTAGCTTACAGTATTTTGTATTGTAATAGAGTCGAGCTCTGGTTCTGTATTCAGTCGGTAGCATCTTACTGTAACCAGCAGCTAGCTCATAGAAGCATGCATGTAACAATCCGCAGGGATTGACAGAGAGAGAGAGAGAGAGAATATTGTAAGAAGGCAATATAGAGAAAGAGAAGAGATCTAGGAGAGAAGGGATCCCAGCAGTAGTATGGAGTTACCCAAAAGATCTCTAGCTACACAATAGGTTGTAGCAGAACTGCGTACTCTCTCAAGATATAATAAACACAGTTTTGTGGATGTAGCTTCTACCCTGGAAGTGAACCACGTAAAACCAATGTGTTACGTGATTATTTCATGTGATTGTGCTTTACTTAGTCAATATCTGTTATCTGTTACATGAATGTTGTATTTCAATTAGTAAATGTTTGTATGTCCTCATTCAGTTACAGCATTATTGAAGGTTAAAGGTGGATTTACATGTATCAGCATCTGCATATGAGTTTATCAGTATAAGTTTCACACAATAATAAGTAAGTCTGCTAACGTGTTTTCAGTATACTTGTTCAGCCAGTTAAAGTATAGTTGGGTTAGAATGTGTTGAACTGTGGAAGTTCAAGTCAGAGAGCTTAATATCTTATTGAAATTTAGCCAAGTCATTCCACCCAATGCGATAGCCTTTGGACCAAGAGGCTCGCAGTGGGCCGTATTATAGAAGATATCGCGTTGACAGTAGGTGATATCGCACCGTCAGAGGAGCTGCGATGTGAGATAGCACAGATCGCGGGTTAGGAGGAAGAGAGAGTTGCGCGTCGCCAGAGTCACTGCGATGTGATAGGAGTCCTTCCCCCTATCAAAACCCATGAGGAATAGAGACTACGCGTCACAGAGAGAGACCTCGCTAGCTAAGAAGAGCTGCAAGACCCCAGGATGCTATAGAACCTGGTCGAAGACACTTGAGTCTTTGGCCAACCCATTAGAATCACTTTAGGTGAGACTTCAGGCCGCTCCGCGGTCTATCGCTGAAAGGGCCAGTGAGCTAGGGGTGTTGTTGGTACATTACAGTAAACCTAGGTCTGCCCAGCAAACCAATAAATGGTTCTCTTGCTAGTTTTGAACAAACTGAGCACTAATGTTCTGTTGGCATCCTACTAGAGACGAACTCAACCAGTGGGTTGGGTCTAAGGAGAAAGAATTTGCCGAACAAGAGAACAAGAGTCGTAGATTGAGTACAGAGGACTGGTTACAAAAACATATCTTCACTAATATACATACGATATTTTTTGCGACCTATGGAAATGAACTGTATGACTGGTTATCAAAGTTAACTGATCATAGCATATTCAGAAAGAAAAGAAACATTGTCTGGACACCAAAGCTGATTCAGACCATGAAGAGCCTTGATAATCCCATTATGAGGACAGTAGACTGCTGGCTTGCAAGTGTGCTAGAAGGCTTCATCACAGAGTTTGCAGTTGAACAGAGAAAAAGCTTCAGCGAGGCTGAGAGGTACTTCTTCAAAGGATATCGCGGTAAGTACCTAAACTCTTCAAACTTGTCCATTAAGATGTTATTATATGAAAAAGGAGTAATGGATATAGTTTTAGACCAATAAGTTAAGAAAGTGTGATGTCACAAGAGTTTGAGAGTGATTTTGATGACATTGGATGTACACGTAGTGGAAAGAAATATAAAGTAGATTTCAGATCTCCCATATTTGAAGACAGTTCAGATAATACTAGACAACAGAGTCATAGTAACACAGACAGAACAAAAGGGGGTATCCCTTACCACCCTTATACCCCACAGAAATAGACCAGGACTCAGAACAATCCCATAGAAACTCCATCTAGTAGCTCGCAGACAGTACATACTACCGCTACATCACCTCCACTTACATCGCCGAGTGGTAGTAACACAGCAAACCAACATCCACCATGCAGAAATAGAATGGGGGATGATATGAAGCTACCTACCTTTAAGGGTACAGGGGCAGAAGACTCAGAGCAGCACTGGTTTCTATGTGAAGCCATGTGGACCATTAAAGGAATCCACGATGATAATATTAAACTTGTATAGTTGGTCACCACATTTAGGGAACGAGACTTAACATGGTATATGAAGTATACCTCAGCAATACCCAGAACACTTGTACAGGTCAGGACCGCCATGATCAAAGAGTTTAAGAAACCTAAGTCTGAGTCACAGTGTATGACAGAGCTCAAAGACATTAAACAGTTACCTACAGAGTCAGTATGGGACTTTGACCAGAAATTCAAAGCCCTCATAGACCAAGTCAGCTTTGAGTTTGCGCCGGAGCAGCATAAGGAATGGTTTATTGCAGCACTGCTTCCTCACATCAGATTGCCATGAATGCAGCAGAAACTCCAGACGCAGGATGACACGTTGGAGATGGCGATGAAACTAGAGGCTTCACCTCTAGCTGAAACTAGCATAGGTATGACAAACCTGCAAAACCAGTTAGAAAATCTCACGTTATAGATGCATGAGATTAGAAAAGGAAAAGAGATTTCACAAGACATATGGTGTATCAAGTGTAAATCACAAGGCCATACTAAAGATAACTATCCAGTATTTGTTGAATATTTAGAAAGTGGGGCTCCTAACCCCTTAGCACAGACTCAAGGGCCATGGTGTGAACTACGTAGAATAAGAGGACATCCACCTCAGCAATGCCCTATACTTCAGAAGTATATACAGACACCTAAGAACTTATACTGCACCTTCTATAAGTCAGTAGGACATGATGATCATACCTGTAGAGCCTATGATCTCATGATAGACAGAAAACATGACTTGTATAGAGTCCAATCGGAGACACAGGGTCTAGCAGCAGGACCATAGCATGATCCGGCTCATGTTGGCCGTGGAGGAGGCTTTGGCCGTGGTGAAGGATTTGGCTGTGGCCGTGGACCAATCATTTGTTACAACTGTGGAGTTGTAGGACATTATGCTAGGGACTGTTAGAGTCCTACTACGACATGTAATTATTGTAAATCTTCTAATTACACTATAGAAGAATGTCCTACCTTGATAGCCAAGATCAGAGAACCTAATCTAGAAGTACATTAGAACATCCAGCTTATTGCTGCTGAGCAGAAAGAGCCAGAACCAAGAGTCAACATTGTGACTCGCAGCAGTGCTTCCACTAGTGGCACACTGCAGGATAGTGAAAAGAACACAGGACCGGAGTGGATGCGCAAAGCTACTAATAAATCAACACCACTCAACCTGTAGAAGAATAAAGAAACATTTTAGGAAGATAAGAATTTCTTTGATGACCCTATGCAATCAGGATCACAGGTACATCCATCTAGGGGTGTACCACAGCAAACACCTTGTGGCCTTAGTCCTGTGGAGACATCGCAGGCTACCACATCAGGAAGATGCGATGAGGATGAGTCGATAGGAAGCGTACAATCCTTCATGCGAAGTTTTCTAAAACTCATGAGAAATGAGAAAGCTATCAGAGAAATTCAACATATCATAGATCAGTACCCACCATCTTCTTCTGTGAGCAGTGCGCAGTGTGCTATTCATAATATTATGGGCCATACAAGAACAGGAAGAGAGATGCAACTCATAGCACAAGTTGGAGAATTTGAAATGGATGAGGTAATCCTAGACTTAGGATCAGAGGTAAATGTTCTGACTAAGCAGACATGGGAACAGATGGTTAGCCCTAAGTTAGTCAGATCGCCTATCCATTTGAGATTAGCTAATCAACAGAGGGTATCACCACTAGGTCGACTACTGCAGGTACCAGTTGACATTGACGGAGTTCGCAGCTTTGCAGACTTCGAAGTTATAGAAATCATTGGTGATAGTAGACCATATCTAGCATTAATAGGCATTGATTGGGCGATCGGTAACATGGTTGTTATCGACCTAAAGAGAAGAAAAATGACCTTTGAGGATGTGTAGATTCGGGTCATCGCACCGTTGGATCCTCTTCAGGGTCCTAGATACATTAGACATATCTGAGCAGAGAAAGAGGCACGTAACATGGAGAGTCTCTATCAGATGACTGCAAACTAGAGTGACTACATCAATCCAACCGCATAAGGGAACAGTAGTTGGTGATGCGACAACTCATGCACATCAGATTCGGATGTTGGTCTAGAAAACTAGCAGAACAGACTTTACGAAGTCTCAGTATGTAGATGTGTGTTTATGACTAAGTCACTGCGATGGATTGGCACAGAGACTAACGAGACCCCCTCATTTCATGGTCTAACAGATATCCAGGACTTTCTCCCATAGTTTGAACAACAAGTTCCTCATGAGCAGAGGATCGTAGCTATGGACTTTGCGGTACGAGCCACACCTGCAAGATGGTGGTATGCACATAAAGAGAATATCGCATCATGGGATGATCTTAAGAGATTGATGGCGATCAGATTCTCTACTGACAGCGAGTATCTCCAGCAGAGGTACACAGGAGAAAGTGACCCTAGGTCACATATTCAGACTTGTGAAAAGAATTGGTCGGACATTCCCGAGGATGAATGGGTTCACCGATTCATTCACACTTTAGATCAAATTCCAAAGAATTGGTACACAGAGACTGAATTGCACAAGGGAACAACCACATGGCCACTTATGATAGACAACTTTCTACTCACGTTCACTTTTGAATCTGAGTATCCAAGTGTGGATCAAGCCCTAGATGCAATAAATATTAAGATCTTTGAGCACTGTACCCTACCAGTATCAATTCAACCCAAGTGGGCCATCCAGTTAGAAGATGCGCTCGAGTGTTATAACTTTGCATCAGAACCAGAGGAGGAGGATGAGGATCCTCACAACATCAACATCCTAGATTCATAAGGCACTCGCAATGTTGATGGACCAAAACTAGAGACTCCAGCTATCACGGAGCCTATCAAGATTAAGAAGATCAACATTGGCATAGACACAGAACCAAAGTTTGCATCCATTGGAGACTATTGGAATGATGAAACAGTAGGATAGATTGCAGACTTGCTACATGACTATCAAGACCTATTCCCCACCAAGTTCACAGAGATTAAGGGAATAGTTGGAGACTTGGGAGTAATGAGGATACCATTGAAAGAGGACGCTAGACCAGTTAAGCAGCGCCCATACAGATTAAACCTGTGGTATAAAGATAAAGTTAAGGATGAGATCGATAAGATGCTAGCAGCAGGCATCATTGAACCATTGGAAGAAAGCGAATGGGTTAGTCCCATGGTCATGCAAGAAAAGAAAACCAAAGGAGACATCAGGATCTGTGTCGACTTGCATAAACTCAACGATGCATCGCTTCATGATCCATTTCTGACACCTTTCACTGATGAAGTGTTAGACAATGTGGGAGAACAGGAGGTCTACTCCTTCACTAATGGCTTTTCAGGCTATCACCAGATCAGAATCCATCCAGAAGATCGATCTAAGACCACTTTTGTGACAGAATGGGGCTCATTCCAGTATACAGTAATGCCCTTTGGTCTTAAGAATGCGCCAGCTATCTTTTCTAGAGTAATAGTTGCTGTATTTAAAGAATACATCCATAAATTCATAGAGGTTTATTTTGATGATTGGACTGTATTTGGATTAATCGACAAGCACATAGGAGATTTAAGACTCATGTTAGAGAAATGTAGGCAATACCAGATTTCTCTAAACTTGAAAAAATGTATATTATGTGCGCCATTTGGTATTTTGTTGGGTCATATTGTCAGTAGACAAGGCTTGATGGTAGATCCCACAAAGATTGCCATCATTGTAAACCTTCTAGCACCCAACTCAGTCAAGCAATTGAGGACAGTACTTGGTCATACCGGGTACTATAGAAAATTTATCAAAGGTTATGCAAAGATCATAGCACCTATGGAAAAGCTGTTAAAGAAAGATGTAAAATTCCTGTGGAATGAGGAATGCCAGAAAAGTATAGACACACTTAAAGAGAAGATGGTTACAGCACCCATCTTAGTATTCCCAAACTAGACCAAGCCATTTCATGTACATGTGGATGCATCTAGCATCGCACTGGGGATTGTCTTAACCCAGCCAGGAGAAGGAGGTATCGATCACCCTATCGCATACTCAAGCAGAAAAATATCCACCGCAGAAAAGAACTACACCACTACGGAAAGAGAAGTATTAGCCATGGTGTATGCTCTACAGAAATTCAGGCACTACCTGCTAGGTGCCTCATTCAAGATGTTCACTGACCACTCGGCTTTAAAGTACTTGGTCAATAAGCCAGTGTTAGGGGGACGAATCTGTAGATGGTTACTCCTATTTCAGGAGTATGATTTTGAATTTATTGTCAAACCAGGGAAATTAAATGCCGAACCAGATCATCGGTCAAGGGTAGACTCAGGAGAAGAGCCAAGTAACCTAGAGGACAACTTGCCCGATGCGCAGTTGTTTTCTATTCAGATCGCAGACGAGTAGTATGCTGATATTATTCACTTTATCACTACAGGATGGACACCTGTTGAGTTTACTAAGCATCAAAAGAAGCAGTTGGTTGTCAAAGCAACAGACATCACCTTGATCGTGGGACAGCTATACAAGTTAGGTCCAGATGAAGTCCTGCGCAGATGCGTCATGCAGCACGAGAAAGAGGCCATTATTAGAGAAGCACATTCCGGTACTGCAGGAGGTCATTTCGTAGCAAAGCTGACTGTGTAGAAAATCCTAACCACAGGATTATGGTGGCCTACTTTGCATAAGGATACTAAGGAATTTTGCAGATGCTACGATATCTGCCAGAGGGTAGGAAAACCTTCGCGGAGAGATGAAATGACGCTGCGACCACAGATTACGCTGCGGGAATTTGACAAGTGGGCTATAGACTTTGTGGGTCCTATCAACCCACCAGGAAAACAAACTGGTGCAAGATACATCATCACAGGAATAGAATACCTCACCAGATGGGCGAAGGCTAAAACAGTAAGGAATTGTGATGCTTCTATAGCTGCACAGTTCCTCTTTGAGAACATCATCAGTAGATTTGGATGTCCAGTAATTTTGATGAGCGATCAAGGCACCCATTTATTGAACCACACTATTGAGGCCTTGACAGAGGAATTCCAGATACAGCACCATAAGAGCACTCCCTACCACCCGCAAGCTAATGGTACGGTGGAGGCCTTAACAAGATTCTAGAAAATGCTCTTACTAAGATCTACAACAGCCAAAGAAACGATTGGGACCTCAGGGTTAATGCTGTGTTATGGGCTTACAGGATGACATACAAGAAACTCATAGGACATACACCTTTCAGCTTGGTGTATGGACAAGAGGCTGTTATGCCTATGGAGTATATTATGCCTAGTCTAAGAATTGCTCAGATCACCCGGATGACAGACACAGATACGACAAATGAAAGGCTAGCGCAGCTGCTTGCCTTAGAGGAAGACAGGTTCATCGCAGGATTCCATCAGAAAGTGTAGAAGGCACGAGAGAAAGCTTGGCATGATAGGCATGTCAAGAACAAGATTTTTCAGATAGGAGACCTAGTCCTCCTCTACGATAGTAAGTTTGTGAATTTTCCAGGAAAGTTCAAGATGCATTGGTTGGGGCCATATCAGATACAACAAGTTACAGAGGGAGGTGATGTTCAGCTCAGCAAACTGAACGGGGAGGTTCTTCCCACTTTCATTAATGGTAGTAGGCTTAAGCTTTACAGTACTAGCCACTCCATATCCCACCCTCAACTCAGACAGTTATGAGAGTGCAGATGTCCAGTGTAGTTGAAAGGAGGCATCGCACCAATATTTAGTCTACACTAAAAAAAAAAAAAAACTGCTAAGTTTTTTTTGCGCAGGTGATGCGGTGTGACATCGCGGTAAGGCGATGATTTCCCATGCCACGTATCCAGTTTTTTTTTTTTTTTTTTAAAGAGGATAGAATTCCAGTCAAATCGCCTTCTAACAGGCAGTTAATGAAGAAATGACCGGTATACCTTAACGTAGATTTGGCAATGGCATAATAAATTTTCCAGATATAGTAAATCTTCGACGAGACCGGCGCCTGCACACAGGTTTCGAGGGAAATTTGATCGGATTTCAGCATTTAATAAGGATTGAAATGACGGGTGTGGTCTCATCCATGCAATTAATACCATCGATGGGTTCAACCTAGATGACCGTTGCGTCTGGGAGTATCACCTTCAGGATAAAAGTAGAGATCATTCATTCAGGATGGTTACTTTTGCAAGATTTGAGAGCTATAGAGTAAGTTGTTAAGTTTTCCCTGTGCAGAGCTAATTTTGTTACAAAGTGCTGTGATTTTCCTATTTCGCAGCCATTGCCAATCCAGAGTATTGCACCGAGTGGGTTCTGTCCGAGGAAGAAACTTTAGAAGACATTGTGAGATGATTCGAGCATGGAGGCCTTATGTTCGTTATGGCGACACCACCCAAGAGTATGAAACCAATTTCATCATAGGCCAGATAGCTACCAAGGATGAGGATTCAAGTCAGACAGTAGACGAGCCCAGCCTAGAATAGCGAAAAAGGAAAAGGAGGAAAGTAAAAGTGAGAAACAGAAAGAGAAGGCCAACTCGGATGGCTGTGCACGTGGAGTTTCCCAGAAGATCTCACGGAAAGAAAAAAGGACCGAGAAACAGGCATCCAAGATGCAGAAAAAAAAAAAGGAAAAAGGAAAGGAATGAAGGTTCTCGGAATGGAATTCAAGGCCTGTATAGTTTGTATGAAAGGATCCAGGCTGAATGAAATGTTTGAGAAGGCTGGAGGATATAGATTTTCCTTGTGATAAAAGTTCTAACCCAAAGAAAAGAGGAAAGGATATCTGTGAAAGACTTCTCAAAACCTGAAGATCCTTAAAAAGGTCTCGCAAGCGATGAGAGCGAGAGCATGACAATAAGGGAAGGAAAGATAAGAGAGACCAATGAACTAAGTTACAGAAGCTATGCAGAATGAAGTCACAGGACTTTGGGACAAATTTAAATGGACTTCACAGGAAGCCAAGGAGAAGCTACAGCAGGAGAAGCCCGCTGTTACTGGCTTGAGGATGAGCCACAAGTAAGTGTTAGGGGACTGTTGGATTAGGGTCCCGCAGCTACAGTAGAAGCTTCCATTTTGGTGGATAGATATTTTTGTTGAAGATATAAGAGATAAGGTAAAGCTATGAATCCGTAGCATGTTTCTAGCTGCAGATCAGAGCTGGAAACTGTGACTATCGAGACAAAGAAGTAAAATAAGATGATAGTACCTGAGCGACCGAGAAGAGAGAGCTCACCCACTGCATTCAAGGCAACAATGAAAGACAGGAGGGCTCAACTACCCTCATAAAGGAA
Source organism: Pseudotsuga menziesii (assembly GCA_001517045.1). Lineage (NCBI taxonomy): Eukaryota > Viridiplantae > Streptophyta > Pinopsida > Pinales > Pinaceae > Pseudotsuga > Pseudotsuga menziesii. Next base: position 1,372,864 of record LPNX011134104.1, read on the forward strand.
AAAGGGCAATGAGGCCAAGGTATTGAAGACGAAGGACAGAGTAGGGAAGTGGCACCCAGTACCCATGGTCAGCACCGGGAAGCATGGAAGACTGTAGAGAGCAGTGGTGTGATGGAAAGCGGCTACTCCAAGTACACATACGCCAACTGTCACTAGTTAGGGTTTTGGGTTACTGTTGGGACAAGCCCACATTGTTGTAATGGCAAGACCTTCGGGCCACCTATAAAGGGATGTATTTTGCATTGTAAAAGGTTATCCAGTTAGTCATTGGGCCTTTTAGCTATTCGGATAACCTGTAGCTATTCAGATAGCTAGTTATTCTGTTAGCTTATAGTATTTTGTATTGTAATAGAGTCGAGCTCTGGTTCTATATTCAATCAGTAGCATCTTACTGTAACCAACAGCTGTCTCATAAAAGCATGCATGTAACAATCCGCAGGGATTAACAGAGAGAGAGAGAGAGAATATTGTAAGAAGGAAATATAGAGAAAGAGAAGAGATCTAGGAGAGAAGGGCTCCCAGCAGTAGTGTGGAGTTACCCAGAAGATCTCTAGCTGCACAACAGGTTGCAGCAGAACTGTGTACTCTCTCAAGATATAATAAACATAGTTCTGTGGATGTAGCTTCTACCCTGGAAGTGAACCACGTAAAACCAGTGTGTTATGTGATTATTTCATGTAATTGTGCTTTACTTAGTCGACATCTATTATCTGTTACATGAATGTTGTATTTCAGTTAGTAAATGTCTGTATGTCCTCATACAGTTACAACATTATTGAAGGTTAAAGGTGGATTTACATGTATCAGCATTTGCATATGAGTTTATTAGTATAAGTTTCACACAGTAATAAGTAAGTCTGTTAACATGTTTTCAGTATACTTGTTCCGCCAGTTAAAGTATAGTTGGGTTAGAATGTGTTGAACTGTGGAAGTTCAAGTCAGAGAGCTTAATATCTTGTTGAAAGTTAGCCAAGTCATTCCACCCAGTGCGATATCCTTTGGACCGAGAGGGTTGCAGTGGGCCGTATTATAGAAGATATCGCATTAACAATAGGTGATATCGCACCGTCAGAGGAGCTGCGGTGTGAGATAGCACAGATCGCGGGTTAGGAGGAAGAGAGAGTTGCGCATCACCAGAGTTGCTGCGATGCGATAGGAGTCCTTCGCCTGTCAGAACCCACGAGGAATAGAGACTGCGCATCATGGAGAGAGACCTCGTTGTTGGAGCAGGATCTCGCAGCTACAGAAGAAGCTGCTAGTTTTGGCAGAAAGAGAGAATTTTTGGCAGAAAAAGGACAGGGCAGAGCTACGACGCTGTAGCACGTTTCCAGCTGGAGAGCAGAGCCGGAAACCATGACTTTTGGGATAGAAAAGTCAAGAAGGCAACAGTACCTGAGCAGCCGAGAGAAGAAAGCTCAACCACTGCATTGAAGGCAGCGGTGGAAGACAGGAGGGCTCAGTGACCCTCATAAAGAAGAAGGAGCAACAAGGCTCAAGCATTGAAGGTGAAGGACAGAAAGAGAAGCGGTGCATAGTACCCATGGTCAGTGCCGAGAAGCATGGAAGACTGCAGAGAGCTGCGGTGTGACGGGAAGCGGCTACCTCAAGGACAGAGAGGACCGACTGTCACTATTTAGGGTATGGGTTTACTGTTGGGATAGGCCCACAGTGTTGTAATGGCACGACCTTCGGGCTGCCTATAAAAGCTTGCATTTTTTTATTGTAAAGGGTTAGCTAATAAGTCAGTTAGATAGTTGGTCAGTTGATAGTTTTGTAGACTCAGGAATCAGTCAGACAGACTGCGTTGTAACGATCCAGACACCTAGTTGTCTGTGAGTCATTTGAGTCTGTATGTAACCATCCCCAGAGAGAACAGAGAGGGAAGGTTATACTGGAAGAAAGGCAACATAGAGATAGACCAGAGGTATAGAAGATACCTCACGCTGCATATGCAGTGCAACAGACTGTGCTAAATTCCCTCAAGATATATAATAGAAGCACAGTTTGGTGGACGTAGCTCCCATCCCGGGGGTGAACCACATTAAATCTGCGTGTTATGTGTTGTATGAATGTGATGGTATTTGCTTGTTGTTACTGGTTATTATGCATGTAATGATAGTAGCAGTAGATGAATGTATGTATTGTTCCGCCCATGATAATGCAAGAGGATAAAGATAAGTTGAAGCATTTTAGTAGGCTGTTTAAAGACTCCTTTATGTCTATCTCTAATGACCAGTTACTCACAATATACTTCTGAGAAGTAGAGTTTCACACATCGGCACAGTCAACGTTAAGAGCGCGAAGTCGTAGTGGTAAGATATCGCAGAGAGGCAGTATCGCATTGGCAGAGGAGCTGCGGTGCGCGATACTGCGAGCTGAGGGCTTAGCGTTAAGGAGAGGATGGGTGTTCCGCGGTGCGCAGAGATGCGGTAAGGTTGGGAATATTGTGAGTAAGTGGAATTTGTGCGACGCGAGAGGAAATTGTGTGACTTGCACGGGGTTAAGCATCGCACGGGTAAAAGTGCTGCGAGAAGAAGGGGACGTGCGATGCGCAGAGCTAGTTGACCTAGTGGCGCACAGGAGTAAGAGAAAAGAAGTAGGATGCGTAGAACCTGGTCCAAGAAACTTGAGTCTTGGACAACCCATTAGATTCACTTCGGGTGAGACTTCATATCACTTCACGTTCTGTCGCCGAAAGGGCTAGTGAGTTCTGGGTGTTGTTGATTAATTATAATAAACTCGGGTCTGCCCGTGCAATCAACAAATGGTTCCATTGCCGGTTTAAACGACTGGGATTCAATGTTCTGTTGGCATCCTACGAGAGAAGAGTTTCACCAGTGGCTGGATTCAGACTTAAGGGAGTTCGCCAATCAAGAGAATAGGAGTCCGAGACTAAGCACAGAGGCCTGGCTAGAGAAGCACATCGCTTCAGACATACACGCTATATTTTTTGTAACCTACGGAAAGAAGCTTTTCGATTGGTTATCCAAGTTGACAGATAGCAACACATTCAAGAAGAAAAGAAACATCATCTGGACACCGGAGCTGATTCAGACCGTACAGAACGTTGACAATCCGATTACGAGAGCAGTGGACTTCTGGCTTACTAGTGTGCTAGAAGGCTACGTTACAGAGTTTGCAGTTGACCAGAGAAAGAGCTTCAGCGCAGCCGAATGATACTTCTTCAAAGGATATCGTGGTAAGTACCTAAGATCTCTAAACTTGTCCCTTAAGATGCTGCTATATGAAAAAGGAACAATGGATATTGTCTCAGATGAATAAGTAAAGCTAGTAATGTCACAAGAGTTTGAAAGTGATTTTGATGACATTGGACGAACACGGAGTGGAAAGAAGTATAAAGTAGCATTTAGTTCTCCTATATTTGAAGACAGTTCAAACAGTATTAGACACCAGAGCCCTAGCACCACCGAAGAACCAGAGGGGGGTATCCCTTACCACCCCTATACTCCACAGAAGCAGACAGGGACTCAAAATAATCCTGTAGGTACTCCATATAGTAGTTCACAGTCAGTACCTACTCCCGTTACAGCGCCTTCACCTACACCGCTGAGTGGTAGTACTCCAGTCAGTCAGAACCCACCACAGAGAAATAGAATGGGAGATGACATGAAGCTACCTATTTTTAAAGGTACAGGAGCAGAAGATCCGGAACAACATTGGTTCCTATGCGAAGCTATGTGGACCATTAAAACAATCAACGATGATAACCTTAAACTTGTACAGCTAGTTACCACACTCAGAGATAGAGCCTTGACATGGTACATAAAGTATACTACATTACCCAAGACGCTCACCCAGGTCAAGAACGCCATGATTAAAGAGTTCAAGAAACCTAAATCTGAGTCTCAGTGCATTACAGAGCTTAAGGATATTAAACAGCTACCATCAGAGTCAGTATGGGACTTTGACCAGAAATTCAAAGCTCTTATCGACCAAGTAAGTTTTGAGTTTGCACCGGAGCAGCATAAAGAATGGTTTATTGCAGCACTGCTCCCTCATATCATAATGCCACTAATGCAACAGAAACTCACTACTCAAGATGAAGCGCTGGAGATGGCAATGAAACTAGAGGCTTCACCTTTAGCAGAAACCAGTACAGGGATGACAACTCTACAGACCCAGTTGGCCAACCTCACCTTACAGATACACGAACTTAAAAAAGGGAAAGAGGCTATGCAAGACATATGGTGCATAAAGTGCAGAGAACAGGGCCACAGTAAAGACAACTGCCCAGTCTTTGCAGAATATTTAGCGTCAGGGGCTCCTAGCCCCTTACCACGAACACAAGGGCCATGGTGTGAAATATGTAGAACTCAAGGACATCCACCTCAGCAATGCCCTTTGCTTCAAAAGTATGTACAGACACCTAAAAATATCTATTGTATCTTCTGTAAATCCGTCGGGCATGATCCACAAGATTGTCGAGCTTATGATCTCCTGTCAGAAAGAACACAGGATGTGTACAGAGTCCAAGCAGACACGCAGGGTCTAGCAATAGGACCACAGCCGGCTCAGATGTATCGAGGCCGAGGAGGAGGATTCAAAGGATGAGGCCGTGGAGGAGGCTTCGCAAGAGGAGGAGGTTTTGGTCAAGTTCGTGGACCAGTCACTTGTTATAATTGTGGAATTGTCAGACACTATGCTAGGGACTGCCAGAACGCCACTACTACTTGTAATTACTGCAAATCTTACGATCATACCATAGAAGAGTGTCCCATCTTGATAGATAAGATCAGAGATCCTAAACCAGTTACACACCAGAACATCCAGCTTATTGCTGCTGAACCTAAGGAACCGGAACCAGCAGTTAACATTGTGACTCAGAGCGGTGCTTCCACCAGTGGCACATCGCAGGAGACCGGACAGAACACAAGTCAGGGGTGGGTGCGCAGAGCTCCTACTAAAGCAACTGCACTCAACCTACAGAAGAATAAGGAGACCTTTCATGAAGCTAAGGCTTCCTTTGATGAACTTACACTAGCAGGACCGCAGGTACTGCCGTCTAGGGGCGTACCGCAGCAAGTACCTTGTAGCGATAACCCTGAGCAGGCACAGCGGGCTACCACATTCGGAAGATGTGACGAAGATGAATCGACAGGAAGTATACAAGCCTTCCTGCACAGCTGCTTGAAACTCCTAAGAAATGATAAAGCTGTTGGTGAGCTACAGCGTATGATAGATCAGTGTCAGCAACCCTCTCTCTCGGACAGTGCACACCGCGCTGTCCATAATATTACAAGACATGCAAGGAAAGGAAGAGAGATGAAATTCATAGCCCAGATCGGTGAGTTTGAAATGGATGAGGTTGTCTTAGACCTGGGATCAGAGGTGAACGTTCTAACCAAGCAGACATGGGAACAGATGGGTAGTCCTCAATTAGCCCTATCACCTATCCACCTGAGATTAGCTAATCAGCAGCGAGTATCGCCATTGGGTCGATTATCGCAGGTGCCAGTTGATATTGACGGAGTTTGTACTTTTGTGTACTTCGAGGTTATAGAAATCATTGGTGACAGTCGACCATATCCAGCACTGTTGAGTATTGATTGGGAAATTGGCAACAAAGCTGTCATTGACCTAAAGAAAAGACAAATGACCTTTGAGGATGCGCGGATCCGGGTCATCGCACCGCTGGATCCTTACCAAGGACCTAGATATATCGAACCTATCCGAGCAGAGGAAGAGGCACATAATATGGAGAGTCTCTACCAGATGACAGCAAACCAGACCGACTATATCAATCCCACTGCAGAAGGGCATATTAGTTGGCAATGCGACAGCTCATGCGCATCGGATTCGGATGTTGGTCTAGAAAACTGGCAGAACAGACTTTACGAAGTATCATCACGTAGATGTGCATTTATAAGTAAGTCATTGCAATGGATTGGTGCCGAGATCGCTGAGACTCCATCATATCATGGTCTGACAGACATCCAAGATTTTCTCAAACAATTTGAGCAACAAACTCCCCCTGAGCAGAGGATCGCAGCTATGGACCTTGTAGTTAGAGCCACACCTGCAAGATGGTGGTATGCACATAAAGAAAATATCGCATCATGGGATAACATCAAAATACTGATGGCGATTAGATTTTTTGACGACAGAAGGTATGCTCAGCACAGGTACACAGGCGAAACTGACCCCAGGGTACACATTCAGATATGTGAACAGAACTGGTCGGACATTCCAGAGGATGAATGGGTTCACAGATTCATTCACACATTGGACACAATTCCAAGGAATTGGTATACAGAGAACAAGCTGTGCAAGGGAACAACCACATGGCCTCTTATGACAGACAGCTTCCTACTCACCTTTTCATTTGAATCAGAACATCCAAGTGTTGCCCAGGCCCTAGATATCATCAAGACTAAGATTTTTGAGGATCACAC
>LPNX011134106.1:3602-54377 GCA_001517045.1 Pseudotsuga menziesii
CTATGATAATTATCAGACAGTTCAGTAATCTCAAGAAATAGAAATCTACCTCTACTAGAAAGAAGAACAGTCAATGGATTTACCTCAGTAAGCATTGATATGTGCTTAGCAACTATTGTCTTACTGAACTTTGATTTGCAACAAACTTGTACATAAAGAATTTAGAATTTTTACTTGTAGCAACCAATATTCTTACCTGTAATCTGTGAGGACAGGAGAAACTTTCTGCGTTAGCTCGAAAGCTAAGTAAGCCCAGTTTTTCAAGACAGCCCCACCTTATGGTCGCAAGAAGAAACAAGTCAGTAAACTGAAAGGATTTTTTCTATCACTCGACACAACAAACAGATGAATCCAAATAATAATGCTGGTAACATATAACTAATCAACAATTAGTGACTGCATTTATTGAAATTATATGCATTTTAAAAATTTTAAATTTTTCAGAAATTTGAGTTTTTGACAGAAACAATGTAAAAAAATATAGAGAATAGGGATGAAAGACATAATACATAAAGTTTTGATTAGATTAAACTTGAAATTATTTTATGGTCTCAGACCCACTTCAATTCCACGCTTAGTGATATGAAACAATGTAAAAAAATATAGAGAATAGGGATGAAAGACATAATACGTAAAGTTTTTTGTAATACAGTAATTCTGATACAATGAGGGGGATTCCCTTTAAGTTGTTCTACCCTATAGGTTTAACCACTTTATCTAATTACAACTCATCACTATTTATTATTTTTAAATATTAAAGTCTCCTATTAAAAATGTTATTTCATTCCATTTAACCAATATTTTTAATACTTTCAGTTCTCTTCCAAGCTAATTATATCCAATGTTTAATAAACTTAATGGTTGGGATTAAGTGCAAACTACTTGTTTCACATAGAGAAGACAAATCAGAATTCTTTTCATTTTACCCCTAAATGAGTATACGATTTTGAAGCTCCATAGGTGATATCAAAACAATGGATACGAACTAACAACAATGGATAAGAAACAACAATAGTTAATAGATAATTAACAAGTTAAAATAAATTTTGATTTGTGCTTGATAACTCCATGTTTATTATGCATTTATGTTTTCACTAGCTTAGGGAGCAAAATAATAGATAAGAAAGAACAATAATTGTAGATATTTAAAAAGATAAAATAGATATTTATTTGTGTTAAGTAACTCCATGATTATTAGGCACCCATGCTCTCATAGTGTCTCGGGAAGGTGCATCGATCATTTTGTTGATCTTTGTAAAAATCCCCATGCAAGTAAACCATTATTGACTTTTGAAAAGTCCCATGAGTTTTAGTATGAAGATATAACTCACACCCAATTTTGGAAATGGATATTCATTTTCAAATCCAATACATATATATTCTAAATAGAAATTAGAAGTTGACCTCACCACTATATTTGTGGTCATTTTTCAACATTTTGTTAATGCTTTAGAACTTTTTTTTTAAATTGGAAATTTTGCTAAATGTTCCTAAAAAATGTCATCAAAATGTTGTTATTTAAGCAACATAAATTCCATTATTCTAATGATGACTAACAATTATTTTTAAGTGTTTTCTTTTAATTTCTTTCCCATAGATGTTTCTATTATGACGTTAAATGTTAAACTATATTTTTAGTGATGCCTCAATTGTTAATGTTACATTGTGGATACTAATCTTTTATTTCCTTTCTCTTAAGACACAACAACATTCAAAACATTGATTAACAAAAGTTTTGATGGAAATGCATAATATTCATGCTTTTAGGGTTGATTTGAATTTCATTTAAACTTAAAGCATATATTCATATGAGCTAATTCTACAAATGTTAATGGATCAAAAATTCATTTAAAAAAAAATTAATGCAAGCAATTCCATATTGGTAATAATATGCTTATCCTTGTAGCAATTATGGTAATGCATATGTTAGAGAATACTAGTTTTGTCATTTTGTATATGGATCATATGTATGCTATTTTGAACACAAATTGAGTTGAGTAATATCAAATATTATATTTGTTGAAATGTTAAATATTATAATAAATACCACTGGTATATTACAAGAGACCACTGGATACAATGGTCACACTGATGGGGGGTGAATTAGTGTGTGAGCAATTAAAACCTTTTTCACCTTCTACAAATCAATTAGATTTTATCAAGCATTATGTTATCAATTACATCATCAGCTAAATCAACTATGAGCCATAAGCACAATAATCACATCGTAAAGAGACACAAGAATCTATGTAAGATAAACTTCATTTATTTGCAATGGAAGACTTCAATCTTCGTGATTACAATCAACACTAACTGATAAGAATCACACCAACTCTTATGATAGGACCCATCCTGGTTTTCTTAGCTCCAACTAAGAAGGCTTGAGGATTCCAATCCTTAAGTGAAAGACTCAACTTGCAAGCTTGATATCAACCTCTGATTGTCATCAATCTGCTGCACAATCACTTCTGCTCATCCACCTCTAATCATCCATCTGCTCAAGAAGTTGCTTCAATAAACATGTCAAGTCTTCTTCTTCACTTGTCACATCATTATCAAATCTATCATATGTATTTGATCTATCCTTTTCTCATCAACTTTTCACAACCTTGTCATTATGTCACTAGTCAGATAACTCGTTTGATGCACCAATCAATACCGATTCTTTTGTAGAAGTATCTGTCTCCCAATTCTAGATTTTACAAGTAAATTTCTTCAAATGCTTGTCAAACATACACTTGGTTAGCTTCCTATAACACTTTAAAGTAACTAAAGTTCAAAAATCCAGCCAAGGATTCTCATCATTATTATAAGTCTGCTCATGCATCATGTGTTATTCAAGTCTACTGTCAAAATTTGCTTTCTACATTATTTAATCCTGAACTGTATTTCTCTAATTGAAGTTCAAAACAAAACTCCTTACTACTTTAAACCCCGTGGCTTCCTTAAGGTCATCATATTTCTTGATTGTCACTGTACTCCTTTTACTTTGTGAACGTTTCAGAGACATACATGACTCTAACTTCATAAGCTTGGAAGTCACTATAGGAACTTGATCATGTACAAAGGTTGTAGACACTTGTAGTTGATCTTAGCATATTGTTTCTTTTAATCTGGGACTGTATTTGTTGGGTAAAAAAATTAAACAAATTATAATAGAATTCCAACGATTTAATTGTCAACCTGGAGAGAGCGTAAACTTGTGAGGCACAAACAAAATATATGCAGGGGTAGAGTGTCGCCGAACTTAATCTAGAACTGAAATTAAAAATACATGACTGAAATTGAATTAAGCAGGAAATGATATAAAATATATCTAATCTAAAAATAGGAAATTACAGGAAATAAATCTGATATAAGAAAACAGGAAATTACAGGAAATAAATCTAATCTAAAAACATAAAATTGCAGGAAATAAATATGATCTAAGAAAACATAAGAATGCATGAAATAAATTGGTATAAAGAAAATAACATTAAATGGTACAAAACAATTAACAATAACTCGTGAGCTCACGATAAACCTATGCTAAGAATTCATAAACAATACATAACTAGAAATCTACACTAACAACTTATAAAGAAAGAAATGCTGGCAATCTATATTAACATAAGAGAGTCAAAGGAGGTGCATGAAGCATCATCTCCACTACATAACAATCATAAATCCTATTCTATGACTAACTCTGAACTTATTCTTTACTTCCAAACCACTAGGGAGGCCTCCAACCAAAATTAGGAGAGAGCCATCCTATTTATACATAAATCCAAGATAACTGATCATAATTATAGATCCACTATTCTCTCAACCTGTCCCTTAAAATTCTCAACAAATAGACAACTCACCCCCTCCAAATCCTCAACAAATCTATAACTGATCCCTTTAAATACTCAACAAATATTGGATGAGATATTCTCTTCACATGTCCATAATATTCTCCTTGAAGTTAGCTCATATCTAGAAGATAAAATTCGAATCTGAGGTTAGGTGGCCACTTTTGAGCTTACTAAAGTCTTCAAATACAGGTGTACACATCATCAAACTCACCCAACTTTAAAGTATAATGGAAATGTGTTATTTTTCTCAATAATTAACCATAAATTCACTCAAAATACTCAAAAATAAATGATTTGGAAAATAGTAATATAAACCCATATTTATTATGAAAGTGGTGAATGTTGATGGTTTTATGGAAGGATATAATGGAATAAGGTGACAAATAGTAAGTGAAATGATGAATAAAATGTGGTCTTTTTGCAGCTTAACAATATTTTTTTCTTCTTGACCACCAAAATGTACACATACCTAAAACATTTGAACAACATCAGAGTTCCAAGTTCCGTGTGGCTCGCATTGAACAACAGTTAGTAATATTAGACAAACTAGAATTATGCTTCTTCAGGTTGCCTTATGGAATTGACCAGACCTTTAAGTGCATATGCCTTGAACATGCACAAAGATTGAAAATTTCTTGAGCTTGGGTGCCTTTATGAGATCAAGGTTACTCCTGCCTTCTCTCTACTTCCTTGGATCAAGCTTGTATCTGCATAAGTAATTTTGGACTGCTACTATTCCAAATTTGAAACACTACAAACCTATTTTAAGAACTTGATTGTGATTTATTTGTAGTCCGAGTTAGTTATAGAGGACTTCAAAAGGGGGATTAATGATACACACTGTTATTAGGAATCCTATGGCTGAGATAGTCTTCTTCTATAGGGATCAAGTAAATGTAGAATATATACAAATATAACTGCTATTCAAATACCTTAAAGATATCGACAAAAAAATTGTAGAACTCGAGATTAATCAAAGTACATAGGTCATATCATGTTGTTCGAATTCTTCAAGGATCAACCGTATTATTTTCTGCAAGTTTGTCCTCCTTCACTGATGTTGATGTTGGAAACCTTCACAAGCTCAAACAAAGTGCTCTAGAAGACACGCAAAATTCATACCAAGAAGATACTTCTCATCATCTTAACTGCAACTGCCTCAGTTCATCATTTGTACCCAAAAATATGAGAGATAAATAGAAGTATGAGATTTCAAATATTGTCTACTGCCATGTTACTACTGTCACCCAAAATTACTTAGTAACATACACCCGAAAATCACAAAGCTAAATTCACATCTCCAAATTCTACACCCTTGTAAAACGAGGTCATTTGGCTCTTATTTATACACATTTCTAATGATTTTTTTATGGAGTTAACTTCTCTTGGTCAATTAATTTTTATTTTTATTTTTATCACAAAATCCTCTTAATGAGGTTTACCTCATTATTTGAAGTTTATTTTTCCACTTCATGCATGTCAAGAGTTGTAATGACATGTGTAATAAACCACCAAATTTCTACAAGGATACCATCATTAACATTATATATGTGTGGGACAAGTCCTAATCCTCCAAGGGAAACAAAGACCCCTCAAGAAAGGTTTCCAAGATCTGACATACTACCATTTGTATGCTCCAAGAGGTTATTCAGCTCATCATATTGTAAGAGGGGTTCAATAGACTTACAAAAGGGTTTCAAGAGATTCTCCATGGTTTCCTTACAAGTAGAAGTGGATTTTATTGACAAGAGTGTGGTCTTCATGACTCAACCATATCCAAGGGTTGCATGAACCCAAGTTGTTGTAAGTCTTTTCCCTTGTCATTTATTGAGTTTTCCATATCATCAACAATTTCCATCAAGCAACAAACATAGGCTTCAAATACTTTGAAGGGTGTCAAAGTCTTCATCAAGTGGAACCTATCCAGTGTGCAGGATTCATGACCCCACCAAACCACAAATGACCACATAATGGGTCATTTGGCACATTTGGTGTTCCAAAGGATTCTTTAACCATCTAAACCATACAAGTGGACCTCCAAGGTTAAGATCCATCATGCCACCTCCTATGGGTTGCAGATCCTTCTCCTAGGATACCATGACCCCATCGAAGCATAAATGACCACAAAATGAGTTATTAATGCTTATTCAACCCATCAAGGGATTCTCCATCATACAACAAGGGATTTAGAATTATCACCAGGTTCTTGATCATCATAAACATGGTCTTCAACATCACCAACATGGTGGTGGCTCCAAGATCCAATCTTGTGGGTTCAAGGACCTTGTCAGGCGCCGCAAGCTACTTCAAAGCACAACTCATATTTGTATGGGATTTAAGGAATTGGATGTGAGGGCATTGGGATCATCCATACTTGTGCATTGCATAAGGGACTTGGTGGAATCAATGACTACCTGTGGGGCCACTGCAAGTGCCATGTTTGCATCAATGACAATTCAATCAACAGAGACGTGATAAATAATCAATCAATTGATTAAAAATATATCATCCAATTACTAATGCAAATAAAATTATTTGTTGATATATTAATCTTGGAGCATGATTTTATACCATGAAATGACCACTAAAAAATTAGAGTGAATTTATATATGTAATGAAACGCCATAATTTCCATTCGATAACTCTTTAACACATGTTATCTTATGCTTGTAATGGAATTGAGTATATCAAGTAGAGAAAATGTTAATATTCCCAAGATACCATGCTCGATTGAATGGGTCAGTAACTACATAAATATTTTAACAAACAAAACTAACATGGATTACCTTGTCATTACCTAAGCCAATGTGGCTTTTCACAAACACATTATTCTCAATACCAAGACAATTAACAATGACATTTTGTTGCTTAAGCTATAACACTAATTACAAATATAGTCATTTAAATGTTCTCTATATTTCTCATTAACCCCTATATGTTTTGTATGTTTTACTCCAATTAGAGTTAGACTTTAGTTGTTTACAAATGACAATAAATGATAATGGAAATAAAATTGTGAAGATGATAGATTCTTTGAAGGGAGAATATTGTTGTAGTGCTAACCACATCTAGGGGAACCACTAATGTCTTCACCTTATTCATTATTATCTTTCATTAATGAGCCATTACCTTAAGTGTTTTTTATAGGTTTGGGACATAATATCATTGTGGTCAGGAAATGAGTTGATTAGTACAAAAGAAAAAAATCCAAAGAGAAAAACTTTAATATGACATGTTTGGGAAATAAACAAATGTTAGATCAAGTCACGATTAATGGAAATGTAGGTGCCAAGTTTATGATGGACCATAAAAGGGAAAAACCATGTATAATGTCTTATAAATCAATAATATTTAGATATTTCCTTAGGATACGATGAATACAATGATCTACATTCTTGTGTGTAATAGGAAGGGAGAGTGTGGCATGGAGTAATGAGCATATAACATGCAGTAGGTGGCATGTAAAGGTACTAGACTTAACCAATGAATAAATTCCATTAGGAAAACACCAATTTTCCACAAACTATGGGTATTTAAATAAAAGATGATTGGATTTAGTGCAATGCATAATACAGGGTCAATTCCATTTTCATTATGACAATTAGTATTTGATGAATGGATATGAGAAAAGTTATAGTCACAAAAATATTTTCCATTGAAAATATATAATGATGCATACACAATATATAACCTTAGTTTTATTAATATCAATCATATACTGCAATACAAACCACAAGGGAACTTCCACGAATAAGGGAGCATCGTTAGCAACACCCTTCCTTTGAGGGAACAATCTCAAATCTCTAAATACAATCATTGGTAATTGCATACTATCATCCTTTGAGCTACATAAATTTTCATTGTTTGACATTTGAGATGTGTGCATCTAGTTTAATATATATTTCAATTTCGAACTATGCACCATTAGTTAATTAGTTAGTTGCAAAAAAATATATAAGAAGGATTTTGTGAAAGTGAATAAAGTGAGCAATATGTTATGAGATATTATTGTTTCTTCTTATTTTCCATTGTTCTAGGTTTTCATTGCTATTTAATACCTATTTTGTATCATTTGGTATTAGAGAAGTCAATCTAGGGCTACTACATTCATCTTAGAGTTGTATTTTTTGAAGGATTCCCTCCCACCCTAGATGCTTTCTTCAACATTTCTGATTCCCTTGGCTCAGTTCCCTCCCATTGTTTTTTAGGATTTGGGTTACCTGGGATCTGTCCACCTCAACGAATCTTCTATTCTGTTGGTTCTCTTGGCCATTGGATCCACCCAAAAAATATATTTTCAACACACACCTTCATAGTTATGGTTCCCTAGGCCCAGTAAACACCTAGATATGCCTATGTTTTGGGTTCTAGAGGCCACCCTTCCATCATATTTCTCAATTATGATGCATCTCTCTGAAAATATGATCTATATTGCATTTTATATCTCCATCAATCTTTACTATCTGATTTCTAAGTCTCTTTTCCCTTTACCCTATATAGCGTTTAAACCTAGTGTTTACTTTTCGATTCCTCACCACAATACATTTCTATCCAACCTTACTCTTTCACCGTGCCTCCTTGACAACATCACTTTAGATGAAGAATACTCTAACCTCACTTCTATAGTTCAATAATTGGCTAACATACTGACCAAGTTTATATATGTCATCAAGATATGGAATCCACCTCCCAACTACATATTGAAATCTCATTGCCTAAATATGGAGGAAAAATGCATGGACACATTTTGGATTCATATATGTACAACCAAACAACTTATTTTCAAACCTATCTAGCTATGATTGAAGATCAATGCTTGTTGCTTACAAGAAACCATTTATAAAGACTTGCTCAAGCATGTTGGCATTGGCACACTACTTTATAGGTATTCATGTAAATTAATGGGGACCACTCCACTAGTACACATCAACACACCGCCACAAGGGACACATTGTGAGAATATTTTTTCACCTTCCAATAGTATTTGTTAAAGTTAATGTGTATAGGGTTTCAGCTACAATAACATTAGTGTCAAAGTATACAACATTATATTTGGGTGTTCACTAAGCTCTGACTACAAATCTAGATCAGGGATTCTGGAAGGATAATTGTTCTTAAGTTTAATTTTGGCTTACTCAATATTTTTTGTATTGAAGCAACCCTTTTGAGAGCACCACCTTTGACCAAAATTTTCCTTATGCCTTGTTATTGAATGCAATATATACAACATACCTTGTTTCATCCCCTTTCATAACTCAATCTCCAACACTAAATCTAAACCTAACACTAGTTCTCATGCTCTATCTACTATAAATCATCATGCCCCTTACATTCCACATCCAACTCATCCTTCTAATATCCCTAAATTTTTGTACATCTTCTCATTCTCCATGATGGTTCCACTATCATAAAACTCCATACAATGATGTTGTAAGTTGAAAACCCTTTTAATGTCAATTTTCATCTAAAACATTATACAATAAGGATAAAACGCATGAGAATAATGAGGAACCACACCAAATGATCCTTCTCCTCAACATGATATCATCCTTCTTCCTAACCTTACATAAGAATATCCATTCTTACTCTTAATGGCCAATGTACATGCCACACCATATTTAGATCTCCTTTTTACTCACAACTTCCAAATAAAATTTCAAATTGCAACTGTAATTGGTAATGGAGGCTATATGGACCCAATTTCCCATGATCTAGTTAATTGTTTATAACTTCCCACTACCCCACACTCCTATTCCTATCAGATAATATGGGTACAATAATATGAATCTTGATTTCTCATTAATAAATGCAGTGAAACCACCTTTTCTATAGTGCTTTTCTGTCACACAATGAAACGTAACGTCTCTTCCCTTGAATATTTTGACTTACTTCTAGGAATCCCATACTAGTAGGAACATAACACCCTATAAAATCCCAACCAAAATATATATATCACATTTTTAAACATGGAAAAACTTATGAACTAACCTCTATTTCCATTCCTCTTCCCTACCATAACACAACGAAACAATTAAGCTTACATTAATATGTTTGTCTCTTTGTTTTACCTCGCATCCAAACACCACTTTCAATTGATTTACTCTAGATCCCCTAAAAATTCCATTCTCAACTTCATCCTTCTTCCCTAGCTCATTTTCATGAATCTTAGATTATCCCCACACCTAGATTTTCCTTTTTCCTTCTCTCCCTTCCTCTACCTCACGACCTTATTCTCCTAGCACTCCTAGCAATTAAAACTACGAGATTTACATATCTACACTAGGTTCTCCACTGTACACTTTTGTTCCACTAGATAGTAGGACTCACTAGTGCCAACACCCAACTACTATAATTTTTCATACAATAATTACTCCAACCATTATTGATAATCAACGATGGGTTTTATCTCTTTAGAAACTACCTCTCTAGGCCATCGAAAATCCAAGCATATCGACAGAAACACTACTATTATTTCTATAGAAAAGACAATGCATTAACATTCTCTTATTACTTAGGCAATTCTTATCCCTCATATAAATCATACAATATGTCTCATTTATGGATACAATGTAACATTGGTATTAGAGTTGTTCTTTTCGGCTGAACTGTGGTTTATTTTGTTATATTGGAATCTTGTGGCCCAATTTTAATTACCTTGGGTTTGTGACCTAGAAATCTTTAAAAGAAAAATAAGAACAACAACAACAACAAAAAATTCTCCAAGTCCAGGCTTGTGGCCCAAAGGGGAAACTTAAAAAAAAAAAAGAAACGAAAAAAGGTAACGAAAAGAAAAGAAATAAAAAATTAAAAAGAAAAGAAACTTAAAAAAAAGAAAAGAAAAAGAAAGTAAAAAAAAGGAAAATAAAATTTAAACCAACACATGGTTTTGCTTTTCAAATCCATTCAAAAAAATCTCTCCAATCTGCTCGGCCTCCATTCTTATTCATCCCCATACTCCCACCTACCACCCCTTAGGTTCAAAAACCCCAACCTATTTTTAAAAAAGATTAAATATATTAAACAATATTAAATTATATTAGTTTTAATATTTCAATTTTGAAATTTATTATTATTATTATTATTAAATATAATAATAAATTTATTACCTCTAAGGACAAAAGTCCCTCGTACAACATCCATGGCATCTTATAGTGACGAATTCATAAATATACTTGAGAAAATCCTTAAGGATATAGATGAAATAAAGAAATCTATTGACGAAACATTTAAAGAAAATGAAGATGGATGTGAAAATCGCATAGAACAAAACACCCAAGCTACTGTAAATGATGAAGATACAGTAAATTATTATGTCATTTCCGATGAAAGTAATGGCATCAATCAAGATATTGTGCAAGACAAAGATATAACATACCCTAGTAATGAAGAAAATGACAACGAAATAGTTGACAAGGAGACAGATGATCCTGACCAAGATTGTGATAAGAGAAAAGCCGATGTTACTAACAATAACGATGATCAATACATTGAAAATAATATCAAAATAACAAACATATGAAGGACATATGTCATCACAAGGACTTCTATAAAGGACATCAAGGAAAGAAAGTATAATATCTATCAGACACAAACTAAGACTGATGTTATTAGGAGCATTATAAGCACAAAGAGCCCGTTCAAGGGAACTAACACAAAATATGTTGGGAATAACAAAAAAGAAAAATTAAGGTCGTCATGTATGTCGAGTATGTTCAATTGATGACAATCATAGTCAAAACAAGCAATCAAACAAGTGGAAAAAACATAAAAAAAAACTTCACCAAGTTCATACTTAATGCAAATACCAAGACAAAATAATCAAAATGAAGCAATGGTCATAATAAAAATCACATTTCTCAAGTCATCAGTGCGACACAGAGCCAGAATAAAAAATGGCATGAGAAAACTCAGCTTTGAGGACAAATATTTCCAAAGGGGAAGGAAATGTTACACCAATAAAATAGTAAATAAATAGCTTATAACTATTAGTAGTAGTAATTAATTATTAAATATAGTTATGAAGAGAAACATCTCTTCAATATTTGGTGGCCAAGCCATATTTAAGGCAGCCATATTCATTGTATTTTATCATCCATTCAATTATTATATATTTATACATTATTATTTTGAATATGGAAAATCTCCCCCCTTAGTATATGGATATGAATTCTCCATTACATCGGATACGGTGTAACACCAATATTTGTTTCTAAATACTCATGAAAACGAGTGTTTTACTGGGATATATGGGTAGATTATCTATTCTAAAAAATAGAAATATAGTGCAATTAGAATGCCCTATTTTTATTTTGGCCTCGGAAGGAAACATCAAAGGGAATGTTTTCTGCTACTAGTGGGCATTTTACCTATTTATTGAGGACTTATTTATAGTGGGAATTTTACTTCTTTATAAATAATCATGCTCCACTGCATCACCATAGCTCGTGTGGTAATGCACTCCACTTACTCAATCTTGTGTGAGGAATGGAGAGGAGCATAATTACGGGAATCACCTATCAAACCAACTTTTCCAGTTCAAGCCAAATTCTTCTCTGAGTCAACAAACAACAAGAAATTTTTGGGCTAAGTCTAGTTCTCTGTAGGTTACAGGCCTACTTTGTTTAACTACCAACAATAATCTTAAACCGAGTAAAATCCCATTTTTTTCTCTATAACATTTTAAAGAGCTAAACTAGCATCCTTCCATGTTTATTCTACTTGTTCATCCCAAATATCGACCATTTATGTATATACCTAAGGTCTAAATCACTTGTTATTCCAATAAGGAATAGGCTATTCTTGCGACCCACATCTAATTCCACTACGATCACCTCCATATTCTTTACTAAAATCTCTATTAATTTGACCATATACTAGTCTAACTCAGTCTCTCGGTTTATAAATTGTATCTCCAACGTTAAATACTTCTTTGGTATCATATGACTTGTAGAGAAGGAACAATAAGAAGGAAGAGAAAGAGTTAATTTTGAACCCCCCCCCCCCCCCCCAAAAAAAAAAAAAACCGTACTTCAGGAGAAATGAAATCATGGCTTGTGCATTGGGACTATTGAGCTAGGGGTAATTGTACTGCTACGATACAAAAAATAAAGTTCATGACAAGATTGGAAGGAGAAAAGGGTTTAATGGGTAAACCCTCGAATTTCTCTTCACATTGGTTCGGGAGAAGGAGGCGCAAGTCCTCATCCATGACATTTGCATGATTCTTTTCTTTTATAGCCATCATGGCAATGTTACCACTGATCTTCTTTCATATATATTCATGTACAAGCATTGTCTTTGGGGTTCCTATCTGACAATTAGTGATCAATTCAATGGCTTCTTGAATGAATGAGATTTGGATCACATTTCTGTGGGCGTTATTCAGAATACATTACAGTTAATGCCATATAAAATATAGAGAAACTACCTAGATAATTTTTGAATTATTCCATCTTAGATCTCAATCAACAACACTGGTCTAACAATAACAATCCCATTATGTATCCTACTAGAGTGGATTGAATTTCATGGAAGACCAGAGCTTTTGTATATAGAGGTATCCTTTCCAAGGAAGAATGCGATAATTTGATTTCTCTCTCCAATTCAGAACTTAAGATATCTGCTATGGCAGACAACGTTTTTTGTGAGAGTACAGTGAGTGAAGTTCGTACCAGCTCTGGTATGTTTATACCTAAAGGGAAGGTCAGTTTCTCTTATTTGTTTTCTCAGCATAATATATTTTAGTCTTCATGTTAAGGAAACATGAATCAAATGTATGCACCATCTTTTGCCCTTTCTGTTAAGAATTACTTATCAAAACGTTTTACTTTTTGGCTAGTGATGATTTTTTCAAATTAGTTATATTTTAATTTGTATTATTTTTCATGAGGTAATGTTTCTATGTATTGGTTAACAACCATTTTGTTGATTACAACACAATTGTTTTAAGGTTTACATTCGTCGTTCTATGATATTGACTTATGATACATTTTTGTAAGTTCATTCGAATGGGAATTGAATACTAATGAGATCAAATGACTAGCGACTACTTTACAAATTAACGGGAATACCATGTGCAATTTCCCTTTGTTTGGAATCCAACTAACAAGTTTGTTAACCCACTTTGTCTATAGGCGCCCCCTAATATTCTTTTTTGTTGTTTTTTGAGAACCTATTAGAATAGGATTAGTACAAAGTTAATATCATTTTTATATATTTAATACCAATGTATATTTACCTAATACAAGGTTATTCCCTCACTGTATTTTTTTATTGGTTTTATCGTATTATATTGTACTGTCATTATATATGAAGATTTACAGAATCCCTTATAAAATAAATTTCTTTTGTTTCTTAGTTTTATAATGGTGTCTTTATTTTATTTTGTGTTTGTGTGGGTAATTTTCACAGGGCTTGGAAATGCACTTCCAACACAGAGACATGAGCTTAACCTTAATCTCAATGTAGCCTCGAAATTCTAAAACCTAAGTTTTGTTTCTCTTTGCATTCTAGATTTTGTAGCTAGTTTAGTATCTTTAAGTGTTTCTGCAAAGTTCAATTTTTCACTTGAGTTTTGTCTCTTGTAGGCCCTTAGGTTTGAGAGTTCAAACCTCTCTCTGATACCATGTGTAGCGCTCTTCCTTCCCTAAGGAACTAAATCAATTACTAAGTCAATTTCAATGTACATTAACTCAGTTAGAGCTTGGTTTAGTAATAAATTTGAGTTTTATTTTGCATCAATATTTGGTTACAGTTCTGTCCATTTTGGTAATTTCATTCATATCATATTATTCTAAATTTTAAAAATGCAATAATTACAAAATATCTAGCAACCATGTTCCAGATGCCATGTTTCATCCATGGTTTATTTATGCATTAACATTTATCAATGTAAATGAATAAATAAATATGTACAAGTAGAATACCTAGATAATGTAGTCTTGAAGGTAGTTTAGGTAGCTCCTGCATACCCTTTTTTTTGACCAAACAGTTCCTCTTGGGCTAAGACTTAGTGACCAAATTTCTAAACCTCCATACTAACCAGCTATTATCATGCTGGCCCTAGGAAACCAACGGGTTTCCTATCCCCCGATCCCACAAACTGATAATCCTGAGAGAAACTTTCCTTGGTGAAATTCTCCATAATTTTTCCCATCTCCATGTATCAATAACACTATTCTCACAGTTCAAATCCCTTTAAATTTAGCTTCCTCCTTGGACTTGTCGCCCTCCTCCCATCCTCTCATAGTTCAACTCCCTTTGAATTTACCTTCCTCCTTGGATTTATCCTCCTTCTCCAAGCCTCAATTTGTACACCCTCCTCGGAATCCATTTTTACAAAATCATACTATCTCACATCTTGTCCTCATGAGAAAACTAGAAAAGCCCCTCAATAACCCCCCAAACTCTTACTTATATAATAATTTCCACCTTCATTAGCCTTTTATCTTACTCCATCGCCTTATCCCTCCATGTTTTTGTGATTCTAAACTATTAATGTAATAAAACTAACGAGGATAAAATAAACGTAACATTAATTCTAGGATTTCCTGTCCTCTTGGGAAGTCAAATGATTAATTGCTCATTCAAGTTTTTCCCAATTAGATTTTACTTTCTTTTGGTTATTTTACTGCAAGATAATAATGGCTTGTTTTATTCAGTTACAAGACAAGTTAACTCCTATAAATTTCCACCACTTCTTCTTTAATATTTTTAGGATAAAATATAAATATTGACTTAATAACGATGAGGATTATTACATATTCATTAATCATTCAACCTAGATTCGATTTAAATGATATAATGATTTGCAATTAAGGTTTAAATAATCATTTATCTGACATGGTAGTACTTAATTAACATATACTATTTCACTGAGCCCTATCTTAACTTACTCGGTTGATTCAGTAAATTAATAATACCTTTATAATTTAATAAATTAATAATACTTTTGATAAATTAATAATACCACTTGATCAATCGCCTTTATAGTTTTTAACTTAGTAATGGAGCACTTCAGGAGTTTCACTCATGATTTTTTGTAATGGACAGATTATTATTGGAAATTTTAGTTTATTATAAAACATAATAATGATTCTATTACTAATTAATGATTATCATAATTAACAACGATAATAATAATTGGCGGTAAATAATTATATCAACATTTATTTGTTTACTTTCTAAGTATCCTAACACTAATATAATGCACTTCTATCGATAAAAAAGTACGTTTAATTGTTTGATTAAGCAAGATCAACAGTTAAATAGTACCATTTTCTAAGGTTAATGCTTATCAATGATACTTCATATTGACACACTTATCTTATTTGCTTACTACAATGTTTACATATAATTAATTAATAGCTTAATTGACTTGTTTTACACATATCCAGTAACTTAACATCCATTGTACGAATTTAATTAATGCGTAATTAACAAATTTACCTACTACAACTTATCCAATTATTCAACATGTTAAGTATTTTCATATGAATACTAGCGTGCATGTGCAAGGTGTGCATGCATGGCCAGTACATGTACTATAACATACATCATCTTTCCTATGCATAACTGCTACTAATACTAATAATCCTTCACGCAAGTAGAACAAGTATATATATAAGATAATTGCTTTAACATTCTCAGTTATTTAACAATTACTCCCTTTTTATGGTTTCATATCTTATCTTTGTGTTCTTATTAACTTAACTAGTCAAACAGGGAAGGTATCTACTACCACTAACTTGATATCAGGAAACACCCAACCATCAACAATACTAACTATCATATCCTCCCATCCTAACCTACGTCTGCATCCTCCCTATCCTTCCTCTGGTAGTATATAAGTAGATGTCGACTTCACCGACCTGACCACATAAGAATATGAGAGCGATAACGTCAGTTGAACAATGAACCTAGACTATCCTAGTAGGAATTCGACCATCATCATCACAAGAAATTGGGGAGTGTGTCTCAGCATGACCCTCCCACGACCTCGTGTATCATAATAAAATAGGGTGGGAAATACATCCATCCCTCTCAACATACTAAGTTTATACCTTATCAAGTCGTTCTCTACTTTTATCAGGTTTATTGGAATGTGTCATCATATCATCTGTTTGGTCTAATATAGGATTCCTTGCATAAGTGCGTGCTAATATGCACATCATATTCAATAATCGGCTATTAGTTAGCCCCATGTGGCCTGCAGGTTAGTATTTAGAAAAATATACATTCTTAACAAGCATTTCCACTTGATCGTCAATTGACCCATATTATCATCATTATTTCATTTCATGTAAACATTTAGTTCATCACAACTACACATGACATATAACAATTCTATCAATCAACACAGGATGGAATCCACATACTACATCATATATTACACATTTTATCAATGAAAACATTTTAGCATATACTATCATCGTAAAATACATGAACACCATGATGATCGCCATATCGTAACCTCATAAACATAGTAACATAAGAATCATGGTGACATAACAAACATAGTAGCATCATAATCAAAGTAACAATATATAACTAGGTCTAACACACCAAAAATGTACTTTACTCAGTCTAGGTGAGTCCAACAGATAATAAGCAACTAAAGTGTAGTAGGTCTATCAGAAAATATGTCTAGTCAAAATATAGGGCATTACAAATATCACTCAATAAAAAAGGCTTTGTAAAGGTCCCTGTTTAACAACTAGTCTCCATAGGTGGGTGCAATCGAATCTTATCTTACACTCATGAATTCTCATACTTAAATGAAGATTGAACATGAAGACAAAATCACTGTGAGAATTAGAATAGAAATAACCCATTTACCAGGATGGCTAATAATAAATATATTTCCTACTAGTCATATCCAACCCAAGTCTGTATTTCCCCCACAATATTGACCCTAAATCTGTTAAATTCCCAAGTATGTGAATAAATATGATAATAAATCTGAGCAGGTACTGAAAGAAATAGTGAAATATGTTTAAACAAACTATCATAACAACCAAAAAAAACCATTAATGGAAGTCAGATTGGTTGTTCATTGCATGTATAACCTAATAGTTTTTTTTAAAGTTCCTATGAATTATAATGATGAATTAACATTAGAGAGCCTGAATTTATTAAATTAGTAAATATCAAGAATAAAAATAAATACCTCCGTTGATCTAGAAAATATGAAACCCATTCATTCAATTCACCAAGGATCTACCTCGCCAATCTGCTTGCACCAATAATTTCTAATGGAACGAGTAGTATGAATATTTTAAACTGGGAGGTAGAAATCAAAATCCCTACATAAAAAAGAAGCATGTATTTGAATCCAAGAGAGATAATCACATCAAACTATAGGTAACAGGAAACCCCTTTCAAACTCTGGATCATATCAAATTCATTCCAAACAAAATCAAAACTCTTACGTGAAAAGCAACCTTCCTTTGAAACCAAGCAATACAATCACAATAAAAGGTAATATGAAACCCCTGTAACATTACGCTTGTATTTTGGAGGGACAATAAAAGTTCCAAGCTTTGCTTTGAGAGGGAAAATGAAAATTCCAAGATTTGCTTTATGATGGAAAATGAAAATTGTTTTTTTCAATAAGTAGAGGGTTTTGTTTTGTTTTTCTTTTTAAATTTAATGTATAAATTAAAATTAAACGTAAAAGGAAAATATTTTTTATTTTTATTTTTTATATTCACAAAAAAAAAAACTAATGTGGAAAGGTATATACAATGTTCATCTTAGCGATATTCTAAATTTTATTAAAGCAGAAATAGAATCAAACTCAAAATGTACAATAAGATCCAAATTTTTGGAATCCTTAATTAACGGGGAAACCTTGGTTGGTTTCTATCCGTTCCTCTACCTTTCCCTCCATCCAACCTTTTTTTTGTGCTTATCGTTTAAGAACTACTATCAGAATCAAATCCCCTTGGTGAAATATTAAGTTTTATGAGTATTTTAACTTCCCGTTGGATTTTATTCTCCCTTTAATCATATATTAACATGGGATATCTAATAGAGGGACCCTAAATATTGATGTAGTTGAATGTGCTATGTTGTTGAAGGATAAAGGATAGGATGTGACTCAAATGTTTTAGAATATCCTCAATCAACCCTCTCATTAAAAGTTCCTATCCATATCTCCTTTGGGGGTTCCATTGGAAAACTAAGATTTGACACATGTTCAAAGTGGATCAAACACTGAAGATATTTGCATCCAACCAAATCACCCACCACTAAAATAATCTTCTCTCAATGTAACTAAAAATTGCACTACTCCAATCTCTAACAACTCTTAAAATATCAATTTAGAGCTCACTGTCACTAAAACAAGGAGGAAACATGTATATATCAAACACAAATATGAGAGTATGAAGGTTTTGTGGATCACTCATTGGTAAATAGATCCATTTTGTAGTTTTCAATCAAGCCTTTATTGGCAAGTTCATACTCATGATATAATGAGAAGCGCCTAAAAAATTATGTGATGTTCAGTTGGGGAAAAATACTTGGTGATACCCCAACCTTCTTTCTTTCATGGGTGTAAAGCTTCAATCCCATTTGTTTACAAGTCAAAAGGACCAAGAAAATATCCTTTCTAGATTCCCTTGGTTTTGGGCCCACTCGGATCTAACCACATTTGGATTCTCATCTACTATTCATTTGCATTCTCTCCTCCTCAACTAAATTGAAAGAAAAACAGTGATCTATAAATATGAAAATAATATAAATTACTTGGTCAAGGTTCCAACCTGTGGTCCCCTAAATTTTATGATCATAACATATTTCCAACAAGGGTGATTAGAATATTCTCACCATGTAGCTTATATAATGTCTTAATGAGACACCATTTTGTGGACTGTGATGCTTAAGAAACACACCCATATATGTAGGATGGACAAAGCTCATCAATATTTAATAACATGCTGGAGCATAATGTTGTCTCATGGAATGCTATGATTTGGGATTGCATATAAAATGGAAAAGTCAAGGAGGCTCTCAATTGTTTAAAAGAATGCCACAATGGAGATATGCATCATTTCAAGAATGGAAAGTTGCATGTTCTTACATTGGTCTTGTTGTTTCTTTATGTGGACCTAACAGATACTTGGAGTGGATTTGACATACCACTTACAATTACCAACAAAAATTTCCAAACGGTGAGGGCATTCCAACATGGTACCTTTTAATATTATCATCATAGTTTGGACATTGACCTTCATTTGTCCAATGTCATGACTAGTGAGGATTTTGAGGGAGTAAAATAATGTAATTTGTGATTGATGTGTCAAAGGAAAAGGGACAAATACAAGGAAAAAACTAGTTGAATTACTCATGCCATTTATTTTGCTCTTGGAGGCCATATAACATGTAGGATTTACTCCATATTATATCCTTGTACCATCCTTTCAAGGTGAATGACATTGCTCCTATTTTTTTGCATCATCCTCATAGATACTACAAAAGAGGAAATATATGAGAGTCCTCCCAAAACCCTATAGTATTTCCACCATGTGTGTAAGCCAATATAGTATATCAAACTCAACAATTAGGATAACCATTTCCATTTAGATATTTACAAGAATTACATCCTGTCATGTAATCCAATATAGTATATATACCTCAAAAATTAGGATAACCATTACCATTTGGATCTTTACAAGAATTACAACCTGTCGTTTGCATCCATATTTCAGTCACATGTTAGTACCCACGTTAATTCATGAAAGGAGAAAAAACTTAAGAAAAAGATGTGAATGTATTCACTTTACATATGGTGGAATCCTACCCCAAGCATGGAACACCTCAAGGTCAATCTGTGCTTCTCCTCCCTAGGCGCATATCATGGAGTAAAAAAACCTCCTATATATTCCTATGTAAGGTGACCAGATGACACATCTCCTAGTTGTCTCTCTCTTCTATCCTCCTACACACGTACGTGCCCTTGTATAGCCTCTACATAAGGTCATCATACTCCCATACTGTGATGTTTTAGGGCTTCCAAGCAATATAATATAGATGTACCTTCTTTATAAGATGGATCCTCTCTCACTCTATTCATCGACGAGGTCTACAAGTATCCCATCATGCAATTTTGTCCTTGCCAAATCCTAACATAGAATATGCAATTCTAATAAAAGAAACTGGCTCCTAAATTTGGTTGTAAGCTTTGGCCAGTAAATGGTGTTCAAATACTAGTTGAATTTGGAATAAGTGTGTTTTCCTTTGAAATAGAGCTCTTTAAAGATGATCTACACAAATTCAAAGAAGAAGAATAGAAGTGATTATTTAAAAGTCCACTAGAAATAACAACCAATAAGGTAGAAAAGACACATCATATAAACAAAATACATATTTATTTTCATTAGATCAACAAAATTATATCAAATTTAAATCAAATGTACATGATATAGTATTACAAAAGGTCCTAAAGAAAGATATACATGCAACTGCTTGTATCATGTAGCTCATGAAATCAAATAAAAATTTGGAAATACTATTATTGCATTCTTGAGGTGACTAATTCATCAACATTTAATATAATCCTAAATTCATTTGGTGACTTGTTGTGCATTTATTATTTTCTTTGGGCTTGGTTTCCATATTTATTAATGCATTAAATAAGATTAATTAGAAGTTATAACACCACCAAGAGGAAACTCCAGTATGTTACATGTAAGTTTAATTGTGGAATTGAATTCACCAGATCAATTAAATCTTGGTTAATTGGATACACTAACAAAAATTAGGAAAGGCATGTGGATGAAAGGAAATACACCTATAGTTAGTTATACATGCAATATTGGTTCAGAAGAAATTTTGTAGGCAAGCAATAAGTAGCACACAATTTTCATGTTCTCCACAAAAGATAAAAACAAAATTGCAGTTGAAGCAACATGTGAGGTTGTTTGGCTGAGTAGAGTACATGTGAGGTTGTTTGGAAATATTAAGTGCCTTCTACTTACCACTGAACCATTTTCCAATGGACATGGCTATCTGTGACATGGGATACTTCACAGTACAATTTTTTTTATGGCATGGAATGTAATTGGGGATGCTTCACAATACAAAATTTTCACGGAATAGAATGTAATTAGGTTTAATTGGATGTATTTTAGAGGTTTGAGAGGGAACTCATTGCAAATATCATTAAAATTATTTGTAATTACTTTGATTTCCTTTAACCTTATTTTCTCTTACTTTTATTTCCTTCTCTAAGTTTCTTTACAGAGGTCGAAAAAGGGCCCAAACCCTGCAAAATATTATGAAACATAAATTTTATAGATTAAATAAATATTTGTTTGTGGGATGAATAAAAATTTCGACGAATACTAAAAGTCTGAGTGGATGAATAAAAATAGAAAACATACATAAGTCTTACGTGGAGCAATGCCATCCTTATTGAGATATTTTGGGTTCAGTTTCTTTAGATCTTCTTCTAGATCAGGTGCCATGCCTACTTTTCTTCTTCCTTCTCATCAATTAAACCCTCTCTTTTACTTTTCCTCTATTTTTATTTCTTACAATGCTCCCTCTCTTGCATTCCCTCTTCCTCTTGTCTGTGTTTCTTTCTCCCAAAATGTCCAAATATTATTCCCTACACACTACACTATGTGTGGGGCCACAACAAGCACATAGGAAATTAGTAGGAAATCTCAGCGCATGATTGTAGCATGGTGGTGATTTTTGAGGTTTTCGACATTAGAGGTTAGTTTTAGTGCCCAAGGCACGGTTTGGTAAAATTTGTAAAATAGAGCCAATCATGTGGTAAAATTTGGTCTACAAGGAATACTAGTTTTTTCTAGGATATATATATTCATGTTTTTTAATGTTGTACTCAGATTTGTTTTGGTCATGAAGGGTTAGGTTTGAATGTAAAGAAAAAAACTAGGGGTAAGCTAGGGATATATGCATAAAAAACAAAAAACCTCAGTGTTTCTTTATGCGGCTAGAGAAGGGATCCCAAGTCTATGTGGAGAAGGAGGGATTTTGTCTATCTCAAAATATCACTTGTTTAAGTTCAAAAGTGGCATCAAGGAAGGGAGGAACGAATTTTCATAATTATAACTCCTTAAATCCTTTTAAAAATCATTGTGGATTATAATGTCACTTAGTTGTAGGTATTTGGTGACTCTTAACTCGTAATAAATTGGATAAAAGGTATTATTAGGAGCAATAACATTATTCTCAAGATAATTGTAGATCATATTCACCAAATACTATATAGTTATGAGCTCCTCTAGTTATCCCATGCCTGTAGGGAAACAAATTCTGATGTATATTATTTGTCTAAGGAGGCTTTAAGGATGGTTGTGGATATTTTGGAACTATTAGATTGGGGTGGGGTATGGGTGGGAAGGTGCAGGGTGAGATCCATCTCTCTCTATTTCCTTTCACTCTTGGAAGACCAACACTTATTAGAACATTATTAGTGATAAACTCACTTATGTTATGGGATTCATGGCCATTTTTAGGATTATGGGATTATGGTATTATCAACATTATTAGTTATCCTAGGCCTTGTTATTCTCAATCACCAAAATATTAAAACCTAAATAATAGAATTTCAATATTTAACTCGCCAATGAGACATTGAGATTGGTGCATTCTACAACGTGCTCCATGAGATTCTGATTCAAAATTATATGTAGGTTCCATACATATAACAACAATTACTAATTGACTTTAATCCTCAATGAAATCTTATAAAATCAAATGATTTATGGGAAATTTAATCCTCACGTACAACAATTACTATCTAGCCTTAATCCTCAATGCAATCTTATAAACTAAAACGATTTATGTGAAATTTAATCATTGGAAATGTTAATTTTAGTTGTTTATTTCTGGTACACAAATGTAATTTATACAATTGGTTTAATAATCTTAAAACAAGAATAAATTATCTTGCAGATATTTGACATTGGATTTATTCCTGGTTTGAATTGCTATATGTTTAGTTTCAATATGAGAGTTTAATTTTGCAAGTTATTCATAATTGTTGTTGCAACAAAGTGTTTAGTTTCAATCTCAGAGTTTAATTGTGCAAGTTGTTCATAATTATTGTTTCCAAGAGATTTTTCTCCAACAATTAAAATTGGAATAACTCATTAACATAGCAAACAGATACAAGCATCTCTATGCATGGATTCACGTGAAAAAATTGTCAATTTTTGTTTTTCCTTTATATCAGCGATCAAGATGAATTTTTGGAGTTAAAGACAAATTTGGAATTGGAGAATTTATGTACATAATTTACATATCCAATATCCAACATCAACGATCTGCTTTACCATTTATTAGCCACAAAGGAAAGGATATCCAAAACATATGTCTTATTTCGGTTGAACATTTTTTACATATTGAATATCCAATATACGTCTTTGTTGTGTTGGATGGAAAATATAAATATGCATAAAAATTATATTTTAATATTAGAAATTATATATATTTCAGATTTATGTTTTATATGATTTTGGATTAATCATTTTATAAAAGTTAAATACCCAAGAAAAAAAATAATTGTATATGTACGATATGTGTGCATTTAGAGAAAATAGATCACACTATTTTAAAAGAGAACACAATATATTAAACAAAGTATTATATTGAAAACAAAATTCCTATAAAGAATTGGAGGTGATAAAATCCACATGTACATAACAATATATAGTGGCTATATTGGTGGCAATTTATTTATGAGAATATATGTGACCACTATTATCATTAGAAAAAAAAAACTTTGATCAGAATGATAGAACTCCTTTTATTATAATATGAGGAAGAAACCCTAGTTCATTAACCCTAGACTTAGGAGTTGAGGTGGAAAGAGAAAGGTCAATGCCTCTCATATTCTTAGCACCATAACTTTAGAATACAAAATCATTACTTCATGCAATACCTCATTATAAATCTCTTGAAAAGATATACACTTGTGAATATATACACCATTTTCAAACATTAGAAGGACCTATAAATTGCATTGAAAGTTCAAGATCCAAAACTACCAACATTAATATTGTTTCTAAGATGGTCCATAATGAAAACCTAGATCAATAATCCCCTTTGAAACAAGTGGTCACCATTGAAGCAATTTCATGTTTTAAGTGTTAGAACTTCAGCTCGATCATGTTCCTAGTGAAACACTTTCCTTCATCAAGCAGTTGCCTTGCTTCGATGACTTGGGAGAGTTGTATTTCTCACTGTTGGTTTCTCTTAATTTTGGTGTCGATGTTCTAATTTACTTTAAATTTCTTGATGAAATTAAGGTTTATTTATATAGTAACTAATTTCTATTTTTCCTTCGAGCTAGGTGTCCGATAGGGGGGAATAGTTGAAGCAAATCTACATTAGAAACAAGGCGTGGAGTTAGGGTCCAATAAGGTTGGAATATATGGTTGAAGCAACTACACATTAAAAACAAGATGTAATTTAAGGTAGGGTGGTAAACTAAATTCAAAATTATTCTTTCCCACTACCCTCTTGATGGTGTAAGGATTGTAATTGAGTGGTAAGATATTCATGTGTGGATCTGTAATTTGTTTCTTCTATAATTGAAACCACACATTGTCAGTAACCTTATATTAGTCCATTCTATGACCATTTTTGAGTCCCCGAAGATTTGAAGATCGAGGATATTCTGTGATAGATATACCTTGAGAACCGTTGAAAGTGTTGTTAATTCCACCTTATTATTTGTGTAGTGACCGGGACCATATTTGATTGAAATTTGTTTCTCTTTAGATATGTATAGAACTGCTCCATATACCTCCAATGGTGGATCTCCTTGGCTTAATCCATCAAAGAAATACCATGGGATTCTTTAATCTAATTTTTTATCAAAGGTCAATGATGTGAACCTATATCGAAAGTGAGAAAATATGTCACTGATGCATACATATCTCAAGGTACTTGTTGTTTGTTTATAAGACTAATTCCTGGATGATGAGCTGAAGTCAACATGAATAGTCTCTTCGAAGGAGGTCCATGATGAATCCCACATAGACGACACAAAAATCAGAACAAAGTTCTGGAATTTTGAGTATGATTTAACCATAGGACTGACTCATAGATAACTGACAAAAAAGTTTGACTGCAGATGTAAAATCTCAATATGAATTCCCTTTGAACATCAGACAGCACGAATGAAGACTTGAAAGCATTGAATTGACTAGGAGGATACCAAGACATAATGTGATGATGGACGATGCATTCTTTGAAAGAATCAAAAGAGTGACATGACTCATGAAAGTGGATATACTTGGAAATGAGCTGAATACCCAATTGACTGAATGAAATGCATACAAGTGCCATGTTCAAAGGTGACTAACAACTGTCATTATGCAAATGAAAAATAGTTCCCTTCCCTTAATTTCCCCATCATGATTGATGAGTGCCTCTTTTCATTTTTACAAGTTCAAAGAGGGTAACACACACTCATTGCAACTTATTGTAAGATAAATCCATTCTCATATGTTTCACGAACTTGAGAAAGGAGGGGTTCATTCCCAAAAAGAGGGTCTCTCATTGTTTAATTTAACGAGTCCATTGAAAGTTAACTCGATATCGTTCATGTTTAGAGAGTCTGAATGAAAATGGAAGAAGAATCCAAACGATTCTTTTTCATATGATTTAGTCTCTAGGTCCTGAAAAAGTATAACATAATTCCCAAGATAACTCTTCTATATGAGATCAAGTAGAGTATTCCTTTTCGCAATTAGTCAATCCAAACCTAAAAAGAGATAAAATATCGATGAAAATACGACTCTTCAAGTACTTTTACAACCGTGAAGAAGACAAGCTCACTCGACGATCTTTTCCTATTTAAGGAGTCCGAAAAGAATTTAAAGAAGACTCCATAAGGGTTTCTTTTCACGATAAAGGAGTTTAATGAGTCTGAAAAGAATCAAAAGTTGACTCGAAAATTTGGTACTGGGTTTAAAGAGCATGACCAAAGTTTCAAATTGAGCGCTCGAGGATTTTTTTCGTTTTACACAAGTACAAAAAAGTCAAAAATAAACTTTCTCATAACCAAAAACGTTTAACTCTTACCCTTGCAA
This sequence comes from Pseudotsuga menziesii, assembly GCA_001517045.1. Taxonomy (NCBI): domain Eukaryota; kingdom Viridiplantae; phylum Streptophyta; class Pinopsida; order Pinales; family Pinaceae; genus Pseudotsuga; species Pseudotsuga menziesii. The sequence goes on from LPNX011134106.1 coordinate 30,514, forward strand.
AACCTTTGAAAAGATTATTAGACCTCCAAAGTATTTCAAAAAATAAGTTTTTAATGACTATATAAAAGGGTATTTATAAAATAATAAAGAAGATTAAAATAATAATAAAAACCAAAATATTTCATATAAAAACCAATGAATAGTAAAAATAGCTTACCATTTCACTATTTACCAATTTGGAGAGCTATTTGGATCCATTTGTGCAAACTTCACGCAAGGATTCTGGAGTCACCAACCAACTATTTTTCGATCCGTCAGCTCTAGGTAAGAGCCACAACCAATCCTAGCATTTTAATGGTTTTATTTTTTCATTCCATGTAAGTTTCTTAGGGTTTTGGGGTTTTTACCCAAACGGTAAAAAACGCCCGCAGGGTAATTCTCTTTCCCCTTGTGAGAAATGTTGTGCCCTACTACTCACCGCGGTTTCCATGCTGAAATACGTGGTGCCATTGCTTTGTTAGAAAGGGATGAGAGAGGTTCTATAGGATGCCCTAAAATGTGCAATGCCCCATCCAAAATAAATACTTTTAAGTATTTTTAATGGATGGAATAATGTTCTAATACTTCAATTTGGTTTTTTGGCAGGTTATTTCGCTGAAAATGGTTGTCTAGAAGGAGAAGCAACATGAAGATGATGATTCTAGGGATGGAGCAGATGTTGGCTCTATGGATGCACTACGAGGTTGTGGACTCCTAAAAATTTTCAATGTTCCAAGCATGAGATCTCATGTGAGATTAATGGAGTATATACTCAGGATGTGGAACCCAGAGCAACAACATTTTGAACTGGGGGCCCACATTCTTACTGTGGAAGTAGAATACATATACTTACTTACAAGGTTATCCAAACGTGGGGCTCCCATCTCACTGACAGGTCCTTGGGGAGGAGATGTAACCACACATGAGCTCATAGATCGTCACTGCTTTCCAGGCACTCAGATGTGTGGGAAAAAAATACCAATCAAAGAGGTGATGGATTTTCCTCTTTGTACAATGTTTTTTACCATGTAGTTACTTTCAGGTAGCCAAGGGGATCATTAGGATTCTCTAGCACACGTTCTCTATGCTTTAGAGGCTATGGCGGCTATAGTCTTTGACTGGGATGAGGCTTTACTAAGCACTTTCAAGGAGCAGTTGACCAAGTGTCGATAGGGATAGCTGAAGCAATTCGGCTATGGTACCATATTGGCATCCTTCTTATTTGATAGGGTACCTCATCTGAGGCCATAGGTATCTTTCACCGAGCTGAGAGCATGAGACCCTCACATGCTACGTTGTGTAGAGATCATGGCTCACACTAGTGGCAGTGGGTCCAAAGTCAAGTATGGGAGTGTCTTTTTCTGTTGGTTGGATGACCAACTACTCATGGTTGAGGATTATGCATACTCTGAGACTAACTTTAGGGGAGACCCAGGCCTACCCTTACCATCAGGTTCCCAATGGGGCGATATTGGTAAGAAGAATACTCAAGAGATTGATTTTTTTTGTATTTTATGTTTTATAATTTTTATGGATGATAAACAGACCAAAATTTCATGCATATATAGGAGATGCATGACCTGGGGGTTCCTTCCCAATTGAAAGGAGAGCGGGGGCCCTCTTTGTCCACATAGGAGATGATGAGTTGACTGAGTTGGAGGAGAACATCAACCGGTTAACTCTTGTCATCCATAACTATCCGTGGATGCCCTCCTTAGGAGGTACCAGAGGCATACCACTGGAGTATTGGGTTGATTCAGATGCCTGCTACGGAGGGTAGCAAGTGCTATCATGTGTTACCATGAGCATCACTAGTTGTCCTACATGCTATAGACACTGAAAGTTATATAGCTTCAATATTTTTGTCATTTTGTATATCTGAAAGCCAATGTTCTTCAGTCGGGGTCTCAAGACCATATTTTTTGTAAAACACACTCTCTCTCTCTCTCTCTCTCTCTCTCTCTCTCTCTCTCTCTCTCTCTCTATATATATATATATATATATATATATATATATATATATATATATACACACACACAGACTTGTTTATGGTGGCTTATCTGTGTTTAAATGTGTAATGATATATATGAGTTTTTTTGTCTTTTTACTGTTTATGTTTATGTACAATGAACCATGTTTCACTTATCAAATGTCATGTGTGAGAAATATACCAGTACAATATGTAATTGGCTAATGAGTCTGCAACTATGTTACAAGACCTAGGAATATGCTGATAAGTAACAGTTTCAAATGATCTTTCTAATAAACATACTCTTTGAAAAAGATAGAGAAGTGTAGGGTTTCAAATGGCATACACATGGTTCAAGTGAAAAACCACTAGTTGTGAGTCCATGATTGGCAAATTAAATGGTTGGGTAAATACTACAACGGAATTAAAATGACATTAATTTCACCCAACATTTTGGCTCCATTGCCGGGGGAGCACGATGGATTGAAGTTTAGTTTGATTAACATTCTGCAAGCATACACTAGAGTGTGAATTTCAATTTCTGTAATGAGTGAATTTCAATTTTTGCAAAGAGTTTCAATTCTACAAGTGTGAATTTCAATTTCAGCAAGTGTGTTTGATTTTTGCAACTGTGAAGAGTAATTGTTTTCTTTATACAATGTTTTTTTAATTTGTTTTAGGAAGAGTGTTTTTTTTTTTCATTTAGATTTGGGTGTTGTAAGAATCTATTTTTCAAAATGATTTAACAATTATTTTAAGCTTGGAACAACTCACTCAGATCCTTGTGAAAATAGGGATCTCCTCTTCTCTCGAAGAGGAGATCCTGACAATAACTAAGACTTTAATTGCTCCTCAAACAGATAAAGAATCAGCATACAAAGAATCCTTCACATTTGATGGAGAACAATCATGCGAACATGAGATCGAGGAGGACCACGAGGAGTTGCAGCATGATCTGAGGAGTGAAAACTATGCCTACGAAATCCCTATCAAACGATGGTTTCAAGCGAGTACTAGGTTAGAAAAATTAAGTTTTTCTTTTTTTTCTAGTTAATTCATAGTCACAACAACTAATTTCACACATTTCTGTTTATCCTCATCTTTTATTTGCAAAATTAACACTGAACATATTTTTATTGTTGTTACGTGAATGGCTACATTAGATATTTAACTACACGTAACTGTTTTCTAATTTCCAATTAGCATAGAGTAGGTAGGATTTTATTTTCAGTTTCTGCTTTCACCCAGAATAAGTATGCTCTCCTCTACGATTTGTGTAATTGTGAGGATAAGAAAGTAGGATGTTTTCTAAAATTTTCAGGAATGAATAATTAATGTTTTGCGAAATGCTTAATTGATTTCATCTTTAATTTGTAATTCATTATCTCCATTTGCTAAAAACTTTTTCAATTTGTAAAATAAAACTAGCCTGCAATTTCATGCGGCAAATTAATTTTTAAGCTGAACAATCACTGAAATTATAATGTTGAAAAGCAGCTACAACTCCAAGCTGTAACAACACAAATCCGAGCTGAAACAACAACTGAAGCAGTTGCACGCCTGTAATCTTCTCATCGGTTGGAGTCACATTCATCCTGTAGTTGCCTGAAAATTAACTTTGAAAATAATGCCTAGGCCAAACCATTTCTAAAATTTTCTGTATTTGCACACTCCATCCATATGCAATTCCTTAAAAAGATCCTTCGATCTAAAGAACAGCCTACGGCAACAATAAAACAACATGATAATAAATCTGCATGTTTAAAGGCGCATTGTCTAGATCGGGCCAAAAATATATATATAATAATAAAATCTGAAACTGTGATTGGGATTGATTAAATTACAATATTAAAATTGTGCAAAACCTTTCTCATTCGAATTTACGGTTGCAATAAACTTTTGTCTTAGTCGATTTAATATTCGCTCGAATCGCAACAATAAGTGTGAGTTTTGATGTCCATTGAATGAACCACAATCTGGAAACAAAACCGATCCCAACAACCAACCTATGATCATTCCTAGATTTTTGACAGATGTGAATTTGAGTGTGACAACGTAAAACATAACTCTTATCTGTTTGCATATTTTAAAAGCAGGATTTGCTTCCATGATTCTAGTGTTCAATTTGGGCTTCGCATTGATAATTTTAGGTTGTTGACCAAGAAATATGAGCCACATCCTAACTGGGTAACTATTCTTGATTGTCTTTTAATATTGTTACAATAAATTTGAATTTTATTAGGAATAAATTTGCCCAGCAAGCCTGTCATCAAATCTAAATTCTAATTGCTATTGAGATATGTTTCTAGCCTTATTATTGGATATGCATCAAAATTTATTTATTAAGGTAACTGATGCTCAGGTTTCTCTTATTACAATCGACTAAATAGTTGGATCACAGATTCATGAGCTCCAGGTGGCTGGATCACAGATTCGTGAGCTATTTATACGTAACCCACAAGCTAAAAATGGATAGTTAAGTAAGTTCAAATCACATCTAATATCCTTCTCACACTCGGCAGTGAATTATAAATCAGGTTGTGAAACAATAGTTTCCAATGTTGTGATTTTAACATGATTCTTCATGTCTCGGACCATACCCAAATCACAAATGCAATGACAAATTCTCAATCCGAAATTTTCTATCAATTGACGTCTATTTCCGGACTTCCAACTTCGTCTGCAATTTGTGAGCAAACCGTGATGAATTTCACAAATACAACACATGGGTTTTGTGTAGATTGGTCTCATTTAGATGAATCACGAGGAGATTTTGAAATTTCTACTTGGTTTGGGAGCATTTCTCATTTTTCTGAACATGAAAATGCAATATTTCGAGATGGTCGGTTTTCAATGTGGCAAATACACAGTCAAACACATTAGCAAAGAATGAGTTGAATTCATTTTTTTAATTGAAGGAATAGTATAGTATATATCACAAATATGACAAAGGATATATGAGTCTCTTGTGGGAGTGGGAATGTAAATCACTGACATTTGAAAAACTATTGGAGCGTGTCTTTCTCTGACAAAACTATTAAAAATGTCTATAACACACAGAACAAGCTTCCATCTAAAAACCGAAATTCAATGATGAATGCTTCTTTGCATGAATATGTGTTGGATCTATGCATTTAGTTTCCATGGCTGTGTGTACATTGAATAATTATTGAAAGCATTCATTGCGATTTTGCAATTGGCTAGCTCTTTTGGTGCACAGGATGGTAAAGAGAAATAATAAAATCTCTGATGAACGGCTTACTGATTTTCTTCGATTAGAGAAGAACTCTTCATATATATTGAAGGAATGGAGTAGAAATAATATTGACTAGCTCCGTAGTAAAAAATCCCTTTATTTTTGTTTTGATTGACATATCATGAATAAGATTTTAATTATTCTGTGTATACAAAATTTTGACATAATGCAGCTGTGAAAAATCAATATACCATCAACCAAAAGACTGAGATTTAGACATATCATTGATGCGCAATTCATCACTCTCAGATTTTGTTGTAGCTTTCTTTCGTGCAGGAAATAGTTCTAACCATTGCTCAGAGCTATCAGCTTCCCAAATACCATTGTCAAGAAGGAGAATATGATCATTGCGGCATGGAATATGAGCGTCTTGTTCCTCCATGTAACAACATTGTTGGAACTTGTAGAAGGAAAAACCATAAAAAAAAGTTATGTTTCTCACCGATCGATTCACATATGATCAAACTAATGGGTCATATAAACTGATAGTGGCTTGATGAGATATTAGATGGTGGTTACTTACATAATTCGTGGGTGTATTGGTCAATCAAGCTTTTAGGTGCCTTCTACTCAGCTTCAGTCAAGCTTTCAGGTGCCTTCTACTCAGCTACTTAGGGAACAATACATGTTGATACATGCCGACCGATACACATGGAGAATTACGAGATGAAAGTCTCAAAGAGAAGCTGAATAATGAGCCAGCTAGTATTAAGGAGAAAATTGACAAAGCCATGGCATCTGCACATAACAAGAAAATTTAAACACTGTAAAACTACAAAAATTTAAAATGAACTTTCTTACGTTCTTGAAAACAATAAAAACGCATGATTTTTTTTTAGGCTTCATGATAATTTGTTTTCTTCAAGTCACTTTGACAGCAATCAACCAGAAAAAATAGCACACAAAAGCCAGAGGTAAAAGCGCACTTTGTTTTTGAAATTCAATTTGCTTGCCTACATATTAATTCCTGCATTTTACAATAATCTCACAAATTTGATTGCAGTTTTAGTACTAACGTTTTTTAGGTTCGAAGATCGTCAATTTTGCTGTTGAAGTGATTTTTCATGAATCATAAATTAAAAAAAAAACTTTGTTGGCTATGTTCCAGGATATTTGATTCTAAGATCCATAATATTTGATTCTAAGATCCATATTTGATTCTAAAATCCATAAAAGTGCATAATGAACCAATTATAATGATGTTTTCTCACAGTGCCGAGAGTTTCTTATGACAAGAAAGGTTGCATGCACGATGATGAAAAATAAAGAGGATAACTCAGAACTGTGGATAGGAGCAGATCGATACTTATGGGGCAGGGGTATGCATGTATTTTATGTTAACAACAGTTTATGCAGGATCTAATGGGTGTTACAAGCAGTTGTTGTAGCCCGGTGCTGCAACTAGTTGTCACAGCTATGTGGTGTCACAACTGGCTATTACAGTCGGGTGTTGCAGCTGGCTTGTCGCAACTGAGTGCTGCAACTAGTTGTCACAGCTGGCTTGTCGCAACTAGGTGGTGTTGCAGCTGGTTGTCGCAGCTTGCTGTCTCAGCTATTAATTTTTTTTAAATTTTAAAATGCTTTGTTAAAGAGCCTAGACATTAATGTTGAATGCCCAGGAACGCAAATCGGGTCAATTTAATCTTGAGCATTTTTGCCATTTTTATTTGTGTGTTGTAAAAGTGAAACAATAGAAAAATTATATATTCTAAAAATTATTTCTTTTTTTTTTATAAAAAGAAATCAATAAAAAAAATTACAAAAGAAAATAAAAAAATATAAAAAGTTAAAGAAATAAAAAAAATAAAAACAATTGAAAAATTGCAAATGGACCTCAACACTTCCTGAAAACATCTTTGGAATAATGATTTTTGTTTCTTTCATGCTAAAATTGTTTTCTTTGAGTCACTTCAAGTAGCGATCAATGAAGAACCAGGAGCACAACAGAAACAAGTATAACACATTTTATTCCTGACATTTTCTTTGCAGCTTATGTTCTTCTTTCCGCATGATATGTTTTATTTTACAAACTTCTCGCAAGTTGCATGAGGACATGAAACCAGATCAGTTGGGGAGGAGGAACTATATTCAATACATATTCACTACTAAGTTTCATGCAGGAATTTGTACTAAGTTTTGTTTCAGGTTCAAAGACGATCGCATTTTGCTGCTAAAGTGATTTTTCAAGAATCACAAAACCTTTGAAAAACATGCTTTGATATATAGCTTGAAGGAGTTGTTACTCATCATAAACATTATGGCGTTTATTGTTACACATAAACCATTCATAAATCCTTTTGCATCATGAATGTTTACCCACATTTCTACTTCAAGGCACATTAGCCATCCATACCGGAGGCCACTATTTCATCGCCTTAACTATGATGACTCCACACATGCTTATATTTCTAAATTACATACATCCCTTTATCTTTTTCAGTTCATGTTTCCCTCTATTTCCTTTCTAGTTTTCCTTCTGAATAAAACCAACTCCCTTTCCATGACTACATGGCCTTGCCATATCCACTGCTTAACTATGAGATCTTTTCACTTATAGTCCTACCACTATTTTTGTACCAACTCGGGTTGGCTGATGTGGGATTCCTTAAGTTCCACCTTTCGACAAGTATTGCCCCATCGACCTCAGCACCTTATCTGGGATATAGACTAGAGTTCATGTTGAGTACCTGGAGGCTTGCATGCCTTAATGGAAAGTTCTCTCGACGATAATCATGGGAATTCATCAATGTCCCTTTATCATCAGATCTTGCAAGTGGCTCGACATCAACACATATATTCGCACTTCATAAGATGTACTTGGGTAACTTGGCACTCATAGACATCACTGGTGAGTTGCCTCGCATTGGTTTACGACATTCATCAATGGTCGGTAATCCAATGATTTCTTTTCATGCTCGACATCGACACATTTATTCGCATGACTAGAATTGTACCATCGGGTTTTGTAGCAGGTTAATACTATACATTCTTTCTCATGACTCCATCAGCAGTTGCAGAAACACAACTTCAGATCTATGAGTGTACCACAGTTCCACTTTCTGCCTTCCACATTTTCCATTATTTATTAGCAGCAGTTCAGATTCCTCCACTTCACATTACAACACTTCCAGCAGTTACAACCGTAGCAACATTTACAGTTACATTTTTATCCCGCAGTCGTGACATATTTACCATGATTCAGCAGTAGCAGTTCTGATTCCTTCACTTCCCATGATCCGGCAGTTATAGCTGCAATAGTAGTGACACATTCCACGATCCAGCTACATTCCTATTGCATCGTTCATCAACTTTTTGGGTAAGTGGGGGTATGTTGTTTTCTAAACTTTAATCACGCAATTCCTTACATGCTAGCAATGAATAATTTAGAAAATTCCCTCACCATGCTCCATTTCTTTCACAGCCCATGCTAGGTTGCATGAGGACATGCAACCACATCAGTTGGGGAGGGGGAACTATATTCAAACATACTCACTACTATCATTCCATTTTTTTTCACCACCATCACCCATTTTTCGTCTCATTTACCATCCACCATCATTTCTTTTTTGACAAATCCTCTATTTCACTTTGCTTCATACACATTGATATACATATTGGCATGATTCATAAAGATAAAGAAAAGGCTTTCTTATGCACAATGATGCTTTCTATGCACATTAATAGCTTATCATTTCCAGTGAGTGTATGGTTAAATTATTATGAAGCTAGAAAATAGATGACGAAATGAATGTTGTTAACACAAGAACCAACATTCTTTGTACTCATGGTTGTCACACAAGAACCAACCATAAGGAAAATGTCAGCTGTTACTTATGCATTTCACATCATGAAATTAATGTTGTTAATTCAAGAATCAACATTCCTTATATTCATGGTTGTCACATAAGAACCAACCATAAGGAAATTCCAGTTGTTACTCATGTATTTCACACCCTGGAAACATTCATTGTTAAAAAGACATCATCAATCAAAGCCAAGTTTAGATGCCAAAATTTCTTGAGAAGATCCATACATGGTTGCATGAGGACATGCAACAAGTTCAGTTGGGGAGTATGTTGAGACTCGGAAATGTCATATTTTCATCCACTTTATCTTCCGCTATTCCTCGCATTTCATCATCCTATTAACCTTTTATCATACCATTTCCATACATATATGTGGGCTTCACCTTATTATTTCCACTTTATTCATTTTAGTATTATAAGTGAATTTATGATTAAAATATTAGAAATTAACATGTTTTTCACTAATATCACAAGTATGGATGAGCTTTGTAATGTGTAGGAATATGTGAAGGATTAATTCAAGAAAAGACTTCTCGAATATCTCCTCCACCATTTCAAGGAGATAGTTATTCAAAGAATATTCCAAGGAGAAGATCATGGAGATCTGGTTGGCATATCTTATCTTGGATTTGTGAGAGACATGTGGAGGATTTGAAGGGATCATATCTTGTAATATTATGAAATTAGTTGAGAGTGGTTGAGAGAATAATGGATCTGCCATTATGAGATGGTTATCTCCTTCATGTATAAAAGAGAGTGCTCTCTCTTCATTTCATTAATCATATATAGAATCTTGATTAATCTTAGATAATATTAGGTAGATAGTAGATTGTAGAAGTTAGCCTTGACTTTGTAATATGGAGAAGGGAATTCTTAGCTTTTGTTCATAATATTGGCTTTGATGCTTTCATGATTTGTCATTGATTCGTGTGATGCAAATTAAGATTTATTTATTGTCAATGTGAGCTCACATGTGTTGTCTTGTTTCTCTTCATATGTTGTATTTCTTTTATGCAATTTACTTTCAGCCGTGTGTTTCAGCTTTCGGAATTAGATTAGCAATTTTTTTTTTCAGCTTAAGGGGGGTTAGATTAGATTAGTCTTAGTTTTGCGGGGGGTTAGATTAGCTTAATTTTGCTTCAGTCCTACATATACTTTGCATGTGCTTCATAATCCTACGAACCTCAGATTGACAAATTAAACGATTGGGAAAATACTACTACGGAATTAAAACGACATTAATTTCACCCAACACTATTACCGCATGATACTCAATGATATTATTGGTGGTTGGACCTACACAAACCACTCCTGAACTAACGAAGTCATGAGTTGGGGAATATAAGACCCAAGCATATGAAGCAAGGTTCATGGTATGAAAATAAGAACCATCAACGAAACCATAAAAATCCATTTGATATGCATAACCAAAACTTGGTATAAACAAACTGACAAAAAATCAAAACCATATTGAAATACGAAAACCACACCATAAAATTCAATCAATGTACATATATACAAGGTATTATAATAGATATGTCTTCATGCATAGTACCTTTTTAGGTACAACCTATTGCAAGGTTGCCTGAAAGTTATCCCATCATAATCTACAAGCTCGTAGGCCCCTTTCTTTGAAGACTTTACTCATGATATAGGGACCATACCACATGGATTCAAACTTCCCTTTACCAAGGTTGTCATGTTTCTGTTCATAGGTCAGAACCATGTCTCCTTCATTAAATACATGAGGTTGAACATATTTATCATATTGAGCCTTAATGCATTTCTTGTGTGCCTCATTAGCCAAGGCAACATCTCTCCAACTCTCATCAAGGTTTGTCAAATACAGAAAATATTATTCTTCGATAGAAATGTTTGGGGAAAGCTCAACTGAAAGCTTGAGTGACGGGATCTCACATTCAATAGGTAGCATAAATTTCAGTCTATAGACCAACTAAAATGATGCAAAACCAGTTTCCATTTTAACCGAAGTTCTACAAGCCCATATCACAGAAAATAGAGTTAAGCCTTCCAGTTGGATTTATGATCTCCAACTATTCTACGCATAATAGTATTGAATACTTTGTTAATGGCTTCAACTTGACCATTATCCTATGGGTAATAAGGAGTTGAGTTATCATGATGAAAACCACCTTAACACTCAACTCAGCCATCATCTGATTACAGAAATGGGATCCGTGATCAGTGACTATGGCTTTTGGAACTCCAAACCTAGCTACTACATGATTCAATAGGAAGAGGGAAACATTATTACCATACTAGGTATATTTAGGCACTGCCTCAGCCCATTTTGTGAAATAATATACGGCTACGATGATGTAACCATGCCCCCTAGATGAGGTAGGCTTACAATGCATAAAATCTATCCACCAGAGATCGATAGATAATCAAATATCTATACCAGAGATCGATTGTGCTAATTAGGAACAAAAATTCATCTGGAAATGAATCATTAGGCTCATCTTCCATGAGAGCACAAGGAAGGTCACACATTAACTCCGCAAAGACTAAGGAATTATTGGAAGTATCCTTAGTGAACTCAAGATCGAATTCCTATAGGATGACTATCCAACGAGAATACTTGCCCCCAACACTTGACGAGTCAAAATGTAATACATATGGTTTTGATCAACGAGGAAAATTATAGTGCGTAGTAGAATCTCGTGACGGAAATGTTGCACATAAATGACCATAGCCAAAGCTAGCTTCTCCACATGTGAGTAATGAGTTTCAAAGTCAAGTAGACTCTTACTTAAATAGTAAATCACATGCTCTTGGACATTGAGATCTTCCTGCACCAGAACCATACCGATCGTAGTGGTGGAGGAAGCAACATAAAGCAGAAAGTATTTTGAATAATTTTTGGGGCGCAACACTGGTGAATTTGTTAGAGCATGTTTCAAATTATCAAAATCTCATTGGGCCCGGTCATCCCAAAGGAACATAGTGTTTTTCTTCAGGAGATGCATGTAGCCATGTGTTTTTTCCACAAAGTTGCACACAAAACGATGAGGAAAGTTTTCGTTCCCTTGCATACTTTGTAGTTCACTAATGTTGGTCGGGGTGGGTAAGGCCAAAATAACAACTATCTTCAAAGAAGCTATCCATATGCTATCTTTGGAAACCCCGAATCTAAGAAGACGTCCAGTCTCAACACAAAAGACACACTTATGTGCATTAATCCGAATATTATAATGACGATATCGAAGGAAAATGTCCCTACGATGACCTGGATGATCCTCTCATTGTCGTGAATGAGCATGGAGGTCGTCCAAATACAGGTCCACAATGTGTTTAATGTCGTGAAAAGCGTAGGACATGGCTCGCTAGAATGTAGCTCCGATGTTTTTTAAACCAAAGGGTAACTTCCGATATGCAAAGGTTCCCCATGGACAAATGAAATCATTCTTATTGTGGTCAGTGAGTAAAATTTATATCTGATTATAGCTGGAAAATCCATCCATAAATGAGAAAATGACACTCCCAACATAGTTATCAATGATTTGATTGATATGCGGAGTAGGAAAGTTGTCCTTGGGACAATCCTTATTCAAATCTTGGAAATCTATATAAACCCTAATAGTGCCCTGCTTCTTAGCTATAGGAAAAATATTATATACCCACTCAGTTAGCAGTACGAGATAAATAAAACCAGCTTTCAAAAGTTTTTCAACATCGGCTTTTATTGCCGTAGCCTTCCTTGGCTGGACTTGAAAATTTTTTGTCAGACTGGTCTCGTTGTGGAGTAAGTCTTGATCTCGTGTACAATGATGGACAGATCAATCCTAGGAATTTCTTCATACGTCCAAGCAAAAATATCTCGAAATTATTTGAACAAATCTATGTACTTCTCAGTTTCTTCAGTTGAACATTTTTGTCCTACCTGAACATGTTCAACAGTTCCATGCTTCTCTGATATGTCAATGGAAGTCATCTGAGTGATGTTACACAAGTTTCCTTCGGAATCAATGTATTGTAACAATACAAGTGTTTGAGGATTTTAGACAATATTAGTACTAATGAGAGAAACAAAATCAGAGTATACTGAATTAGCATTGGGAAGGAAAGAGGATCTATGGTGATGGTCTTCTCATACAGGTTCATCCACACTCATGATCTACATAATGGACTCATATGATGGAAAAGTATGCAAGAGATAATCTAGAGTGGGGACAGGGGAATCTAGCCAATAGGGTAGGTGGTAAGGATCCGATGCCACTAGATCAAGGATGATTTTAGGGGCGAATTTTAGCCCAATGGGCTATTTTTCCATGTTTTTCTCCCAAAAAAGATTCGCCATTTTGCATTTTTTGAAGCCCTGTTTCGCCCAATTTTGATGGGCTAAATTTTTTTCACCCTAAAAATCACCAAATTATTACATAAACAATATAAAATCCTTGGAAATTAAAATATTTTTTGAAAAATATCGCCAATCATTTTATTGTTTCCATTTTAAGAATTGGTAATATTCGCCAACATTTATACGCTTTTAAATAAGTATGGTTCCTTAAAATCATCCCTACACTAGATGATGATCATCATAGTATACATCAGAAACAGATTATATGGCATTGTAGAGTGCTTCATGAGGACCTAGAGAAGATATCTCAACAACTTCTTTACCTTTAGGAATGTGGCTAGTCGTGGTTATCTTGTTCATAGTTGCTACTTTCATACTAGGAGGAGTCAAGGGAAACACACCCATAAGTGTTGAATCCTTCAACATCCCAACCCCAATTTATTGATAAGGTGGAGTGTATTTCCCTAGAATTGGAATATTGTTCGCAGTAGGGGTAGTAAAATCAGGTGAACAAAAATCAAGGTGATCTATGGTCATAATCTTCCCTAAGTGAGGGAATTGGAGAGTACAAAAAACCATCGAAGCGATGACCGTCATAGCGTAAAACCAATTTCTCCCCAATAACATATTGTAATCTAAAGGAGCATTGGTTAATTCCACTTGAATGGAAACAATCTTTCCCCCTATCTCGATTGATAATACCAGCAAAACACCGAGAGGTTTAAAACCTCCCCTGTCGAAATCTTTCAATGTTGTGGGTGACTTTGTAAGTTTGGGAGAACCTATCGTTTCAAAAAAGACAAAGAAAAAAATGAAGTGGAATATCCTTCTTCCAATACAGTATGATGGGCCTTCCTCCCAACTACCCTGGTCGTGATTTGAAACACAAGCTGGTAGGATAACCTGGACTTGTAATCCTCCACATTAAAATGAATCGTATTAGTGTTATCCAAATCTAAGGCCCATAAATCCACCAACATATTTTCATGCTGCGTAGGGAAACTTTGGAGTACCTCCAGTGTAGACATAGCACAAGGTGCTCGAGCCAAATCTTCAACAATGTTGTAAAATTGAGCGGCTCGACTCTCGAGCAATGTGATTGAATACATATTTTCGGAGAGTACTCTTAGGTGGGCACAAAATCAAGTTGAGGTTGGGTTTCTCAATCGTAAGAGGGCCATTAGATGGAGGTGGAGGAGAAGAATTTGTAGAAGGGACTTTCTCAGAAGAAGTACCTTCATCCTTCTTCTCTACTGGTTTGTCATATGTCTGACTGCATGTAGTCAATTTAACAGTTTCAGCGAACATCATTCAATTCTCTTCAATAGAACTAGAGGTTCCTTGTGAAGACATGTGGTTAATTAACTACTGTTGAGATGGAAAAGGATCAGTAAGTACTACCGATGTAGGGTTATTTTTCAAAAAATTATTTATTTCTTCATGACAATGGCACTCTTTTGTGATGTGGTCATCGAAAAACAATAGGCAAGGATACTTAGCCTTCCTATTACCTTTGTTTTCATTCTCTAAGGCCACGATCTTAGGGTTCTCCTATTATTTTCCTAGCTTCTCACCTTTTCCTTTTCCTTTCTTTTTATTACCGGGTGTTTGCACAGTTTGAAAGGAATTCACCTTGGCATAAACCGTAGGAGTAGAAGGAGTAGTGGTGGAAGCACTTTGTTTCTTAGTAGGCTTCGCTGCTGATGGGGGATGTATTGAACCTACAACACCATCAACATGAGTCTCTGTATGTGTCTTGGCAGGGTTTGTGCTTGGACAAGGAACCTGAGGAATCAGATCATACAAAGTTCCGGATTGAGAGTAAAATATTTCCAAATACTGAGACTATGTAATAGCCTGCTCTTTAGTGACAACACTGCCCATAGCCACATATCATGGGAAATGGGAGGCAACAAGGATTTCATAAAACAATCCACCAACAATTGGTCTAGAATAGGATATTTAATGATTCTCTACCACCTCCTCCACTCATGAATATGATCTGATATATGGGTGGAAGTATTATGACGGAGGGATGTTAAAACATCTGTACCAGTTTTGTAATGGATAGGAATCTAGAAATGGGTGAGAAAAACTGTTACCAACAAGTTGAAATCCACAAATGAATGTTGTGGAAGCTCAATGTACCACTTGGCAGCCATGCCAATTAAAGTTCATTGGAAGAGCCACCAATGAATTGAATCATCCATGAAGGAGTTAGAAGAAGACCATAGATGTAATTTCATAACGTGATTTTTTGGATCCTCTCCTTGCTTCCCATCAAAATTAGGGATGTCTGATGGTAACTTGACTGGAATTGCAGGCCACAAAGGATTATGCTGAATGGGATTGTTGATCAACTTGGACAAGTCAGGAAACTCAAAATTTTCCAAAAACGGAAGTTGTTAATTAGGTTGTATATACTAGTAATATTGATATGGCATCTGTATACCAGTAGGACCATAAGTTGATTGATACACCGATGGTGGATTTACGGATGATCCTCCTAATGTTGGTGGGCCTCCAGGAGGAGGGCCTCCAAATGGTGGGCCTATAGGTGGAGGGGGTACTCCAAGAAGTGGTCCTCTAGGTGGTGGTACTCTAGTTGGAGCGGGTATTCCAGGTGGCGGTCCTCTAGAAGGTGGACCTCCAGGTGGTGGTCCTCCAGAAGGTGGAACTTTGCCAGGTGGGCCTCCAAAAGGTGGACCTCCACCGGGTGGCCCTCCAAAAGGTGGACCAGAATATGGAGCTTGATGGATTTAATCCATAAGAACTCTCCTTAAGTTGGCTACATTTGGAACATAAATTCTGTTCTTATAGGTAAGAGGTCCATCTTCTTCCGATTTATATCCCTCATACTTATTTTCAAGACTTTGCTGCTGCAACGTTTCCTTTATCTACACATACATTTCATCCTCAACATTATGAGTAACATTCTGCTGTCTCAAATATGATTGGAAAATACTGAGAGATGCCATATGCATTTCATGTACCTTCCTGCTGAGTGCAACAACCACTTTATTTTCTTTTCCTTTTATGTGTTTGATTTCAAAATCAAACTCACATAAAAACTCTAGCCATCTAGCTTTCCTTGGCATTTAGAGTTGGCTGATCAAACAAATATTTCAGACCACAGTGGTTTGTCCTTAGCTCAAATTTTGTCCCCATTAAGTAATTCCTCCACATATTCAGAGCATGTACTATGGCTGCAAGTTCTAAATCATGAGTGGCATAGTTATTCTCATGATCCTTCAACTTTCTGGACTCATAAAATACAACATGGTTGTCTTGCACAAGAATTCCTCCAATTCCTTGATTACATGACTCAATACACACCACATAATATTTTTCTAGGTCTACAATATTCAAAACTGGTGCTCTTGTGAGAATATTCTTCTGTTGCTAGAATCTTTCTTCACACCTTGGTGTCCATTCAAACTTCATCCCCTTATTTTGCAAAGAAGTGATTGAATGTGCAACCTTGGAGAATCCTTCAATGAATCTCTTGTAGTATCCTGTAAGTCCCATAAAACATCTCACATATGTCACATTTCTTGGCGTTGGCCAATTCATAATGGATTCAATCTTCTCAAGGTCCACATATATTCCTTCATCTGAAATAATGTGACCCAACCAATGGATTCCATATTTATAGAAGTCACGTTTGCATACAACTTATGCTCCCTTAGCAATTCCAATACTATTCTCAGATGTTCTTCATGCTCTTCCTCATTCTTAGAATAAATAAGAATTTCATCAAGGAAAACAAGAACAAAAGTTTCTAGATACTTACTGAAGACACTATTCATGAGACACATAAATGTAGTTGGTGTATTTATGAGACCAAATGGTACCACTACAAACTCATAATTCCCATACCTTTTTCTGAAGGCTATCTTATGAATATCTTCATCCTTGATTCTTACCTGATGGTAACCAGACCTCAAGTCAATATTTGAAAGTACCTTTTCTCCCCTCATTTGATAAAAAAGGTAATCAATTCGAGGTAAAGGGTATTTATTATTCATAGTTATTTTGTTCAGCTATCTGTAATCAATACAAAACCTGATTGTACCATATTTTGTTTTCAGAAACAAGACTGGTGCTCCCCAAGGAGAGACACTAGGCCTGATATACTTCTTCTCTGACAACTCTTGTAGCTGCATCTTCAATTCTAGCAATTCTGGTGTACTCATCCTATAAGGTGTCTTGGAGATTAATGTTGCTCTAGGCACAAGGTCAATGGTAAAATCAATGTCCCTTTTTGGAGGAAGTCCTAGAATCTCATAAGAAAAAACATCCCTGAGTTCCTACAAAATATGAAAGTCCTCCCACCTAAGAGTTTCATTCTCTGCTTTCTCCAACACATGAGTTGCATACAACTGACAACCTTTCATACATAAATTCTCCAGCCGCATTGCTGAAAATATGCCTAATAGAAACCACTTTAGAAATGCCTCTTACAACCCTTGGGTATCCTTCTTCAACCATGCATTCAAAATTCTTGTTATAACAAGCAAGATTAACTCTGTGTGCTTATAACCAATGCATTCCAATGAGAATATCATAGGAACCAAGTGGCAGTACATTCAGATATACAAAAGTGACTAACTCATCCATATCCAATGGACATCTTTCCACCACTTCACTGACTTTTCTCTTGGTTCCAGTTGTTAGTTGAACTAACCATGACTTGTTATGCTTTAATTTCTTAAAAGCACACATCTCAACAAGTTTAGGAGTAATATAATTATGAGTAGATCCAGGGTCAATCAAAACATAAATGGATTTCTCAATAATCTTACCTTGAATCTCAACCATAATTGATTGATGATTTTCCTGGTGGTCCTCTAGCGCCGCATAAATCCTAGGGACATATCTTTCCACTTAACCTAGAGTTTCTGCTTTTTGGATGTTCTGAACTTTCCTTGCACTCCCATTCCGATGCAGACAGTTCCTACACAGGTGGGTTCCTTCACATTTCCAACATTAGAATGGTTCTCTGACCTCTTTTGGGTCTCTTAGCTTTTTCCCCATCACTCTAGCTGGCCGATTCACAGCTTATGATGGCTGCCTCTGCTGATTTCCAAAGTTAGAGGGTTTAAAACCTTTCTTCCTTTGGTTGAAACTTCTCATTCCTCTTATCCTTCCATGTCTTATGGTAATCAAGTTTTCCTTTTTTATGATCATAACAATATTTGGCCTTCTTTATTGCCTCTCCCAGCGTTCGAGGTTCATCAAATTCAATCATGTCTTTATAGGACTGAGGTATCCCACTCAGAAAACGTTGAATTTTCACTTTATCATCCTTGATGTACCTAGAATACCTCAACAACTCCAAAACTTATTTGCATACTCTTCAATGGTCAGCTGTCCCAATTTCAACTCATGGAATTCTTTAATCTTGTCATCATAGTACCTGTCAGAGAGGTACTTCTTCTTGAAATGTTTCTTGAAGTACTTCCACACAATATTTCTTCCACTAATATTCTTCACCTGCCTGAGGTGCTCCCACCAAATGGATGCACTTCCATTTAGATTGAAGATGGATACTCTAGCCTTCATATTTCCAGAGTAGTCTTGGAACTAGAAATATTTTCTCATCCCAAGAAGCCAAGCTTCAACTTCTTGACCATTCTTTATCTCACCATTAAAGGTAGGAGGCATTGCCTTCTTAAATTAATCATGTGAGTGGTCCCTGTAACACCTCTTCCTCTTATTCCTGTAATATGAAGAGCTCGAACCCCCAGTGGATCCTTCAAAGTTAGATGATCCACTAGAAGACCTCTTCCTTCTTCTATTATTTCTCTTACTTCCCTCAGGATTTGCAGTCCAATGCTCAGAGTTTATCTTTCTCTGGATGTATGTCAAACTCTGCAGCATGGATGCATTCAAATGATTCTGTTCATCCTGAGCTTTAATCATTCTTTCATTATCTTCTTTGTAGCTCTGCATCTCCACCCTTAGGATTCTCATGGTGGCTGCAAATCTGGGGGAGTATCTAAAATATTCTTCCATTAGACTCTGTATCAGCATTCCCAAATCGAATGTTCCCCCCCATGGCATATTCCTTGTGCTCATATGGATCCTGTGCATCATTCATGCCATAGGTTCTCATGTTTGAGCCAAAAACCCACTTTTCCAATCTTCACTATGACTCTGCAAAATGAGTTAATAAACATCATTGTTAGCTGCACAATAATCTTAGAAATTCAAAACTTAGCTGCCAACTATTTTATTACAGTTTTCTCTCTGCAACTATATTCAACTTGGCCCATTTAGGCCCAATGTTGCAACCAAAGATCTGATACCACAATCTAGTGTACTACAATGTTGGTATCAAAGGATGTTCTTGTCTCTTTCAATTACTCATTTTGGCCCATTTAGTCACAGTGCTGCAACCCGTAGCTCTGATACCACAATGTCACGTACCCATACCCTGGATACCAGAATGTCTAAATTTTTTTCTTTAAACATCCAGTCATGGGTCACGTAACGTACTTCAAACATACATTCTCAGGCTTACAACCCACTGTGACAGTGTTCCTCCCTTGACAGATCTATTCTGCAACTATAATAGTCATTTCCGCACTAACCTTTCCCTTTCCGCACTCCTCCTTCTGCCCTTCACCCGAACATCAGGAATCAGAAACTCAAGGTTTCGACGAAGTGAAGGGTCCAACTTCCACCTTCCACACATCCTCTTTCCATCTTCCGACTTCAGAATGTAGAAACTCAAACCTCGGTAGAATCATCTGTCACTCTTCCACTTTTCGCCTTCCACATTCCTGCTTTTCGACTTCCAACATCGGAATGCAGAAACCCACGAGAAGACAACTTTATTCTATGAGCTCCTGCTTTTTGACTTCCGTCTTTCCACTTTCTGACTTTCGACTTTCCTCCTTCTGTTGCAAAACTTTGGAACCCAGAAACTCAACAATTATATAGAATCACCACTCACTCTTCCATTTTTCACCTTTCGCATTTATGCTTTTCAACTTCTGACGTCAGAGTATGAAAATCCACAGAAAGACCACCTTCATTACTTAATTTTCCGCTTTCTCACTTTTGACCTTCCGCTTTTCGACTTTCGACTTTGGAATGCGTAAATCCATCTTTTGCCTTATACTTTTCGCTGCTTTTCCGCCTTTTGCAGGCGGATGCCGGGGTGCAAAAAACTAACGTTTTACCTCGTTTCAACTGCACTTTTTTCCATTCGTCCTTCCTCTTTCTGTAGGCGGATTCCAGGTGGCATAAACTAACACTTTGCCTCATTTCCATTCCTCTTTTCTATTTCCCTCCTTCCACTTTCCACATGCGGATTCCAAGGGGCGGAAACACTAAGTCAAATGCATTCTAACTCTACAACAGGATTCCTGCCTCCATGAACTTAGGCAAAAAGCATTGAAACATACAAGGCATATACAGAGGTAAAATGCAGGAAAATAACAGAAGTAAAATTCTGCTTAAGCCATCATTAAGCATTCAACACATTCATGCATCCATAAGCAAATACATTGCAGATTAATAATAACTAGAGAATACTTATCTTGATGATTAAGTTGTCCTGCAACTAGATATGTCGCTGCAACATTCCACCCAACCATAGGCCAGTGTGTTCATTAATCTCTCAACACCACTTCCACCCCCGAGCTGGGAATGATTTCCACAAGGAATTAGGGAACAACAGACTCACTCACAGCCAGAACATAACAAATAGTTAAGCCAATAGATGGGTTTCTCAAACTATCCATCCAAGAAAATACACAATTTGGGTTTAACAGGCTACAGGAAACAAGCCAATACACATCAACAAAATCAAGCCAACCTACAGTTGCGTTTCTCATACTGTCCAACCAAGACTCAACCAAATAAACTAACGGTGAGTTTTATGAGGATGCTAATGCAATGGGAAGGTAGAATTGCTAGCTAGTGAGTTCAACCACAGAGCTATGGACACCTACACTAGATCTATCCATCTTGGAATTCCACAATACCTACACACCCAACACAAGGAAGTATTCCCTTCACTACTACACATTTCCCTTAGGACATACCTTCCCTTCCAGTGCTCTTCAGGGTGTGCATAGAGGATTTTCCAGCCCCTCTTGATCTGTCTATGAGGTTCGTCTCTTCACTAGGTTTATCATTCAATTCTGAACCTCTTCCACTCCTAACTCTTGCATACATTTCATGCCAAAACTAGGGTTCTCTTCATAGAAAACCACAAGGAGACACAACAACACAAGCTCCATTGTGTGACATAGGAAAATAGTTTGCATATCACTCCATAACACAAGAGAAACATGGTTCACTTGCAGACAAGAGAAACACCACGGAAACAAACTTATGCGACTCTAGAGCAATCATGAATCGACCACAACATAATGTGTGAATGAGAAATAACTAGAATGAATGAATCCATCCCCGAGAACAACCTTAAAACCTTCCCGTCACTGAGGGGAAGACGGACTGGGCACACATCACGTGATTGCTTGTTGCAGAAGCAAGAACACAGCTTCCGAGACTGCAGACTTGAAGGTTTAATCAGACACACAATCAAACTACCATTCCTTGCTCTGTCCAAGGCATTAACTGCCTCAACCAACTTCTGGGAGAAATGAATGATTGAGGACATAGGAAAAAAAGGTAGTTGAGGTTTCAAGCATTCCCCCATTGAAATCTCGTCTCACCCTATTGGATCAGGGGGTATGACTAACTCCCCTCCCTATCCCTTGTGGAATCATGCCCCAATATTGGTTCCTCCTAATACATCATAGGAAAACGAGGAAGAATGACTCATATCTATTACAATTTTTTTGGTTCTCTTTTTGCATCAAATTTCACCTGGCATTTTTTTAAAATTAAACCTGAGGGCCGCCATCTCCAAGGTCTCCCCAGTAATTTTTATTTGTCCAATTCTAAAAGAACCTTGAATAGAATCCATCCTTGCGACATGATGTGAAAGGTGGGGAGTTGGTCCAGAAACAGTCCCCATTTGGGCTCCATCCAACTTCGCAGCGAGTATTCCTCAACATGTTTCCCACATAATCTACCAACCAGAGCTGTTGCCAGATAATGTGGAACTTCTTTAATACCAATTTTCTTTCCGACGACCAAAATAACGGGTTCCTTCCTTGGTTTGGCCCCTTTACTGCGTTTAGATTTTGCTTATGGGGCATGATTTGGCATATCGGATTCATTATTTTTTGATAGGGGAATCAATGGAGGGCTATTAGTTTCCTACGTGCGACATGACGATTCTTCTCCATTTGCTCTTTTAATAATATTATGCCCCCTTAACTCTTCATCAGTAACAAAGATTGTTTTTGTTGGGGATGGATTGTCATAGTCAACCTCATCGAGCTCCATCCTTTGTCACTTCCGTACTAACAATACTTGAGCAAAATAAAGGCTACATCTTTCCTGTTTTGAATGCTAGTGCAAAACCTAGGAAAATTTCCAAAGAAAAATAAAAATAAAAATGATGCATCATTTTGGTCTGCTCCTTCATCCTTTGTCAGCATCATTTTGGTATGCTCCTTTGTCCTTTGTCACGGGGCCATAGAACTCCGTGGCTCCCCCACCAATAAACACTCTCTCTCTATATAACGATTAAAATTATCTTAACTTTTAAGACATTATAAATTATTCAAAATAAATTTTTAAAATTACTATTTCACATATGAAAGTTTTATTTTATATTTTTAAATAAATTATAAAATCATATTTTATAAAAAAGTAATCACACACTTTAGATTCTCTCTTTCATTTACATGAATCGCTTTTTTATTTAAATTTGTAGGCAAATTGAAATATGGATAAGGACGTGGTGTTTGAAATGAGTTGTGTAACTGTAATTCGACAATATTTACATGAATCGCCTTTTTTATTCAAATGTGTCGGCAAATTTAAATATGAATAAGGAAGTGATGTTTGAAATGAATTGTGTAACTGTAATTTGACAATATTTAAATTCCAACTTGGAATTTTTTTATTTAAAAAAAGAAAGAAGAAAGATAATTCCAACTTGCTTTTTGATTTGGGAATACAAATATTAAATATTAAAATACATTTTCCAATATTGAGAAGAGAACTCAATTCTCTGCATCAGTCTCCAATATTTTAATATTTAATATTAATATTTTAATGTACTCAATTGGAAAATGTACTTAATATTTTAATATTTAATATTGGAAAATGAGAACGCCTGAATATTGAGAAGAGAACTCAATTCTGTGTATCAGTCTGCATCAAAGGTTAAACTTTTAAGTTTTTCAGATAATAAAATGTACATGATAAAATTGAGTTGTAAATTCCAACATAATTTCTGCATACCAAAAATGATGATAATCTGAATTGAAACCAGCACGCCAAGTTTGAGGCCTTATTTTTCCTGTCTCGAAAACGTTTTAGTCAAACACTAGCCCATTAGTTTTTGTAAACCATATCAACTAATCTATGTATATTTGAAGTTTTACTTATGTAATCTCATACACCGTCGTGCCTATAAATATCTACACCTATCAAGAT
>LPNX011134106.1:64201-76347 GCA_001517045.1 Pseudotsuga menziesii
TCTACTTCCAAACTGGAAGCTAGGAAGATGACTGGAAACTCACCTGACACTCAAAAAGGAAAGACTCTTGCGCTATGTCATACTATTTTTCCTCCTTCAGAGAGATGCAATAGACTTCCTGTAAGATGCAATATGGGAAGGGCTCAGTCTTCCTACATTCAGAAGAATGGATATGATCATACACCTCTTCATTCAGCAAGAGACAAAGGTTACATTCCTCCTTCCTCCCATCATCCTTTTCAGAGAAGAAGGAGAAATCTACATGCCAGGCCCCAGAATACCTGTGCACAGCACACCATGCATGCTGCTTCACTACCTAACAGAGATGAAGATTGCAGCAACATATTTTCAAGTTTTTCAAACTTGAGACCTGATTCTACCTGCTTAGATAGAAGGAGGGCTTTTTTCCCATGTGGTTTTTGCCCTAGTTACTTATATTAAGTAGTTACTTTATTTTACTTGATGTAATGGGTGACCTATGGTCTTAGTTACCAGGGCCCACAGTTTGTCCAAGTTATCATTCAGGGGGGGTGTTAGGATTATTAATCCTCCCTTGTCCAAATTTGGTCATATGTCTAAATAAGGAGTCATGTCTAAATCGGGAGTCCATCCAATCTATTTATAGTCATTAGCACCATTGGTTAAACTTGACCTAATTGGGGCACATGACTATAAATAGACTGGATGGACTCCCGATTTAGACATGACTCCTGATTTAGACATATGACCAAATTTGGACAAGGGAGGATTAATAATCCTAACATTCCGTTGTGTTTGAGGCCAAGAAGGATCATGTTCAGCATACTACTTGTTTTTCTTTTGGCCATGGTCTACGGCCCTATCCCATTACTACTACCCTTACGGAAGTCCATATCTCACTTAGAGGTCAAAGATCCCATAGAAATTTTGTACAGGGTGTTTCACGTAAAATTTCATGATACTTCAACATGACAAGTTTTGTTAATTTCTTAAAGTGATTAGTGTTCTTCCTCGGCCATTCTCAACATCCCAAAACACATCATTTGTACTGCAATCATCATAATATCTCTTGGTAAATGACACATAGTTAAAATATCGATATGCATTTTCCATAACTAACCTATTCATGATGCCCATATCACACTTGGAGGTGATTTATGGCATACGTAGTTCATAAATGGTGCTATGAGAACTCTTTCACGGTGCTTGAGCCTAAGAAACAAGGTTTACAACTGAATGCTCTTCTTTTCCTGTATTTACTATGTTCAAGGACCTAAGACCCATCCATGATGCAAAATACATTGGAATGGAATCCATATTCAAATTGGATTCCAAAGCCTCTCTGGAGAGGGCTCATGCCATATCTTATAGTTAGTTTTTGTGGTGCATGAGCTCAATAATGCTTGATTAAGGAATAAGGCCCTTGTTTCTATTAATATTTCATATGCTATACTAGATATCATTAGTGTTGATTTCAAATTCACAACCATAGCATATCCAGAATCATTAATAGAAACAAAATCACAAGATAGACACAGTATTTATCATGGGAAACCCTCAAGGGGAAGAAAAACCCAACAAAAATTCCTCTGTATAAGATGTATAATACATAACCCTAAAATAGTTATTCTCCTCCTTGTTGTTATGTCTCTCTCTCTCTCATATGCGCTACACAAGTGAGTGTGTCTGTGTTCAAATAAGAATCACAACACTTCTATTTATACACATTGAGCCAACTGGCTTTTACCCTAAACAAGTTGGCTCCACTAAACTATTTGGGACAACTTCACCTAGGAAGACTCAAAACAATATTTTATATTATTCATTAGGGTACTAATGACCCAAATTACAATGGAGGCTTTACTTCATGAATCTATGATGACCAATTACAATAATGACACCCCGAAGGAGGAATAATAACATCTACCTTGGGTTAAATCAGTAAAATACATTTAGGATATCCTTTGAAGTTACAATATTCAACACTCCCCCTTAATGAGAAGGTTATTCTACTGACATCATCATCATAAACTATAGGAGAACATAGAGATAATATCTTCAACAATATCAAGGTAATACATCTATACATCATAGGAAGTTTTCACAACCAGTAACTAGAACAGCTACTCTTCAATGTCTTCATCTTCTGCATCACATGGTCACTTGATCCTTTTACAACAATGCTTCGAACTTTTGATCCTTCGTAGCAGCACTTCGATCTTCTAATCCTTTGTAGAATTACTTCTATCTTCGCTATCCTTTGTAGCAACACTTTGATCTTCTTGATCCTTTGTAGCAACACTTCGATCCTTTCGATCCTTTTCAGCAGCACTTCAATATTCTCGATCCTTTGTAGAAGCACTTCAATCCTTTCGATCCTTTGTATCTACACTTCAATCCTTTCTCTCCTTTGCAGCAACACTTCTATCCTTCTTGATTGTTTGCAGCCGCACTTCGATCTACTTAATCGTTTGCCACTGTACTTCGATCTACTAGATCCTTTGCCGCCATGATACCTGTAGTACACATGATCTCTTTGCGGGATGATCAATCCCTATAAATTTAGGACATATGTCCAAGCATGATGTAATACTCCATAATCCTAGTCCATAATAGGGTGATTCCATGAAGATGGGTAACACTTTTTGGCCAAATTTGGCGATGAAAACCTGATTTTTTACTCATGTGCTGGATAGAAGCCCTCAAAACGCATATATGCCATGTGAATTTTGACTTGCAGTAAAAAAACAAATTGTAGAATATTATGTTGGCTTCATAGTGATATTTTTTAAAAAATATTCCGATGTCATTTAATGTGTGAATTTTTGCATTTAATGAACTGTGTGACCTTAAAAATTTGAAGAAGCTAATAAGTGGCTCATGTCCACGTAGAGTAATTCAATCTTGCATTAATAATTTAAAAAAATATATATATATGAGCATGATCTACATAAAATTCAGTGTGATGTGCATATTTTTTTGTTAATTTTTCTCGCATTATACAATTATTTATTATTTTTCGAAAGTGACCACATTCAATTTCAGCATCGTTTTAAACACATATTTGTCCACGTAAAGAAATTTTTTCTATTTTTTCAAAAATTGAAAAACCAAAGATACCCTTTTGAAGAGGACATGTCGATATGTGATGTGTGCATTTTTAAGAATTTTTTGGCTGTGTATTTTTAACTCTGTGGATTGTTCTTTGAGCTGCTTCGAAGTTGAAGTGTGGTTTTCTAAGTATAAGTTTTAGAAGTAATTAAAAAATAAATATCATATGAATGCCAAAATGTGTGTATGATACCTCAATGGATAGAAGATTCATTGGTGAATCTATCGGTATCAACTCGGCTCAGTTATGTGCTAGGAATGGCAGGGTTTACACCTCTGCAAGGCACAGGAAATTTTCTATTTGTTTGAATGTGGGCTAAGTCTGTTTTTTTAAGCCCTCGACCGAGGTATGAACCTCGATCGAGGTATCTAAATACCTCGGTCGAGGTATTTAAATACCTCGACCGAGGGTTTGTAAAGCCCGCAATACCTCGGTTGAGGGCTTGATAAAACCTCAGTCGAGATATTAAGACCTCGGTCGAGGGCTTAACAAGCCCTCGACCGAGGTGCGTTTTTCTGTTTTTGCCGAAATGCGCTTGCCAAAAAGTGTTACCCAGGTCCGTGGATTCACCCAATATCAACCAATTGAATTGTCTACAACTGAATGTAGATCTTGACCGCACCTAGATGCAGGCCTTGTCGTCCGTGAGGACTCATCGTAGAACATCAATACCACTGATGTTAGGACCACTCCTAAGTGAGTGTTATACTATGGTATCTACACTTACATGTGGGCATACTCTTCCATGCAAGAGTATTGTCTGTAGAGCAGATCTCGACCGCATACAAAATGTTGGCCCTCATTGTAGAACATCCTTACCACTGAGGTTAGGACCACTCCAAAGTGGGTGTTATATTATGGTGTCTGCAAGGACTCATCATAGATCATCCATACCACTAATTTTAGGACCAATCCCAAGCGAGTGTTATTCTATGGCATCTACATATGAATGTAGGCATACTCTCCATACAAGATTAATGTTTGCAGAATAGATCTCGACTGCATAAAAATCTCTGCCCTGTCATCCATGAGGACTCATTGTATAGAATCCATACCACTAAGTTTAGGACCAATCCTGAGTGAGTGTTATTCTACAGTATCCACAACTGAATGTGGGTACTCTCCATGCGATAGTAACATCTACATGGCCATCCTTACCTGTTAAGGACCACTATCATGCATAGAGTCTTATACCCACCATCCTTAAGAAAGGATACTATCATACACAAGTGAATGTCGAACCTTGTCAGCATCTTCAGGCGTACTTTTCCTCTTTCATGTTGGAGCATCATTGTCATCCCATCATCGATGTTAGTGTGATCATCACTCCACCTTTCCTTGGAGGATCCATATTATCAACCTGCTCCCACTTTTTCTGAGGAGGGTTCATGTCTTCGACATGTTCTTCCTTTTCGGGGAGAATCCATATATTCGACTTGTTCCTCCTTTTCGAGGAAGGTCCATATGTTCATCAGTTGTAGTACCATCACTATTCCTCCTTGCGAACAAAGTCTTTTCAATCTACACCTAGCTTGTCATAGAAATATTCAAACTTTAGTCGAGATAGAGGACTAGTCAGCACATCAACAACTTGCTCATCAAGACTCACATACTGGAGATTTATAGCTCCCTTTTCTACCATATCCCTTATATAAAAATATAGAATTTCTATGTGCTTCGATTTTTCATGGAACACTGGATTCTTTGTCATCTTTATAAAACTCTGGCTTTCACAAAGAATCACTGTGGTGTCCAACTCCATGCCAAATAATCCTGACATCATCCTCCAAATCTACATCGCTTCACAACTAGCAGAGCAAGCTGCAATGTACTCCGCTTCAATTG
Organism: Pseudotsuga menziesii; assembly: GCA_001517045.1. Lineage (NCBI taxonomy): Eukaryota > Viridiplantae > Streptophyta > Pinopsida > Pinales > Pinaceae > Pseudotsuga > Pseudotsuga menziesii. The sequence goes on from LPNX011134106.1 coordinate 69,138, forward strand.
TACTGAGAGAAAAACTAGATTGTTTCTTACTAATCCATGAGATCATGGCGAATCTCATAAAATAACATCCACCTAAGGTGCTCTTTTTGTTTGCGGCACTTCCTTCCCAATATGAATCCATATATCTATATAATATGTAGTCATGATCTCTACCATAATAAAGTCTCAAATCTAACATACCTTGTAGGTACCTCATCACATGCTTTGGAACTATCAAGTGAACCCATCTAAGTTTAACTACATAATGACTCAAGGTGTTCAAAGAAAAGAACATATTTATCCTTTTGTTCATCAGATACATTAATGACCGAATAATATGTTTGTAATGAGTCCTATCCACTAACTCTGATGTCTCATTAGACAACAACTTCAAGTTGGTGTCCATGGGTGTGGCCATGGATTTTCAATCCAACATATCAAATCTTTTCAATATTTCTACTGCATACTTTCCCTCATTCTGAAATATTCCTTCTGGGATCTGCCACACTTCCAACCCTATGAAATAATGCATCAATCCAAGATATTTCATCTCGAATTATTCAACTAGCTTCTTCTTGCAATCTATGATTTGTTTCTCATTTCCAATTAGAAATAGATCATCCATAATCTTCATTTTAGGATCAACTTTACTCTTGGTAAAGCCCATGCTTGTCAATAATCTATATATTCTACCATACAAAGCTCTAGGAGCTTGCTTCAGTCCATACAAATTATTTTTCAACTTGTATACATGAGTCACTCTACCTTTGACTTAAAATCCTTGTGGTTGTTCGATGTAAACCTATTCCTCAATCACACCATTAAGGATGGTTGTATTTACATCCATCTGGTGTAAGTTGCACTTCATCATGGAAGAAAGTGTCGTGATGTAACACCCCACTTTTGACCCCATTGCGTTAAAATGTATATGATGTATATATTGTAATTAATCATCATTCGAAGCTAAAGGAAAAATCCCCACCATCGATTTGGTTGTTTTATGTTTCAACGATTGAAATCATTACTGATGGTATATCGTGATATCCGGCACATTATAATTTTTGCATCATGTAAATATGCATTTTAATTAAAATAAACCCCAACTTGCTATGTCAATGCAACCATAATGAAAAGGGCCTGATTTTTACTAAAGGATAAGGAGGGGAAATTATTAAACTTTGGGCCAATGGGGAAAACCCAAGTGTCAGCTGTTAAACCCATTTAGTTGTCACCCACCCTTTTGACTTACTCAGCTTTCCTTGTCTCAATCAGTCAACTACCACATTAAAAATTTTGATGTTAGTTGGGCAGTTGTTGCTGGGTAGTGGTGTGTGGCAGGACTGTTAGTCCTTGCCCACATGCACACTCCACTAGTAGACTCTTTCACCCTCATGTGGGTAGAAAGAGAGGGGACAACCCCATTATTGCATTCTTTCCCATCCTCACGCAGAGACACTCGTTTTTCTTCTCCTCATGCACAGGTTTTGGCATTTTTTTACTCACGCATCGAGCTGGGAGAGCGACCTCATGTTCATGATTTTGCTGTGTGTGTGAATTTCATGGTTGGGGGATTTTACTGTGTGTATTTATTCATTTTGGGTCTAACCATGTGAATTCACCTCCACATGGGTTGTTTTTCCTTTCTCACACAATTGAGAAATTGATTGTTGTTTTTTTTCCCCACGATTTTGGTTGCTATGGGTTCATTTACATTTTTGGTTTGCTATGGGTTCTTATTGAGTCATTTTGGCCACGATAGGGCCAAGAACAACTCAGGAATTGAATTTCCTAGTTAGAGTTGTTTATTACCTAAATGGTCACCTCAGTTGTTCTGTGGTGCTTGATTTTCTTCCCCAGAGTTGTGAATTGCTTGTTTTGTTGTGTGTACGCAATGGTTGGTCTTTGGACTGTGTTGGAGTGGGAATGAAGGCTTGGTATGCTTGATAAACCTGGTGTGTTTGGGAGCCACATAGATAGAGCTAGAGGGATGGATTTCTTCTCCACAAACCCTGAATAGCACTAGAAGGGAAGTCAGGGCCTGAGGGACTGTGTAGCAGAGAAGGGACCGATTCCTTATGTTGGGTGTGTGTGGGTGTCCTAGAAGTTAGGCTATTTCTGGTGTAGGTTTCCTTAGCTCTTCAGTGAAGCCACCAGCTTAGCATCTAGCTTTTCCCAGCTCCCTGATGGATTGATAAACCCAAAGATTCTAAAGTCTAATGGAAGGAGATTCCAAGAGACACCGCCAGATATTTCAGCCACCATGAGAAGCTTAATAAAATCCCAGGAAGAGCAGCATCAGTTGAATGCTGCTATGTTGTAGAGTTTGACAGACTTGCAAAGAAATATAGACTCTGGACGGGGTACAGTAAAACCAGAAGGCATTAAGAGCAGTACTAGGAGAAAAAGAAGGACTTATAGTAGATCATCTGACTCCGAAGAATCCAGTAGGGATTCAAGCTCTTCTTCTCGTAAGGGAAAGAGAAAGAAGCACCATAGGGATCTCTCTCGAGATGAATTTAAGAAGGCTAAACCTCCTACATTTGACGGTGAGGTAAAGACTTGACAAGAGGCTGAAGCTTGGCTTCTTGGGATAAAGAAGTACTTCCAAGTTCAGGATTATTTGGGAAACATGAAGGCAAGGGTTTCCATATTCAATCTGAATGGAAGATCATCCATTTGGTGGGAACACTTCAAGCGAGTAAAGAGGATCAGTGAAAGGAGACTTAAGTGGAAATAGTGCAAGAAGTATTTCAAGCAGAAATACCTCTCTGACATGTATTATGATGATAAGATTAAGGAGTTCCATGAGCTGAGATTGGGACAACAGACCATGGAAGAGTATGCAAATAAGTTCTTGGAGTTGTTGAGGTATCTTAGGTACATGAAAGATGAAAAAGTGAAGGTCCAACGTTTTCTGAGTGGATTTACTCAGTCTTACAAAGACAGAATTGAGTTTTATGAACCTAGAACTCTTGAAGAAGAAATAAGGAAGGCTAAGTATTGCTAGGAGCAAAGCAAAGGTAAACCTAATTACCATAAGGCATGGAAGGACAAGAAGAATGAGAAGTTTGACCAAAGAAAGAAAGGTTTCAAACCTTCTAACTTCAGCAATCAGCATAAGAAGCCATCCCAAGATGCGAGTAAGCTAGTTAGAGTGATAAGAGAAAATCATAAAGATCCACAACAGAATAGAGGACCACTCCAATGTTGGAAATGTGGAGGACCCCACATGCGCAAAAGTTGTCCACTCGAGAATGAGAGTGCAAGGTCAACTTACAACATTCAAGAAGCAGAAACAGTGGGTCAAGTAGCAAGGGTCGTCCCTAGGAGTTATGCAGCACTCACTACTACATTTTGACCAAAAATCCGACGGCTGTCATGTCGGATTTTCGACACTTCCCTGTCTCATGTACAACACTTTGATTTTTTTTAAGCGTCGGAAACTTGGCGTCGGTTATCCGACACCTGAGTAACCGTCGGTTAAGCGACACTTAAGTAACCGTCGATTAAATTTAAAGCGTCGGTTAAGCGACAGAATATCTTCGACAGTAGTAAAATGTTTTAAAAAAATAACCTTCCTTCCGTCGGTTAAGCGACAGACGGGCCGTCGAATAAGCGACGGTTAGTCAATTTTTTTAACTCGAACCGTCGGTGAAGCGACGGAAATAAGGATTATGCATCGGTTAAGCGACACCGAGGACCGTCGGTGAAGCGACGGATGTTAGGAATATGCGTCGGTAAAGAGACAGAGATAAGATTAAGCGTCGCTAGTCCGACATAGATAAACATCGCTGAACCGACAGAGATAGGGATTAAGCGTCGCATAACCGACGTGTATAACCGTTGCTTAAGTGACGGTAGGCAATTTTGAAAAAAAAAAATACCTGCAAATTGATACAGTACCAGAACGGCGCAAAGTCGAAATCATCTTAAAATGCTTCTTCTTTTTTTTGCTCTTCCATGGCTTCCGCAGTGATGTCCGGGTTGGTGATCTTGGGCAATGTCTTTACACTTGAAGTCTGAGTACCTATGCCTCCCGTGTCATCCAGTGGTTGCCATCTTCCTTCCTCAGAAGTTCCCTCCCACTCTACGAACTTATCACTTCTTTGCATTCACATTATTTCTTACTCTTCTCTTGCAGGCCTTTTCACGGTGATTCCTTATGATGGCGGGATGTTGCTTATAGTAAGGGGCAGGATTTTATTGTTGGGGAGGTGTGCTCTGTTTATCCTGATGAGGGTGCGGGCGTGTGCCATTTAATTAAACAGCTCCTGCTACCGCTCTTGCTCAGATTGATGGCTGCTGGCCTAGCTGCTGGGATGCATTAGATTGCTGGTTGATCTCAACCTGTAAGGTTAGACGTCCAGTCATGCTGTTACTTATGTTGATTAAGCATGTGAAGAGCATAGTCTAATCAATGTTGAGGAGCATGGACCAATTTATCTTTAGTCTCTTCTATCTTATGCCATTGTTCAAGCAATTCTTCAGAGCTTATTGTCATCTGCAAATCAATAAGCATCTCAAGCAACATATTTCGTACAATCACATGCTTTCCCATGCTCTCTCGAGCAACTCTCCCACGTGAACTTATTTCAGGTGGATCAAAAGTCACTTCACTAAATATTCTAGTTCAAATGCTAAAAAACCATCTTCCAAAATGATTCCTAGTAAACCCACCAATTTCTCTAACACAGGTACTTCAACATCACCCCTCTGCAATGTGACTAGCAAATGCTGTACAAGATTAACTCGTCGTAACACAGTCAAGTTGTGATTTCTGTATCTATGCATAGACACTAAGCGCTCAAGAAAATTTAAAAGTGCAAGCTGAATTGAAACAGGGGCAGTCACCCACAAAGTCCAATCCAGAAGGACATGTTCCATCATGTCAGGATTTGACAACACTATACAATTCAAAGCTTCAGCCTGCGATTCAACATTTTCAAGCTCTGAGATACGACTTAATGAATCATGTTGTAGAATAAAATCTTTTGTATCAGCTTGAGATCCTAAAGGTGAGATTTCATCAGAGAAATTTGCAATGGCTATACTATCATAACCAGACTCAATTATAGATCCAGTACTAACAGACGTATTTCGAGTTTCTTGAGGTTTCTGTGTTACAGGAAGAGAAGCTTCACAAGCAGCAATTTGGAAAAACAATTCAAGGTTTTGCATGTCAAATAGAGCCATTCGACGGTGAAGAATCGGTAAAAAAAATTTAAAATTTCCAGTTGTGTTCCAAGCTTCAATAATCAATGTCTCTGTTTGCAACTAGAGATTTGCAAGTTTCCTTGGTTGCTTCCATCATTACAGAACTTGCTCTGAACAAGAAGAGATAATTTATGCAAAGAGCCTTCATAATTTTTAAATAAGCTGCTATCTAAAATCATTTCAAATTAAAATTGAAAATTACCTAAATAAGGATTTACAACTGAAATCAGGAGAAATATGGTTAAAAGTAGAATTCAGAGAAGGATTTTGTCAATTGCAATGTTTACAAGCATATACAAATATTAGACACCATATGTATCCCATCAGCTCTAAGTGTCTTGAAGATTCCGAGATCAACAGGGACAGAGAATCTGAATTTAATTTTTTTTTTTGAAATAAATCCCATCAGCTGGTGTTTCAGATATGTCCTATGAAAAACACTTCCTTGAACTTTTTCACAGAGCATGCTTTAACCTGTTACATGAACTTGTTACAAGTCTGATTTCTAAAACACCCCCTGTCTGTCTCCAATGGTCTTCTTAATAGCATTTCTTTTTTAATCCGTTGTCTTCATATCTCGATAGACTTTAGGTCAGATTGATCAGATTGATCCTGAAAGGAACAACCGCTTGCATGTCTTTGGAGCATACTGCTTTTAATTTGAGACTGTACATCTAATTCATCAAGACATAAATATAAAAAGAGCATAAAAGAAAAGCCTTCTAGGTCAGATTGAGCCTCAAAGGAACAACTTGTTCCTGCTCGCATCTCTTCAAAGGATAAAGTGTTTAACTTTAAACTGTACATCTAATTCATCAAGACATTCTCTAGAAGAAGAAATAGAGAACACAACCACTAAAAACAGCTTCACAAGATATACAAGATGACAACTCGAATACAATGCTGGGCACCCATGATATGTGAAGGGCAAACAGAGTCAATATCATCTAGCAGATCAGCTTTTCAAAAAATCTCACTGGAGGGCAACCGCTAGTAGATCAATTTCCATGCAAATACTCTCCATCTACATTTTCCAAATGGCACTTCAAATTGTTTTCTAATCCAAGGCAAATTCGTTCACTTTTATGGCAGTTATCGCCTAGATGCTCAAGCTAGTGATAGCTAGTTTAGTAGCCCTTTTTTCTTCGTAACAAGTACAAAAAGTTTATATTTAATAGTTAAAAGGAAGCATTTTCTTTAAAAAAAATTAGTACAATGAAGATATCCAGACCTAATAATACACCTGCTAAACTAGCAACACTATGACTCTGGAATTGCTTTAAGGGAGCCTGAGGTGCTAATTCTGCCAACTCCCCACCTTCGGATTACAGCAGTACCTGATGGTGGGTTTTGTGATGAATAGAGAGACAGTGATGTCAGCAATCTCTGGAGCACCATTGCAAATTCAGATATCTTCTTACTACTTGGATATGCTTATGACAGTTAGAACTTAGTTCATATGGTCAGTGTAACAGCTCTTCAGCATTCCAGTTACAGGCTACAGCCACTGATTTTATGAACTTCTTTTCTGGTTCATAAAATTTTAACTTCACAGAATTGCTTTACTGACTCTTGTCAAGGTTAGACCATTTTGAGTGTAATTATGTAAGTATATAACTTATAAGCATGGTTTATTTTGAAAAATATGCAAACCTTTGATTTTACTCATCCTATAAATTTAGGATAGTGAGTTATCTACCTGCAGCTAAGAATTTAGTTATTTTTTAAATCCTCTGTTCATGAAATATGATTCATACTCTCTGACAATAAGAATGAAAAAGAATTATTTTTTAAATCCTCTGTTCATGAAATATGATTCATACTCTCTGACAATAAGAACGAAAAAGAATCAGTATCATTGCATTTCATCCAAAAACTATGAAGCTCCCTTGTAAATAAAGCCTGTTATCCAAATTAATTGGAAAGGCTATTATTAATATTGTTATGCACTCTATAGAACATATGCTCCAATCCCTGCTTTGCCTAAATCCCGTGGCCCTGATTAGCCAATTTAGTT
>LPNX011134139.1:10592-41186 GCA_001517045.1 Pseudotsuga menziesii
AATTTGTTTTGTTGCTAGCCATAGAAAACATTTGGGAAGTTATGATCTTATTCGTTGCCCTAGCCAAGCACCCACTCTATTAATTGTGCTTAACCATATCCCGTGCACATTATACTTAAACAAATCGCGTACATGGTTTTACTCTATATAATGCATGCGTGTTTTGGGACTGTAAAAACAGTGAATTTGTTTTTGTCCGAGAGCAACTTCACTCTGTTTTTATGAATTTATCCCATTACCGCGCGTTTTTTTTATAATGCATGCGTGTTTTGGGACTGTAAAAACAGTGAATTTGTTTTTGTCCGAGAGCAACTTCACTCTGTTTTTATGAATTTATCCCATTACCGCGCGTTTTTTTTCAGGAGCACGAGCCCGCCTGTGAAAATACTCACAATTTACACATTCTTCATGATTATTTTTGTTATGCAGGTGCAACATTGAGGATATCTTTCATGGTTGAGGAGCACACAGGATAAGATATCAAGCTTCAATGTCATTTCATGGTGATGGTGGATATACACAATTGTACAAGAAAATCAGCTTGAGGAACAATTTATGATTTAACTTTCACTTGCTTATTATTCAAAAGAACCAAAGGTAAATTTTTCCATTCATTATTGTTTTGATGGGAAATATGAACAATGGAGAAGGAATATTGAAGCACCTTGAATGATCAATAGTTATAAAGCAAGTTAAAGGTTTCAAAGCTTGTAATTGAGGAGCAACAAAAAAAAACTATATTGACATTGATCATTGTGGTGATGGGGAATGTACGTAACCGAGGAAGAAAATCAGCAAGGAAGAAGAGACCTCAAGAAGTCATCGAAGAAGAGAAAGAAAAGAAAAGAATAAACATGATGAATATGAGGCTTTCTTCGGAAACTAATCCAAATCCAATTATAGAGGATACAACGGTTCATCCTATTAATCCAGCACAAGACGAATTTCAAATCCCACATCAAGTCAAAGTGATAAGTTACCATCTCAAGACGAAGCTCATGAAGAGGCGTTGTACATGGAGCCTACTGTTGAAGAGGCATTGGACATGGAGCCTACTGTTGAAGAGGCATTGGACATGGAGCCTACTGTTGAAGAATAAAATATTATCCGGACCATCGATGAGGATGTTGGACTTCCACCATCCAACTACCAGGAAGAGAATGAAGGACAACAAGTTGCTACTGAAACGCCAGAGGGTATTGTTGATGCACTAGATGATATAAATCCAACCCCCTTACCTCCATTAGAAAGCACACATCGAAGAACTCCGAAGCGTATACAAGTTGATGAAGGACTCCTCAATTCCATTGAAGGTACGCTATCTAAACGTAGTATTTCTTATCAAACTCAACAAATACTAAATAAATATTTTGTTTCTAAATGTGATGGAGATAAATGTAGATTATTTTTATCATTGTTAAAATCTAGGGGCATGAATATTGTTAGGAAATCATTAGGGATAAAGATGATAATGCCTTCTAGACCAAGGTCTCATATAGTTAAAAGCTTAGTAGATGCCTTTGGTAAAATTGGTAAGAACACATGGTCAAAGGACCGCAATGTGGCTCGTCGTGTGTTGTCACAAGCAATTGTAAATAAGAACACCAAGGTCATTCGTTTTCTCAAGCCTACATCTAAACTAGTTACTTTGAATGTAAAAACCCTCCATAGGCATTCTATTAGAACAGAACATCTTGACACAACTGTCCAGACAGATTTTTGGGCCTTTATTGGTCAGTTGCCGCGTCATGACATGAAGCTAGTTGATGTAGTAAAGGGACTAGTGTAGAGTTTTTGGCATGATCACACAAGGCCTTCTTATCTTTTGAGAATTGTAAGCCCAGGTATGTTAGAATAAATACTCTTCGTAACACTTGTTGTTGTAGATACCATGTAGAATATGAATATTACTATGAAACATTTTTGTACATTCGTTGTGTGTTGCATACTAACCATGTGCAGGATTTCTCCTTGACAATACCATCGACATCATCAAGAGAATTCATTCATAGTATCATGTGCAATAGGCCTGAGGGGCAAACTTACTATGCAAAATCCTATTTGGATGGAACTTGCTCCAACTGTGCTGGAATGGCATTATTGAGCCAATGTATGTACGAGACTAGAGACAATGAATTTGGGAATGTGGTTACAGACATGAAAAGTTTCAAATATATCAGCTATGAAATAGTCCCAGGGAAAGAAAGCAAAAAAATACAATTGGTGACATCTCAGGGACATGCATTTATCTATAAATTTATGTTTGAACAGTTGAATTTCATTCCTTACTTACAAAAAAACCTGATATTGAGATCATTTTGTGTCAATAGGTACAAGTTAGTGTCTTCGTCAAGGAATTTATTGAAAACACATGTCAATATGTTCAGCATGTCCACTTGGAACAATGGCAGGATGAGAAGTTTAGAATATGTAGAGATACATTTCCTCGTGGTACTACACTTTCATTTGTTGATTTTGTTGAGAACTACACTCTGCAACCTCAAAATGAGATCCAAAGTCAGTATTATCACTCTGAGCAGGTTTCCTTGATGGTGCATATCACATATAGGCATGGCCCAAATAGCAGTGAAGAGCAAAGAGAAATTCTAAAGGAATATCACTTCTACATAAGTGATGATAGGTGCCATGAATTCCACTATGTACATCATTGCTTCATCATGTTCTATGATAATTTGAAGGGCAGGAACATACAGATGGATTGACATTGGATTTGGTCTGATGGATGTGCTGGTCAGTTCAAAAATGCATTTATATTTCAATGGTTGTGTTCATTGCATAAAAACTACAAATTTNCATACAAATGGATTGACATTGGATTTGGTCTGATGGATGTGCTGGTCAGTTCAAAAATGCATTTATATTTCAATGGTTGTGTTCATTGCATAAAAACTACAAATTTCCACATATGTGGAACTATTTTGAGACTGGGCATGGTAAAGGAGAGCATGATGGATCCGGAGCATGTGTCAAAATAGCCCTAAGAAGAGAGGAATTGAAATTATCTACAATATATACTATTCGAATTGCTCAATCTATAGTCAGGTGGTGCACGTCGGTAATGGGAGAGGAATCAACTATGCGAGTAGAATCCACAAGAACGAGACATGTGGAGAGATTTTTTTGTGAGGTGGTAGAAATAGATCATTCACATGCAAAAGAATGCAAGAATGTTCCTGGGACTCGTGGCTTTCATTCGATTCGAAGCTCTAATAACCCAGTATTTGAAATTTGGACTAGAAAACTCGCTTGTTTTTTCCCACCTTGTTGTGATGGTGACTGGGATGTGTGTGAATCATTGGATTGGGTTGATGGATGGGATCGCATATCACTTCCACTTGATCGGCGTGCAATTGTTGAGTTAACTCCATTGGAAGAAGACCAATCATCTATTTCTATAGATTTTGATCATGTATCAGACCTTGTACAACCTGGTATGATGCATTTCCTTAACATTTTTTTGTAAAATTTACGTAGTCTTGAAACTCACATTAATGGCCTTGTATCACACGAAAAATATTTGATCATACACCTACAATCATACTATGCAGGACACATATATGCAGTGGTTGGCTCAAAAGATAGTGAATGGGGCGGTGATTACTGGTTGGCACATTGTATAGAGGGAAATCAAACCCTCATTATGTCCATGATTGATGATGAAAACAACCACTTCCCCATCGGGTCTATGGTTGTTAAAGGTGAATATCTTACACATGACAATAATGCAAGAAAGAAGGGTGGATATGTTTACAGGGATTAGAAACAAGTGCAAGTGTGTATCACTTTACCAACTTAATCATTGGTACAAACCTCCAGGTATGAACAATGCCTAGTCAGAATTCATCGAAGGTATGCTACTTCTTACCAGATACAGAGCACGAGAGACTAATGGAGACCATCATTATAAGAGATGATCCGGAGGGCTTGGTTGTATGATAATAGGTGGGATCTAGCATGATGAGGTATGTATCATAATTGTAATTTTCCCATGTATGTTTCTTATGAATATGTCAATTTTGTGTTCTTGTACGCTACTTCTTACTGGATACATAACACGAGAGAGTAATGGAGACCATCATTATAAGAGATGATCCGGAGGCCTTGGTTGTATGATATTAGGTGGGATCTAGCATGATGAGGTATGCATCATAATTTTAATTTTCCCATGTATGTTTCTTATGAATATGTCAATTTTGTGTTCTTGTACGCTACTTCTTACCAGATACATAACACAAGAGACTAATGGAGAACATCATTATAAGAGATGATACGGAGGCCTTGGTTGTATGATATTAGGTGGGATCTAGCATGATGAGGCATGTATCATAATTTTAATTTTCCCATGTATGTTTCTTATGAATATGTCAATTTTTTGTTCTTGATATGCGAAATTTTCCATAATGTTGTTTATAAATATGCCAAAAATTCTCTTGTATGTCAAGTTAATGAACATGCCAAATTTTACGTATGATCAATAAACCATATATATCAATCATATGAACATTTGAAGATATCATTCACATGATATACATAACATTAGAATACATACATGTACCTCTATAGGTCATACCTATCAAAGTTCTTTGTAGGCTCTCTTATAGGACTAAAACCCTAATTTTTCAAGTATGTAATATTGTCAATGTTTTTAGCCGATATATACAACTAGGATGATGGAAACAAGATGTTGAAATGATAAACTTATGTTTTAAGGCTTGCATAATTTCCTTCTTGGCAACTCACCTCTTATACCCGCATGTCCATTACCAAAGGGGTAGTGCATAGTAGTGTTGGAATTTCATCTCATTTTTTTTTAAATTTTAAATTTTAATTTCTACTTAAAAGTTTAATTTGAATGTGAAATTTTTGCACATGGGGGTCAAATTCGTATATTACTCGACCGTGAAGGTGTGGCTAGTGTTCCCACATAACAGGTGCCTAAAAACGCTTGTATGACCCACCATAAGCCCTTTCTTATGCATGTTTTCCATTCTATGACCCGGGTAGGGATTCAACAGGTGTCCCTGAAAGCCTATAGGAGGTGGGATTCAACATGCCACGGAATCATGACCATTACTTAGATTGATGAACCGTTGAATTCATTGCATTCAAGACATTAGGATAGTTCTAAGGTGGCCCTATAATCTGGTTCCATGGAGAAGAGACCATTATTTTGGTCAATTACTTAGATTGATGAACCGTTGACTTCATTGCATTCAAGACATTAGGATAGTTCTAAGGTGGCCCTATAATCTGGTTCCATGGAGAAGAGACCATTATTTTGGTCAATTTTGGAAACTAGGGTTTTTCTGAGTAAGTGAATGTGAAATTTTTGCACATGGGGGTCAAATTCGCATATTGCTCGACCGTGAAGGTGTGGCTAGAATTCCCACATAACACATGCCTAAACACACTTGCATGACCCACTGGAAGCCCTTTTTTATGCATGGTTTCCATTCTATGCCCCGGGTAGGGATTCAACAGGTGTCCCTGAAAGCCTGTAGGAGGTGGGATTCAACGTGCCACAGAATCATGAATGTTTCTCAGATCGACAAACCGTTGTATCTGTTGGATTCAATACATTGGGATAGTGCTAGGGTGGCCCTCTAATCTAGTTCCATGGAGAAGAGACCATTATTTTGGTCAATTTTGGAAACTAGGGTTTTGCTCAGTAAGTGAATGTGAAATTTTTGCACATAGGGGTCAAATTCGCATATTACTCGACCGTGAAGGTGTGGCTAGTGTTACCACATAATACATGCCTAAACAAGATTGCACAAACCACCAAAAGTCCTTTTTGATGCACGGTTTCTATTCTATGCCCATGGTAGGGATTCAACAGTTGTCCCTGAAAGTCTGGAGAAGGTGGGATTCAACATGCCATAGAGACATGACCATTGCTCGGATCGACAAACCGTCAGCTTCGTGGTATTTCAGACACCGAGATAGTGCTAGGGTGGTCCTCTAATCTACTTCCATGGAGAAGGGACCATTATTTTGGTCAATTTTGGAAACTAGGGTTTTGCTCAGTAAGTGAATGTCCAATTTCTGCACATATGGGTCGACTTTGCAAATTCCTTGACCGTGAACATGTGGCTAGCATTCCCACATGGAACCTTCCTAAACACGCTTGCACGGACCACTGAAATCCCTTTTTGATGCATGGTTTCCACTCTATGCCCCGGTTAGGGATTCAACGGGTGTCCCTAAAAGCCTGTGGGAGGTGGGATTCAATGTTCCATAGATTGAAGACTGTTGCTCAGATCAATGAACTGTCAGCTTCGTTGGATTCATCGCGATAGTGCTAGAGTGTCCCTCTACTCTGGGTCCATGGACAAGGGATCATTTTTTTTTGTCAATTTTGGAAACTAGGGTTTTTCTCAGTAAGTGAATGTGAAATTTTTGCACATAAAGGTCAGCTTGAAGGTGATTGTAGATCTTCCCCTGATATAAGAGATGTGAGCATTTGTACGATGAAATGCAGGAGGAGACAATGCCATTACATCAGTAACCATGTAATGGAACATGTTTATGTTTAGAAAGAAGTGGCCATTCTATTACGCCATTATTACAAAATATATATATCTTCACGCTATGAATGCTTTGAAAATTCCATGTACATTAATCACACATAACTTTCATCTCTTTCAAAGTTGTTACTCGAGGCCATTCATCAAATGCCATGTACATTAACAAAATGATAAAATAATGTGCAGGACATACATAATGTGCAGGATATAGTCATAACCATTATTTTGAATCAACCTTACAATACTCGGATACTTTTAGGTTTGATGTGTATCCCATGTATTCGTTAGATGAAAGACATCATGCCAAAAAATAATTTTATTTATGTAGACCACACTAGTGCATCATTTAAGTGTGTCAACTTCGTGCATCCTTCAAACATTTGTTAGGTTTTTATGTGGGTAAGGTGCTTTTGTATTCCACCAAGTTGGATCAGTTGCTTAGCTATGCTAGGTGCTTAAATGTGTATTAGACCTATGTTCCATCTTTTTGAATACAATTTGACATTGTTAATATATCATTGTATATGCAATTGGATCATGGAAAAAAACAATTAAAATGTACATTTTTGTCATTTGTGTATTAGACCTATGTTCCATATTTTTGAATACAATTTGACATTGTTAATATATCATTGTATATGCAATTGGATCATGGAAAAAAACAATTAAAATGTACATTTTTGTCATTACATAATTGATTGTAATTGTACATTGCTCTCAAATTTATAACTGATATCTCCATACAATCGTAAAATCTATAAAAATTTGGGAACATTACACATAGAAACATTCTTCGCCACACATGTATAATCACACTTAAAAGGCTGAACCATGAATATCTCAAGAGCCTTGATATGAAATATTTTTTATACCATGAAAGTTATAATACAAAAATATAAGGCCTATCTATGGCCTATCAATGTACATGTATCAAAAACATATTTGATGTACATGTGCAAACAAAATTACATCTGTCCTGGACCACTCCTCTATACTCTAACTCCGAATTGTACATAAAAATACATATTTGTTCTAGACTAACACATAAAAATTCTAATTTTCTCTTGTTTTCCCTGGAACCTGGTGCTCTCCAGCTCTGTCTACGACCACTGTGCATCTCTAGTGACTGCAAATCAATGACAATTTTTCTTGATCAGGTAACTGAACTAGTACTATCCATCAATACCTGGTGCTCTCCAGCTCTGTCTACGACCACTGTGCATCTCTAGTGACTGCAAATCAATGACAATTTTTCTTGATCAGGTAACTGAACTAGTACTATCCATCAATAGCAAAGTTTGAAAATTTAAAATATGACTCAATTGTAAATAAAACAAAGACTCACTGCATCCGTCGGGGGTATAGGTGCCTGTGGTGTCGAGGGTGTAGGTGCCTCTGCTGTACTCCACCTTGCAACAAGCCTCATTGCCATGCTTCTCTGTGAATAAAAAAAAATATGTCAACTATCTCAAGAATTATCAACATGTACATGAATGAGAAAGTACTAATCAATTATTTAAAAAATTGACTTCTCACCGAAAAAACCATTTCTAGGGGATGAGGCTGGTACTCTTCAGTAGTAATAGGAGTCATAGGTTGAACATCAACCTTAGTTGCATGCACTAATGGACCAGGGTGTGGCTACATTCACCAAATGATTAAATAGTTAGACATCGTGCATGTCTAGAAACAATACAAATGAAATGTACAATTACAAATATTCAAGTAGATGTACCTCACTGTGACTTATCCCTATTGTAGATGTGACATTGACAGTGGCATAAACAATCCCACTAAGGTTTGGCATAGATGACTCTACATCCTGATGCTGTAAACATGCGAAAATAACATTAAGAAAAACCACTTGTGAAGTGAATACATAGCTAACCAACAACTGCCATTGGATGTGTGTACATTACCGTTGGATGAGTAGATTGATCCTCATGAACACCTGCTCTATTCAAGGAAGAGGGACCTTGTTTGGTGTAAACAACCCCCTTATCTATGCTTGGACTAGAGGGAGATCCAAACCAAAGAGGCGGTGCAGGGATCTGCGATGACGTATGCATTCATAAAGTGTTACCATAGTTAGACATGGATTTGAATGGATGTAATAATATGTACTGAAAAAATAACATGTTGTAATATACTTACCCCTTCCTGGGACATATCTCCACCATGGGAGTGACCGCTTCCATCAATTTCTTTCCCATCTTCAGATGCCTCTAGCATCTGCAAGTTTAAAAATTATATTTACATTAGCGATCTATAAAGGAGTGTACAGTAAGAAATTTAAATAATTTGAACAAGATTCATTCATAACCCATATGCTTATATTCTTCAAGTATTCATAAATTCCACCTTGGACTATGTCATTGATATCAATGTCTCCAGCATCATGTTCTAAGTGGGGTTCTTGCAACTTCAAAAATTGTAAATATTAGACATTTTAATAAATTAATCAAGACTAACACATGCATGAAAAAAATTATATGTAATAACAAAATGAAAAGTGTTTAAATATTACCTCAATTGTGGTTCTTTGGGCCTTGGGTACAACCACACCGGGTGCAGTACCACCCCTGTGAGAGGCATCAATCTCCCACAAGAGTAAATATTGCATATATATTACAAATATTTTAATATGTTAGATATAGTATGGAACAATTAAAAATTGAACAATAACAGAGTTTTAAAACAATGTCCTTACCTGACCACCAATCATTGTAGTGGTACCATGTCTTGGTCCAGGACCATAACAGGGTCCCCCACATGATGTGCAGATGTGTGGCTCGCTCGGAGGCACATGGGATGTTAGTCTATCCCCACCAAAAAATGTCCCTCCACCACCAAAAGCTGGTGGTTGTACACTAGCAGAGGAAGAGGGCGCTCTCTGGTCAATAATGGTCGTGTCTCGAGAGACCATCTCAGCTAGAGTAAAAAATGCAACCTGTGTCTGGGAAACCATGTCATGTGCAGGAGGGATGTCTGCCCTCGGTAGCTGGGAATGGGGTGCAGGTATCTATGGATTGGCATCTCTATGCCTAACATGGGGTCGGTGTTGGGGCATCCCCCTACCAACTTCCTGGAAGCCCAACATGTCAAAATAGTTGACATGTTTCCCCATAACAAACTCTGCATACAATATTCGGAGGAAGTACATATGTACTTCCCTATTGTTGTAAGGGGGAATGTCAAAAACCATGTACCACCTATCCATCCAATTGTCTCTGATGGGTGGAAAAGTGCACCACTCAATAGAAATATGTGGCCTGCTGATCTTCAGAATGTCATCCGTCCTAGGCAATCTAAACAATGAATAGATGGCTTGTTTTGTTATTTTCAGCTTTTTTACCTCGTTGTAACTCAACCCATCAGCATATTGTTGCCTTTTCCTCTCCCTGTAAGATGCGATGCTATACAAAGCATCATTTGATCTTGCAATCATATCAACAATAGACAACAATGAATCCGACAAGGAGCGATGGAGCTGAGTCTCCACCCCTCCAAGCCGAACCAATCTCTCTCAAATGGCCAATAAACCTCAGTATCTCCGCATTGTTATGATCCATAGTAGCCATTGCAATCATAAATACAAATAAAATATCATTAGAAATATAAACACATGATATAATGACATATCTAAGAACTGAAAACTGTATAACTTTTGACATATAAACTAAATCTATCATGTAAATTTAAAAGTGGATCTTGAATTTTACAGTAAAGAATAAACATTTAACATTTTTTCATTTCATATTTATGTCCTAAATTCAAGTATTAATTCTAATTTTTAAGTACATGCATGTGTACATAAAGTGTCTTGAGTGCATATGTTGATTGCAGAGCTCCTTTAGCTTATTTTAAGGCTTGGATTATGAAGTTTCGTCGAAATTGTGAGGTGCCGATTATTGCCTTTGCAGGACTAGCTCCTAGATTGCAAGTAGAGGCAACAACTAGACCCTAGAATAGGCGGCATAATGTGTTGTTGATGAATAAAATCCCATTATAGGAAACGATTTTGTTAGATATGTAATTATTTGTTGTAGTGTGATGTTTTTTGGACTCCAAAGGCTATTTAGCAGAACTTTATGGATTTTATGGTTGCAAGGGTTCCACTGGATTAAATATCATGTATGATCTAGTATGTGATTTGCATGTTTAATCAAATACATCAACCTACCTATGTATATTCAAGTTCATAGAGTCTATTGTTGAACTTTGTTGTCTTGACCTAAGTAACGAAAAAGTACCCTTCATTCAAGACGAAATATTTGTTAAAAGCATGGGAAGCTTCTATACCTTATTTTGACACTTGGATTGGGAAGTTTCATCAAAACTATAAGGTGTTTATTGATGTTCTTGGAAGAGCAACTTCGAGAAGTTTCATCAAAATTATAAGGTGTTTATTTGTGGATTTTGGTATGGATTCACAAGGATCCTTGTGAATATGCATATGGAAATAGTGAAATGCATTTGTTTTTTGAGTTAATTGGCGTTTTAGATTCCATTGGGCATGGGAATTTTATGTATGAATTTTGTTAAAAAATCAAAATTATTTAATTTTTATCATTAAATTGGGGAATTGGTTTCAATTGGCCAATTACATTGGGGTTCTTGTTTTCATTGGCCAATTCCATTGGTTTTTTGTTTCAATTAGCCAATTCCATTGGGTTTTTGTTTCAATTGGGAAACTCCATTGGGTTTTTCTTTCAATTGGCCATAATTTAATTTAATATGGTTNATTGGGTTTTTGTTTCAATTAGCCAATTCCATTGGGTTTTTGTTTCAATTGGGAAACTCCATTGGGTTTTTCTTTCAATTGGCCATAATTTAATTTAATATGGTTTAATTTTTCAATCTAGGTCAAATAAATTGATGAAGAAAGAGAAAAAAACGTGAAAAGAAAGGAGTAAAATACCTCACAAAGGGGAGGTTTATCCAAAGGTGGAGATGGAGGTCTTTGGCACACCCAAAATCGCATTTTCCCAGTTGAGATTTGCTCCTCCTTGGTCCAATAGCCGCGCAGTGAGGAGAAAAAGAAGGCCTCGGCCAATTAAAAAAAAAAAGGCTTTCCAAATCACGCCTCCATTTTAGTGAATGAAATCACGCACGCGATTTTGTTCACTAAAACGGAGGTGCGATTTGTCTTTCTATCCTAGTTGGAATGCCTATTGCCATCCTTGGGACTAGGCTTGGCAAGTTCGGGATTGCTTGGGATGATTTCTTTTTTTTGGATTAAGAGTGATTGACTTCACTCCACCATTGCATCTAAAAGGTCCCTCAACTTCTTGCACACACCCTTATAATTTTCTCATTTGTTATCATAACAAATCCAATTATACTGCACCAATTTGTGTTCTTTCTATATATCTAGCCATCAAAATCTCTTTATTTCTATTGTTACCAATCCAGGTCTAACACGCCAAATATTTTTATTGTTATCATCACCAAGTCAAGACAAGTCTAGGGCACCAAACCATTTTAGTGTTATCATCACCAAGCCAAGTCTATTGTGGGAAGACAAAATTTATTTATCCATTCTATATACTTAGCCATCCAAGTCAAACTACATTCATCCTATATACCTAGCCATCCAAATCTAAGTCGAAAGATGTTCATAGCCATCCAATTATTTTCAATGTTATCATCACCATGCGAAGTCTAATGAACCAATTCTACAAGTGCAATGCATTCAAAACACATTCATACACAATGTAACCAAGTGTTTTTAGCATTACAAATTGTGTGCACGTTTTGTAATTCTAAAACACATGCACGTATTGTTTTGGAGGGCTTAAAATTTGAATTTAAAAAAAATGTGTAGATGTTTCATAGCACTATGCCTGACCACACATGTATGAATGGAATTCCTATGTCTATGTGTTTGTGTCGCATTTACCATGCATTTTTTTTGGAGTACAGTAAACCATTGCTAATTGAGAATTCAATCCATCTTTTTAGTATCCCCGTGTTTAATTGTTCGTCATAGTATGCTACACACCATTATTTTTTATGAAAATTTAGACACATAATTTTTTCTGTAGATTCAAAATATATACTTTTTAAAAACAATATATATGTTTTTCTATTTTTTTCCTATATTTCTTGTGTCATAACTCAACTAAAAAACACACACTATTAGTGTTTCGTCTATAAATTTTTCATTTCCCAAGCATTTTGAAAAAAAATGTACGATGCACTACAATACATTGACCTGTACATGCTATAAAAATGTTTCAAAATAATTGCATTAAGACCTTCAAAGGATGCACCCACACTTGGTATATTTTTTGAGGTTCGAGCACTTAGATAATTTTAAAAAAAATTGTTAACTTTTTTTGGAAAAATGGTGTTGCTCTAGCACTAGTTGTTCTCGACGTGTCTATAAAGTTTTCATAAGTTGATTCCATCCTTTAGGAACTCTAAGAACAAATTTATCTTTCTACTATAAAAGTAGAATGATAACATTGCAAGATGTCAACATGAAATTAGACTTGAAATTTCCTTCACCAAAATATTTTAAAGACATCTAAAAATAATCATCCAAGACAATAATAAGTTTGTGCAAAAGATGGAAAAGAAGTTCAAAAATCATCACTAGTAAAGACAAATATGTATAAATGAAAACCCCACTATACCACTTATGGAGGAAAGAAACCAAATAAACATGAAGAAACTACACAATGGTACCACTTTGTGGGAAAAGGTGGACATCTTGCAATGATGAGGAGTCGACATAACCATGCCCCTTGGAAAAGGGAGGAGTTGATTGGACTTGAAGGAAATGAAGTTAAGGTATGTGCTATCTTTGTAAAGAAAGAAAGTTGAAAGAAGGGGTAAACACCCTCTTGTTTCTCCTTGGAAAGAAACTGGACCTAAAAGAAGAATGATCCCCTAAAAGTGGCCTAGAAAGGTATAAATAAGAAGAGAATCCCTCTTATTTTATCATCTCATCATCAATTTATTTCCTCTTCTAAGTAATGCACAATTCTAAGAGGACTAGGGAAGAGAGAGAATGGGCACTTATAAGGGGCCGTTTGAAGATATTCTCTCAGATTTTCTAGGATATTTGAAGATGTTTTCCTAAATTTTTTTCTAAGGGTTTTCTAAGGTTCTCTAAGGAGAAGGAGGCACACTTATGGAAGAGGAATGATTGAAGATGTGATCTATTCATCTTGTATGGAACTTTCATTGCTGAGAAATTTCACTACTGGAAAGTATTGTATGGTTTGCTTTGAGATGTGATATTCGAAGATTATATAATGGTTCTTCTATGAGTGAGGCTCATGTAGAAAGTGAAAATACATATTTTGGAATTTGTTTGAATATGTTCTTACGATAGATTTTGGAGCAGATCTGGGGAAAGCTATGAGGCAAATTTCAATTAGATTATGAAGCATATTCGAGGAAGGTTATGAAGCATATTTGAAGCTAATTATGAGGAAATATTTGACGTGATTATTTTAACATTATTGTACATTATTTTAGTAGGTTGGTTCCTACATATTATTGGTTTGGTGCTTAACGAAGGAGATCAGTGTCTCTAGTAGGTTGGTGCCTACATATTATTGAGTTGGTGAGCATTTGAGGAGATTGGTGTCTCTAGTAGGTTGGTGCCTAAATATTCTTTATTTGGTTCATTCTATGGGTTGGTGTCTCCAATATGTTGGTGCTTACAAATTTGTAATAATAGGTTGGAGACTACATGAATATACAAAGATTTTTTTTTGTGGTTTTCTCCCAAAATATTTTACATGTTAAATCATGTGAAATGTGATTGGAGTTTATGTGTATTTATTTTTTCAAAGTAAATGAATGATTCATGAATGTTTAAAGGAATAAAAATTCCGAGTTGCCAACCACGAAATCATCTTGATATGTCGGAACAAAAACTTATAATTACCCAAAAAAACAGAAACAAATTGTTTATTTCCATAAAGTTCACAATGTTTCCTTCGATCATAATTTGTACCTCTTTCCTCTAGATAAAAGAGATGTGTTTTTCCATAAAATTGATGAATACTAGGAAAAATAGACCTTCCTAATTTATTATCCAATAATATTTCACAACATTTCTTTTTTACTGCTTGGTGATGACTCTTGGTAGTGGTAACGCTTGGTGAACAAGTGTAGTGAATGAATCCTTACAATGGGATGATGATGCAGTTGTTGAAAATGAATAGGAATCACCCCAAGGACTGTGTATTGTAACAACAAAACAAAAATCCTACTTTTCAGAACCGACTTTTTTTCATAACCAATTAATTTTTTTTACCATGCCATGCAATTTTTTTATGACTCACTATATATATATTGTAATCAAAGAAGTGCCATATTACCTAGCTTCAACCCTAGTTAGAAGGTTCTGCGGAAAACACGTTGGCGAAAATTCCTTACGAAATTGGATGGAAATTAATTAGGGAGCGATATTGGACCAAATCCCTTCCTTCCATATCATGTCGCGGGGATGGATACTGTTCAGAGTGCATTCACAACTGGATAAACATAGATTAATGGAATGTAATTGGAGTTGGGTCCCTTCACGATTAATACTAAAAATGTGGCAGGTTGATTTTGACGCTAGAAGAGGGCCAAAAAAAATGCAACATGTATGGGTTATTCTGCTAAGGTTTCCCATTATTTTTTGGCAAAAAATAGTACTGGAGGAAATCAGATACATGCTTGGAAGATTCATTTCATTGGAGGAAAATTGGGACAAAAGGATTGACAGATGATTGGAAAAAATACTAGTAGAATTGGACCTTCGAGATGAATTATGCGAGGAAATCAAGCTGGAAATGTACGAAAGTATTTAGAATCAAATATTGGGTTATTGGAAAATACCATTCATATGCTTTGGGTGAAGACAGGTACGCCATATAATCCAAGATTTCCAGTTCCCTGCTTCGAGGGCTCAGAAACGAAGCAAGATACGTGTAAAAAATATATCGGGGATGTTACAAAAAGAGGAGAAGTAAGTGGATGAGGCAATAGGTGATAGACTAAATGCATCTAAGGAGCATTCCCACAATGTTGATCCATGCAAGTTGGTGGAAAGTATGTCAACCTCTTCCCTAGGTAAGTGTGATGTCTCTTTTGAAGTCTCTCATGTTAATAATTCTTTTTTGGTAGTACCTCTGGACTGAGAGACTGATCTAGTTTCGGGTATTTTTTATTCTCCTTATAATTCCCCTAATAATGGCTTGTCAGTAACAAAAGTCTCAAATGAAACTTTAGTATCAAGGCCAAATGAAAAAACCGCACCTTTGGAAAACACTGAATTTTACAACACTAGGGCTAGGGTGGGCTCTTTGGCAGGTGTTAAAGAGAGAAATTTCCTATGGCTTGGTGTAGACCACAACAAATTGAATGATACCAAAAATCAATCTACTTCGATATGCAAGAAAATAAATTCCACTAACACTAAGGGATACAGAACATAACTTATTCCAAATGGTTGTAGTAGATCCCTGTTGAACTTTTAAATCACTTTAGTACCTAAAATTTATCCTAAAAAACAATGAACAAAGAAAGCATGATACATGTTATGTGTTAGGCCTACTCTAGCATATATAAATCCAACATGTATAATCAAATAAAACTACATCCATGGATAAGAATATTCATAGTCATACACATTTAATGGACATGAAATAGATATTTCTATTAATAAGGAACATGGATAACCATGACAAGCTCTGTTAGCACCTCATCGAAACAGAGAAACCGAGTCCTCCACCTCAGCCTCCACCACTTTAGTCCTCCATCTCGATTGAAAGGGGAATAGAAGAAATGTGTGCTCAAAAGGAAAAAGGGATGCAAACTCAAGCATAAATGAATGAGGAAACAATGAACTATAGTTTTCTTGCTCTCAAATGTTCTCCTTCTCTAATGCATCCAAGAGGCTCAATATATAGCACTTCAATATGAAATGAAGGGTCGAGTCAAAGCATTTCTAGGAATATGGAAGGCAAAGAGACAAGTTATTTGGGACTCATTGAGGAAAACTCCAAATGTTTTTGTTTTTATGCATATTTATCAATGTACATGGGATAGATTGGATTAAGTTGCGTGTACACACGAATTTTAAACTAAAACCAGTGTATGACAATAAACATGTATTTTTTACAGGATTTATTGGATCATTGAAGTGTGTTCCAAGCAAAGGGGGTCCAAAGAGTCTGTAGAGGGACATGGAATGCCATAAAAGTGTGATCTACCAAGTGTGATAAAATCATCTATAACATATGTCCCCTAATGTGTGAGGTCGGAAGGGTAACATGATGGCCGAAATACATATATCCATCCTAGAAGTGGAGTAATGAAGACTCAAGTGGAAGAACCAACCACTCATCAGTGTAATACAATGATAAATCTCAGCATGTGACTGCAAATATATAGTGTAAAAGTATTGAATACTTAAGATTCCAGTGGCCATGAATAGGTATAATATACATATGTCACATGTGGTCATCGCCACGTAAAATATATAATGAACAAGATATCCATAATGGATGAAGATATTTGATAAGATACTGGAGTCTGGTTATGAGAGATGACATATCATGAAAAATAGAACGATCAACGAGGTAGAATATGTGGAATGGCACGAAGCTCATAGGTCTTCTACACAAACCACTACTGGTACATATCCCATCACATGAATAAAGGTGGTAAGGTCGAACATGATGGTCAATCGTCTAATTACTGGTCATTGATGTATACCGTTAACATATGCGAGATACTCCACCGATGGTGAGAATGGGAATCAAGGTACATAGTGCAATATAACAAGTGTGAATATATGTATTGAGGTCAAACACTTGACAAAATCCATCGATCAGGGGACATTGATGTATTCCCAAAAGCTATCGATGGCAAGAGGACCTACCACTGATGACTGTAAGTCTTAATGCACTCAATGGACTTTAGACTCCTATTCTAGAATTAATAATTTAGAGTTGATGGAATGGAATCTGTTGGAAGGAGGGAATTAAGGAATCTCCCATTAACCAACACCAAGTACTCAACAACGCTGGATAATTTGGAAGAACTCGAACGAACAAGATGTGCACGAACTAGTAACTGTATCAAGAATGGCTGACATGCAAAGACAAGATAACTAAGGAATGGATGACTCAAGATAAAGCTTCCTTCGAACAAGAGGATATGGAAGATGGTGACTGACAAGAAGCATAGACTCTACATGAAAACTGGGATAAATCTGTGACATAAGAGGCATTGATAGAGGCTCCATAGGGACTAGAAGTGTAACGATTTGGTGGAGGAAACTCATAATAACAAGTAAAAATCCTAAATTCATACTAATAACCCATCTGATGGATGGAATATACAGTGCTCTGTTCAAAGGCGACATGACTCGATAGATGCCAAAAGTAATATCATTTCCCATCTGTATTTTTATGTTTTTATTTTTTTGGAATTTTTCGAATTAGAAAGCTTGAAAAATAATAAAAGTGCTTATAGTACACAACTAGGAGGAGATAAGTGCCACAAGAAAGAAAACTAGTTCCAAGCATTCGAACATACCTATACTCAATGCAAGAAAGCATGTGCAAGAAAAAGGACACTCAAAGGGATGTCTCCTCTCGGTAAGGGATGATCAAGCAGCAAAATATATATAAAAGGAATTTCTTGGCTAGGATTGAGGAAATCTCAGGCTATATGGCTTATAAATCTGAAGCAGGGAGTTCACATAAAGCTTAATATGACAAGCAAAATAGATGAAATGCAATTACAAATTGACATAAATGGGAGTCTCAGTGGGAGATGGAAAGCATAAAGTTCAAGAGAGAATATGAGGTTCTCACTCAAATATTGGCATGAATATAAGGGACTCCTAGACCTAAAGGAAGAATCTCGGCATGGGTACCGAACGACAAATCAGGATCTAACTAGGGAACCCATGAATAGGAAGGCTCTACCACTTACGTAATGCCACTTCTAGAAGCAGTGTGATGGTTTCGCAACATTGCGAAGTGGGTTCGTACCTATAGTTAAGGTGACATGGCCATAAGAGGATGCATAATGCAAACGTAAATGTGGTACCATCTTATATTCCATTCTAGAGTGATACATGTAATAGGAAATAAAGAACTTGGTAAAAGTGCACTCGAATAGAGTTCCTACACCATAATATTAGGCCAAAATAGTTCAAAAAGTTAATAAGGGTCAAAACTATAGGCTAGTGGGTAAAAATTTCAAAAGGATTTTTATAAATAGTAAAAACCTCATTTTTCAGCATAGCATTTTGAATTTTCACCACACATAGTGCATTGGAGCCATTTTGAGCCACAAACTTCAAACACCATATCTAGGAGCTAGGACCAAAGGAACAAGGAATGGTCAAAGACAGGTAAATCATCATCCCACACTCAATCCTTTTAATGTTTTTATTTCAATTTTTAACGGTGGATTTTTATGTTTGGAGCACCCCTACTTGGGTATCTCGACCCACGCGGGTCACAGATTATAGGGTCACATATAGGACTGGGTATACATGGAAAATGTAGTGATTTTCGCGTATACATGCGATTGTCAATAGGAAGAGTCACATATGAGTATGTGAATACCTAAAATTATGACAATTTATCATCAAATCTTGTGTTTTCTTGGCAAGATGGTGCTATAATGGTGTGAACATGAACATGAGGACGTGGATAGAGACGTACAAGGTGACATGGTTGCTCAACAAGCGTTAAGAGAATCTTGTTTGTACAAGTTTCAGCATCTTGGGAGCTTGAGAGATCAATGAAAACTTCTTTAGATGGTCGTAAACTATTGGGACCCAGATACAGAGGCATTTCAACTTTATGGGATGCCCCTAAGACTTGAGGTAAAGGACATGTATTTCATCACTTGACCATCCCGCTGAGGAGAAGGAGTGAAATTGAGGGATAGAGGGGTGTGAGGTGGATCCACTATCATGGAATACATTGTTGTATACTACCTTCGAGTCACTGAGAAGGTTTGAATTTAGGTTCTTGTAAAATCTATTCAGAGTCTCAGCCTCAAGGTCATCATGCTTGTGCTAGCCAAGATAGCGGGGTTAACATTTCTACATTAGGATTTCAGGCCTTTGATGTTCTATGTGGTTGAGTGTATGAGACCTACCATATATTACTGGAGTACATCCTTCTTGAGCAACATGAAGAAATAACTGATTGACTGCAAGCTAGGCAGGATGAGGAACTTTGGGTTTTCTAGCATACTCAATACTTTTTTCTTTGAGAGGGTACCAGGCCTTATCCTGAGATTTCATATTCCTCCTCATGGCATATGGGATACAACTCAGACTCATTAAGCAGTTGTGATGCAGCGGTTAGGGGAAGGACGTGTAGCTACACCCTACCCACCTGAAATTTACCATTGGTGGTAAAGGGAGATTGTGGCAATAGATGACTGACATTATGCAGGGATATACTTTCATGGTGATCAAAATATTCCCATGCCATAGGTTGTCGCATACATAAACATAGGTAAACAATCCAGAATTCATTTTTATTTTTTGAATTATTTGATTTATTTTTTGTATTTTTTGATATAATGAAATAAAAAAACATGTTTTTGGTGGTGTCATGAACTAATACTGATCATGCACATGCAGAATTGTGTCCTGGATGACCATATGGTTTCCCTCAAGATCGTTGGAGGGGACAAGGTGATGATATACAAGGCGCATATGCAGAACGTATGCTCTAGAGCATAGACACAAACTTCATCTGTTTGACACACATGGTGCATATGGTGCAAGTCAAGGACTTTCCCAAGGTGATGCAGAGGCAGGTGGTAGGATTACCCCATGCATGGGTTCGGTTGTTCATACGGTTGGCCAATGTTGTTGTTTTTTTTCATGATAAGCACCCTGGTCAGTAGTCATAGAGGCCTAGATGTTCATACTGTATTGACCATGTAGTGTTTTTTGGTGGCCTAAAGCCGCAATTTTTTACCATGACATTTTTTTGTACTATCAAACCATTTTGGACTATATTTTAAACTGAAAAATGATTATAGTGATTGGTTTATTATATTTACATGTGTATTTTTAATGTGAATGTGATGTGTATGCTTCATTGTTGATGTAACAAATGCTAGTATAAACTGTAATTTGCATAAGAATCAGCAACATGATTATAGATCCTAGGAATTTGAATGTATGTTATATGCTGAAATTGTCTTCTAACAATCTTACAGGAAAGAATATTCATAATAAAGTCAGGTCTCTAATACGATACATGTCATTTAACTGTGATACCACTAACTACGAGTCAATACATACCTCAAGGGATCGAATCCCATGCGAGATGACATTGCGTAGTAGATCAATCACAACACTATATTCAACAACATTGTTTGATGATGGTCGAAGACATACACCCCTTGAAGACACAACATGACCCGTAGATGTATAGATCACCCAAGCAGTTGAGGAAGAGTTTTGGGTGTAGTGGGTGGCACTGATAGTGTATCCTACATATATATAATACTTTGTCGACACCAGACATAACTAAATGAAGCATGTAAACAAAATGAATCAATACAAGGGAACCAAAATTAAACTATGCAACTGTACAATAATATAAAAATTATCAGCCTTGACTAAGAATCAAGCATAGTACTTTTTAAGATAGATCCAATTTCTAGGATCTTCCGAGGCTATCCCTTAATAATCCACTAAATCATAAGTGTCCTTCTTTAACACTTCCTTAACCACGTAAGGCCCATGCCACATGGGGTTGAGCTTACCCATCCCTAACGGTTCATTATCTTGGTCATATAAAATAACCAAGTCACCTTCACTAAATCTCCAAGGACAGACAAATTTACAATATTGAGCCTTAACACAATGTGTTTTCACTTCAAAAGATTCCAAGGCACCTCGATGCTGCTCATCAAGGTGATTTAAGTGGACCAGACATTCTTCTAAGTAGGAAGTCTCTTGTAAGAGTTCTACAGCTAGATTCAAAGAAGGAATCCCACATTCAATCAGAAATATCAACTCCACCCCATGCACTAACTGATAAGGATAAAAATTGGGGGCATTCTTAATGACGGTTTGATAGGCCCACAAAGCAAGTTAAAGCATAATGTGCCAATTATTCTTTCTTTGTGCGATGTTTCTTTATAGAACGGACTGAAGGAATTTGTNGGCAGTCTTAATGACGGTTTGATAGGCCCACAAAGCAAGTTAAAGCATAATGTGCCAATTATTCTTTCTTTGTGCGATGTTTCTTTATAGAACGGACTGAAGGAATTTGTTTGCAGCGTCGACCTATCCATTCACTTGAGGATAATAAGAAGAGGAATACTATTGCTTATACCCCAATTTGGAAGATAACTCATCCATCATCTTATTATGAAAGTTCCTACCATGGTATGTGACAAGCTCTCTCGGGATACCAAACCGAGTAATGATCCGATTGAACACGAAGTGAGAGGACATCTCATCATCGTATTTGATAGTAGGAATATCCTCTTCCCATTTCTTGAAGTAATCCACGACCACTATAATGTGATGGTTCCCCCCAACTGAAGCTAGGTTGGAATCTATAAAATCAATCCCCCACTTGGTGGAGGGATTGGTAGTGATAATAGGGTGCAATAGGGTGGGACACTAATGAATTTTTTGGGAAAACACCTAGAAAGGATTGCACTGCCTAACTACATTAACACAATGTTTGAATATCAATGACGAGTAATAACCTGCTCTCAATAGTTTTTGGGTTGTCGCATTTCCAGATAAATGACCACCACATGCCCCACCATGGAAATTCTTAAGCATATCCTCATCCTACTCATGAGTCAAACATCAATGCAAAATGGAATCCACCCCACGATGATACAAAGTGTCACTGGTAATGAGGTAGTTCTTACCAAAGCGTCATAAACGTCAACGCCCATCCCATGAGAAGTGAGGAGGGACCTTCAATGTCTGTAAATAAACAACAATATCTCCATACCAAGGGTCCACAATTGAGATGAGGAAGATATACTTGTCAACAAAAGAATCTTCATGAACCTCAACTTTGTCCAAACTAGAAAAATCCGACATGATCTCCACAATGGTTTCTTCAAAATTTCCAAAACAAAATTGAGATCAAACTCTTGCAATATAAAAATCCACTTATTATTTTCCACCCTATCATTCGTTAGGTTAGGAAGAAATGAAATTGATTGTTATGAGCCACAACTATAGTTTGGCGAAGGAGTATATAATGTCTCAACCATTGAACTACATGGATGGTAGCTAAGGCTAGTTTCTCCACATGAGTGTAGCGAAGTTCGGCGTAAATAAGGTTTCAGCTAAGGAATCCATTTTTTTGGTTTAGGGTTATGGGTTTATTGTAATTGATTCTTGCAATACTATTACTATTTTTAGCTTAGATTTTTATTAAATTCATTATCTATTGTTTTCTAAACAACCCACAGTAAATTTTTTCCCTATGTTGCATTTATCTTCCAGCAACATGTTGAAGGAATTGGATATGTATTCAGGATATGGGGAGGTTGTTCAAGGGTAGCATGTTGAGAGAAACACACAATCATTTTTTCCCTATACCTCATTTTTCATACATGCAACATCCCAAAGGATTTGTGTGTGTCAAGAATATGGGGATGTTGTTGAAGGACATTGTCATAAAGAACTCAATAATTTTCTACCCTAGTTTGCATTTATCTTTGACCAACATGCCAAGGAATTGGACATGTTTTTGGAATATGGGAAGGTTGTTGAAGGGAAGCATGGTACGGTCAAATGTAAGTTTTTCCCAAATGTTCCATGTGAAGGGGTTCATCTTTTAAAATGACACCTTTTAGGAACGATAAGAAGAGATGTTGAGCCTTGTCCAAAATTCACCCCAAGAGTTCAATGACAAGCTTTTACTTCTATCGAGGAAGACGAGAAGAATAAAGAAGGAAAACACTCTATGTTTCTTGAACTTGCAGTGGGTGGTATATCAAGGAGACCAACCTAAATGTCAAGGGGGGTGGGAAGTGACATGGGACCAATTGATTTTCCTTTTATTTTTACCACACCATCATTCTAATTGCTTTATTCCAATAATAGAACTTGGGTGATAACCTTCAATATGTTTGTTTATTAAAAAAAAGGAAAAGGAAGAGGAACATAGAATTGTGTGCAAGTGTTTCTTGTGGTCTGGCATACCTTGTAACATTGCTACAAATAATCCATTCTAGTAGGAAATGTTTGACAATGTTTCTGTTATTGGAATTGGATATAAGTCTCTTGCTTGTGATGAGTTGAAGGGGCCAATTCTTCAAAATGGAAAAAAAATTTACATGGACTAGATTGGATAACTTTAAAAAACTATGGGAAACTACCAAACTATATAGTTATGTTCGATGGTTGGACAAATGGGAACGGAAGGAGTCTCTTAGATTTATTATTTTCTTGTCTCGTGGGAATGATGTTTATTAAACCCATTAACATATCTACTATTGTTAAAGATGGCACACTATTATGAAACTTGTTGGATGAGATTCATTTGGGAGATGGATGTGGATCATTTTGTGTATGTCATCATAGATAATGTTGCTAATTTTGTGGAAACTAGAAAATGTTAATGGAAATACAACCCACATTGTTTTGGACTCCATGTGTTGCACATTGCAATGTTTTGATGTCAGAGGATATTAGCGAAATTTAATTGGTCAATCAAGTGTTTAAAGAGGCCAAGCCCATCCGTAAATTCATATCCATGCCTTAATACTTATCCTTATGAGTATATTCACCTAAAACATAGAATTTGTGTCTCCTACCATCAGCTTCCTTTCTACCAACTTCATTTGTCTTCAATCCATCCTTAATTATCTATTGGAGTTTAAAATCATGTTTACTTATGATGAGTGGTATACTAATCCATTCAACAAGAAACCAAAGGGCTAGGCTATTGCTTCATTTGTTTACAAGAATTCCTTTTGGATTAGAATAGTGTAGGTTTATGCAGTGAGTGGACTTTTGGTAGAGGTTCTTTAATCGATTGATGGTGATCTAAAAGAAGTACATACATATTATTGCTAAAAGATACAGGAAGAGAGCACGAGGACTTCACTTAGTGAACCTCTCACATAGCACATGTGATCATGGGATATTAAAGAATACCCTTAATTTCGAGAGATATTGACCCAAAATATTTTTGTTGAAACCCCCTCCCAATACTTAAAACCTCCTCCCCACCCCTTTTTATACCTCAATCCTTATAAACCACCCTACCCACCCCCACCTTAAACCCCTCACCCCCCCAATACCTGCAATATATTGGTTCAATTTTTTCTAATTTTAAAAACCACAATATGAACTAACGTGATAGGATATTGGTCAACAAGTGAACCCCCCGTGGAAGAGAGTATCTCTAAAAGAAATAGGCATTATGATCTTCCTTCTCCTTCTCACACATAGAAAACAATCACTGACCAAAATATGATTACTCAATTTTTTAGCTCAATAATAATAATTCATAAATATTTTTTTCCCTTGCCTCATTATTCCACTATCAAAGAAATTAGAATTAGGATAGACCGGTTGTAAAGGAATAATATTTCATCCATACGTGGGGTGGATGCATACTTTCCTTGGATTCTAAATGCGGGAAAAGATTGCAGAGGTACATCTAGGAAAAGCTTTTGTTTGATTTAACATAACATTGAGCAACTTCTTTTCAATATAGAAGATTTATTTGTTCCTTAATGGTTGGAAAAATTTAAATAATTTCAATGGCTAAGAAATACAATTGAATTTCTTAAATACTTTTTATAAAAATATGTTTTATTCTATCTAAATTGTTCTCGGGGAAGCGGATGAGCTAAGAGATTTTCCTACGAGAAATATGTGACGGCTTGATTCAACCACCAAATGGAATTATAACATCCATGCCATCATATTCTGTTGGAACATCATGGGACCAACACATTCTTGTGAGCCTTTTTAATTTACCTTCACTATTTTATTGTAAATTTTCATTCTAGCTTTTGTTGTTGTATTTTTTAGGCATTCAAATTAAGTTTGTAGTTGGTTTTTATATTTATTTTGTACTGCACGGAATAAAAAAACACGATCTTCTTAGATAAGGCGTTCTTCCAGCAATGATATCAAACAGGAAAGTTCAATGGTTTCTTAATGAGTTCGTTCGTTTACTTTCTGAATATAAAATTGAAGAACCAAATTTGTTGAATGAACCATTAAAATTTTCATATTCATATACAAGTATATAATGTGTTTATTATTGTATTTGTCACACCTCATTTTTATGGTACCCAATTATTCACATGTAGAGTGCCATTATTGAAAGTAAATTTTGTGTTTAATAAAAATTCCTTTCTTGTTCCATTCACACAAATATGTATCCAGTTTAATCCATGTACAATATATGGGATGAGATATGTTCAAGGGTAATCCCAGCTATTCTCGTTTTTGTATGTATTGAGTCAATCTCAATTTGTTTGAGAGTGGTTAAATAATTGTAATGTAAAATTTATTTTCTAATTCACATTTCTACAAGCTTTTATTTTATTTACGACTGAAAGATTTTCTAAGCACAAAGCTATATTATTATTATATATATATTTTTGAAATGTAGACTGTTAATAAAGAACAAATATGTAAATGAATACCAATCAAGGATGAAGATGATAATCAAGGAAACAAAATCTATGGGGGGTTGGAAAAACTGTCTATACTTTCGTAGTCCACGATAAGCTTGATCTTTAAATATAACCAATAAGAGTTGCATCTCTTTGCATTCACTACCCTGTGATAATTTATAATATATTTTAATGATTTAGGATATTTATTGTTAATATTCTATGCAAGTATAATCCCATTTTGGAGTATATTTGGCTGGATTTGTCTTGTTTCAATGAACTCATTAAATTTGATTACAGTTGTTACCTTTAGTGTTTTTCCTAGAGATTTTCCTAACATAATGTGGCTCTTTGATTCATTTATTTCTCAACCCAAGTTGTCAATTTTTGTGTGTGGTGAGTGTGTGCGCAATTGCATGTACAAGGGCTGCCATTTTTTTCCAACTCTAGATGTGTCTTTGTGTGGGGTGAGCACACACTAACGCATTCTCATTGATCAAAAACTGAATTTCTATCAAATGATAAGAACCAGTCAAGGCATGGTTATGATATAATATTTTGAAGTGTCTGTTGTCATATTGGCTAAGACATGTCATTATAAAAGGAAGTTGCGACATGAATAAAATGTTGGAAAAAGTTTCAATTTTTCTAAAACTAGACTAGGTATCACATCAATGGCAATGCCAACAGCACAAAAGATTGCATTTGCATCTTCTATGTGTTTTAGATATTCAAGATGCTCTTTAAGTTTTTAATTGCTCTCCATCTTTATCCCTTTGTGTTTGCAATTGTAATTGTAATTGTAGGTAACTCATTTTTTTTTTCATCCGTACAAAAAGTCGTAAAAGTTTATTCATATAAGAACAAAGTTACATTGAGAAAATGGTTCATCGGCATTCTTGTATCCTTTCACGGAGCAGGAAAGAGAAAGTATGTCATAACGATTTTGTAATCAGAGAGAAAGTGCCCCTAACCTATTGGCCTTATTGAAAAAGGCATAACCGTTCCTTTATACAATTTTCCAAAAACATATATTACCAAAATAGTATGCATAAAAAATAATTACCAACAAAAATTGGAATTAATACACACTAAATAGTTTATCACATAGAATTACTACACAATTAATAGTTTATCATAGAAAAAAGTATTGCACGTATAATCTTAACATTGGACATATTTGTTTCATGCACCAACAACATAGTAGGGGCCAACTTAATTCTCTCTCTTGATAACAAATTGGTCTTTTGGTTCCTTTTTATGATAAATGTGTGAGATGGTAAATTCTCCAAGTTGTGTCATGCAAAGGCTATAAGTTGAAATTAATTGTACCAATTTATTTGATAGCTAATTTATAAATAACTTAGTAAATATTCAAATATTTCTATTCCTTGTAATCCATATTCAACTACAAGAGGTTAATCTTCAAATATTTGTATGCCAATTAATCCATATTCATCTGCAAGCAGTGAGAGTAAGAACCATTAGTGAATTTCCAAATATTTATATGTAAACAAATTCATAACATTGTTGCAGTTCCTTATTTGGAGTTTTTGTGTATGAGTATGGAGATTAGTTTCAGATCTGCACGTATTCATGGGGGTTACCCCTCAAAATGCATGGACATTTTGAGACATCCTTTCAGCATAGGATATTTGAAAAAGAAATTTGGAGGAATATTAAGCAAATTACTAAAGAGTGCTAGTGCCTCTGGCATGTCCCATTTTTGAAGAATATCTTATGGATGGAACACCATAATTCTATTGATAGAAGCATACTAGACTCAGCTGCACTTTGATTTCTACAAGATATGTATATGAGAAGAAGGAGGCGTCAATGTGGAAGCCTCTAGTTATCCCTTGAAACTGGTATCCAATACATTTTTGTGTACAAGGGAAATGTTGAACCAACTTGTAATGATGTTGGTATAAATTATCATTATGTTTTAGGCACATACATTAATGACCATTATAGTTAAGGTAAATTTTACAGATAATGGGAGGGCAGGATTAGGATGATGCAAATTCAAACTACCCCTTCCAAGTATGACCAAGAAGGATGTCATTAGAAGTGGTGCCTCATTCTATCAATGATGAATTTAACTTTGTATCATTGTCATTTTGAGGAAGTTCTTCCATCATTTCAAGCCACTCAAATGAGGCTAATCCTTACCCAATTTGCAGTATCAATGACAATTGTGATAGTGAGAAGTGAAAACCATGTCAACGTTGTTGAACAAGAAGATCGCCCCCTGATAAAAATGATCCAATAACATAGGATAGATAGCATAATGGATTGGTTACCAATCCTAAAGAAGACCTACCCATGTAGTTTTTCTTAGCATATTAATTCTAAATCGGTCATATTTAGAGGTTATTTAAGAAACAATTATCTTTATTCACTTACATACTTGAAGTTTAAGAGTTTGGAGTATGCATTGAGTGATTTTGGAGAATGAAATTGATATTGATAATAGCATACGTTCTTTTCTTTGTTATTTTTTGGATATTAGTTCATTTTATAAAGCACTTGTTGATAAGTATGTGACCTAATATGCAGATTGAACTCATATCTTCATAAATAGTGTTGGAAAATCAATCCAACTCCACTATTCTTATTCAGTTCCAAGTTATGCAGACAATATATTAAGCTGATGTGTTAATGGTACTCTGCCTAATCATTAATATTTGTGGTACATCCCAAGTTTGTATTCTCATCATATTATAGGTCATCGGTGGAACACTCAACAAATGTTGGTGGGTCATTCAAGGAGACAACCTTATTCTGATCACCATCCCAATGGCTATGTTTTCTTAGGTGATCCATTGATACTTTAGTTAATTCCTATATATTAATTTTTCTTTTCACTCTGTAATGTCCTCTTCTCCTTGAGCATCAGAGATCAAATCATTAACTCCTCTTAGGTCAATGGGGTCTAGGATAAGTGGTTAAAGAAGGGTGTTTTGATCCTCTTGAACTAAGTCTGATCCCCACTTGTGACATGTTTTATTCTTATGGGTCAACTTGCCTCCACAATATGTTGTTTTATGTGGATGGGGAAAGGTAGTAATCTTTGGCAAGTTTGGTGGAATATATGCCCCTAGTCATGATTTCTTAGCAAATATTTTCCAATACAAATATGTGGGTTAAGTTTCCTTTTAGACATAAGGAATATAAAAAAAATTCAACTCCCAAGACTATTAAAGAAGAACATGAAGAAAACTATATTAATTGTAGGGATAAAACTACAAATAAAAACTCAAGTAGTAGAGGAAAAAACTGTAGAAAATAAGAATAGGCAATTGATATCATCATCCAAGCTATGCATGGAAATATTCACCCCAAGAACCCCTTTGATAATCATCCTCCTTACCATGTCCATGTTGAGCATATCCTAAAAGCAGTGCATTCCATGAGACTGTATATCTCTCTGGCACCTAGTCAAATACTTTATTGCATCCTCCAAGCATTATAATACATGTCTACAAGGCCCACTAGGATTTTATTGGATATGAAGGCATCATTAAGGCCACTTCCATTTGGTATTGAGACCAAAACTTGAAATAGAGAAATTGAACTCAACATTTGAAGAATCCTTGAACTCAGAATTAACAAGCAGAGTGTCATTCAATGTGTTTTATAACTCAGTGAAAGATTCACCAATTTTTTACAAAACTTTATAATTCAGTAAATATTCTCAAAATTTTTATAATATTTAATAATTCAGTGAAATATTCACCAAGATTTTATAGCATCATATAATAAAATTAAATATTCTCCAATAAATTATATATACATATTATATTATTAATATAANACCAAGATTTTACAATACCTTATAATTTAGTGAAATATTCACCAAGATTTTATAGCATCATATAATAAAATTAAATATTCTCCAATAAATTATATATACATATTATATTATTAATATAATTTCCTTCAAATTTTCCTATATATTAGGAAGATTGGGTGGGGGGGTCTTAAAATCATCCCTAGCACACACACACACATCTCTCTCTCTCTCTCTCTCTCTCTCTCTCTCTCTCTCTCTCTCTCTCTCTCTCTCTTTAACCCATTCTCACTTCTTTCTCCCTTTCTCTACTAACCTCCAATATCCTAACACCCCCCTCTGTCTCTACCTCTAACCCCTTAACAACCCCCCCATCTCTCTACATTTATCCCACTAGAAACACCCCCTCTCTCTATATCTCTCATACTTACCCTACCCATAACCCCCCATATTTGTGTCTCTTCTACTCCCCCCTACCCTTAACCCCCCGTATATTCATCTCTCCTAATCCTACTCCCCTTGCCTCTAACTACCTTCCCCCTCCTCTCTCTCTCTCACCCCAACACCCCCACTCCTCACCTATATCCCCATTTCTCTCTAATCTCCCTACTCATGCCCAAACCCCAAAAT
>LPNX011134145.1:1386-39451 GCA_001517045.1 Pseudotsuga menziesii
TTGCGGAATTTAATTCCACATCCAATGAGCTCTCTCGATCAAAATTTGAGTAAAAACACTCGGAGATATGTCAAAAATACAAACAAAAAAAGTAGTTTTTTTATGATACCTATCCCCAAATTTATATTAAAAAAGTGTTTAAGACCTATACGGTATTTCAAATTTAAAGAAATTTCATTGGATAACACATGATGACATGGAATTTGAATAAAAGTTAAAAGGCCCATTCTGAGTTGAAATTTCCTCTAATGCTTCGGTCTGGAGGGTTTTTACGGTACTGCGAGGCAGTAACACCGGAGGAAAAGAGCATTATTAGAAAACTCATCTGGATTCTTACGCATGCAGCTAGCTCTGGAGTCATTATTAGCCAAAATATTAGTGTTAAGTGTTAATTTCTCTCTGCAAAACCCTAACCCTAATTCAGCTATATTTTAGGGCATTTTTGCATGGTGAGTTTGCATGCAGAGTTATTTTGCAAATTTGTATGAGGTTGAGTGTGCAAGTAAGCACTATCAGAGAACATTAGAGAATATCAGTATTTGGGATATTACAGGTTTAAATTAATACTATAATAATGAGATATTAATGAAGGCAAGATATAGCAAGAGCTACGAAGTGGCAATGCCCTCGACGTTGCAAGTAGTTGTTGCTATAAAATATAAGCGATAGAAACAATGGTTAATAGTTGTTGCACAATTGATAATAGTTGTTGCACATATTTAAATGAATTAAAGACTAATTTTAGATATCTCAAGCATTCCACAACATTTCTTCTAGTTACAAATCTACACCTATCATATTAGATTTTAAATTTGGAAAGCTTGTTACAGTCTTTTTATTTTCACAAAATTTATTGTTAAGGGCTCTACTATATATAGGAGACTTTGTTACCGATGTATTTGATTTCTTTGATTATGATTTAGGTGTATAAATTGTTTAGTGAATACGGAAAGTGTATTACAACAAACATAATGGGAAGTTCATAGTTCCTTTAGAAATCGAATCCCTTGAGT
Source organism: Pseudotsuga menziesii (assembly GCA_001517045.1). Taxonomy (NCBI): domain Eukaryota; kingdom Viridiplantae; phylum Streptophyta; class Pinopsida; order Pinales; family Pinaceae; genus Pseudotsuga; species Pseudotsuga menziesii. Next base: position 2,400 of record LPNX011134145.1, read on the forward strand.
TGATAAAGGCTCTTAAATATCTATATATTTATGATTAATATTATATATTTATGATGAAGTAAACAATATTGTTATATAAAGTTTGAATTTCATTAGGCAAACTGCTTTGATAATAAAGTATTAATTTAATTTTTCATGTAACATTTACATTATATTAATTTTTAAACATCGAACGGTTTTCAAATGGGACATATAAACATTGGTCAATGTGGCCTTAATTACGTCGGAGGCATTACACAGTGGAGAAGAAGTCTTGAAGATTCCTCATCGGTCTGGAGAATAGAAACCTGACACGTGTCTTCCTACTATTTTTGCGATAATTAACGTGTTTTCCTCCTATTTGATGGTCGGTTTTCTATTTTTCTTCGATTTAGTCGTTGGTTGGTCAATCTATCTACTTCATCATCGCCTTCAAAAATACTATCCACTTCACTCATTATTGTGGTCATTTTCACAAATGACTGTATTCGAACAAAGATGATGCAATTACAAATGGTAGGAACATCAAAGCAGAAACATAAAAACGTACAAAAGGGTCTTTCGATGTCCCTCTGCATTAGTGATGATCATGGGCTTCCCTCCTTCCATGGATGTTGCAGCTGAATTTTTAGTCCCTAAATTGGTTCCTATTACCTTCTTGCAGAGGAACCTCATAGATCCCACAGCTAACCCTCTATATTGTTGCAGATTCTTCCTCTACAGAGTGGTGAATCTGCCATTGAAGATAGGATACATTCCCAAACAGGGCACTATTTTGATTCCCATGACTGGATTTCTTAGAATATTTTATGTTAGTATGAGGTATGCCAACTGCATAAAGTCCCGGAAGAATTCCTAAAAACAGTGAGACCATGCGACTACTGAGAGCCATCTCTGATGTGGGGAACGTTCCCTGTCAAATCCTAGACTTCTTAGTCTCTTGAATCTATGAAACCCATTTACTCAAGTCCACATTTTCACGGATGTGTAAAGAGGGTGTCATTCTCCTTTAACCCTTACCACACATTACTTCATCTCCATTACACACTGTGGAATCCTCTTCTCCAGACTTATGAGCTCTTGTAATTGAGTGAATATGTCTAAGATAAAACCTTAAGCCACCAAAATAGAAAATAGGAAAAAAAATTAACCAGGAAAATTGGGCATACCCATTGCCATGTTTGAATATTTAACTTGTCGAAGGGTTTACACCGAGGTTTTATGGGTTCAGGGCGCTCACAAGTGCGGTGCTTATTCTGTCCAAGGACCTGGGAAATGCCAGGGTAACGAATCTACATGAATATGACAAGGTTTCCCAAGAGGAGTTTGAGGTCACCAAGAGTGTGTTGGTTAAGGACGTTTTGTGGGTTTACACCGATGGTTTGTGGGTTCAAGGCACCCACATGTGTGATGCTTATGCTTTTCAGTATTTATAAGGATGCATAACTTAAAGCTATAGAATTTGATGCTTGAAAAAGAGACTTGTTCTTCATGTAATAGAGGCAATAAAACCAAAGTAAGCAAGCTAAACCTCATTAGAGAGAAGCAGAGCTCAGGTAAGGTCTTTGTTTACTAACTTACTTTGTTAAAGAATTAGTTTAATTACTATAGGAGGAAGCATTAAAAAGGATTATTAGAGGATAATAGTTTCTTTGCCTCAACTACATTAGACCATCTATTTGCTTAGAGTAGAGCAGTGTTGCTACCACATTACTTACCATCAATGTAATTGCAATTCTTGTAGTGGGTAGTGATTCACTGAATGGTACTTTGTACCTCCATCAACATCATACTCATTTTTACTACTCACATAATTGTAGTAGTAAGGAATATTTTGATGCATAGGAGTACCACACTCAACACAAGGATACTGTAAATCCATGCCAAGTTTATTGGATTCTCTAAATAAACAAAGACAACTTCAACTTGGTACAAGTTTTGAGCAAATTAGGGTATCAATTGGACTTGGTAAAAAAAGATCCACTGCAATAAGATGTCCCACAACATCATTTTGGGCTCTTCTTAAGGGAATGGGCAACAAGATTCAAGAAGATGTGAGGAGGTTTGCATGACACATAATACCCTCACAAGTCTCAAAAAAAAAACCTAGCATTTATAAGGTTTGACAATCAATACACTTCCATTATCAATGTAGTCTACCCAAAAAATGCCATGTTAAAATGTGTCTCTAGTGTGCTTTCCAAACCTTTCACCCACAATACTTGCAAATTAGTTTGACATGCTTATTTCATATAACAATTTTATGGCAACTATAGTATCAACAAGGCTATAACTAATTTACCTAAATTAGATATGGATGGGTGTAATCCTATTTCTTACATTGAGATATAATTAAAGAGAGATTAATATGAACTTTAGAGCATCCACATGGATGTTGATTAAGATTTCATGCAAACTCTCTTAAAACAATTCCTAGGATAGTGGATTTATCCATAATTCCTAGGACAATTCCTAGGACAGTGGATATATCTAAAGATGTTGAGATTTGTTCTCTTAAGAAAACCAAGCATCATAAATTATGGTTGGTCCAATTAGCCATAGGGACTAAGAGAAACATTAGTGAGTTGGTGGAGAAATGTCCATTAGAAACGGGTGGACTGTCCACTTGTGCAAATTTGAATATTCTACCACTTGGTACATATGACATTCTTATTAGAATGAGCTGGTTAGAAGCACACTGAGTTAAAATTGAATGTTGCAACAAAAAAATTAAGTGCATTGATGATGAAGGAAACCCAAGGGTTGTAAAAGGAATTCAAAAGGAAATTTCTGTTAGGCATATTTCAACCATGCAGTTGAAGAAATTTTGTAGAAAAGGTTGCCAACTGTATGCAGCCCATGTTTTGGATAAAACAAAGAATGAAATTCCCAAATTAGAGGACCATCATGTGCTACAAGAATTCAAGGAAGTGTTACTTGAATAAGTGCCAGGACTTCCTCCAAAGAGGGACATTGATTTCACAATTGATCATGTTCTGAGAGGAGCACCAGTGTCTAAGGCACCTTACAAGATGAGTACACCATAGCTATTGGAGCTTAAAATTCAATTGCAAGAATTATTATAAAAGAAGTATATAAGGCCAAGTGTGTCCCCATGGGGAGAACTGGTACTAGTTGTGAAAAAGAAAGATGAAACACTCGGGTTTTAGAAACAACTGAATAAACTGATAGTGAAAAAAAAGTACATGTTTTCTCGAATTGATTATCTTTTTTACCAAATGAGACAAGCAAAGGTATTTTCAAAGATTGACTTGAGTTCTAGATACCATCAAGTGAGAATAAAGGAAGAAGAGATTCACAAGACAACCTTTAGAAAAAGGTATGGACACTATGAATTTGTAGTGGTTCCATTTGGTCTCATTAATGCACCAGCTACATTCATATGTCCCATGAATTGTCTTTTCAGCGGGTATTTGGACAAGTTTGTTCTTGTATCTCTTGATGTCATTCGTGTTTACTGTAAGAATGAAGAGGAACATGAAGAACATTTGAGAATGGATTCACAATTGCTAAGAGAGCATAAGTTGTATGCAAAGCTACGTAAATGTGAATTTTAGAAAAACAAGATTCATTTTTTGCATCACGTTATCTCAGAGGAGGGAGTATCATTTGATCCAAAAAATATTGAATCCATTATGAATTTTCCAACTCCAAATAATGTAACAGACGTGAGATATTTTATGGGTCTTTCCAGTTATTATAGGAGGTTCATTGAAGTATTCTCCAAGGTTTCACACCCAATCACCTATTTTCAAAAGAAGGGAATCAAATTTGAATGGACACATAAATGTGAAGAAAGATTCGAGTTGTTGAATAAGCTTCTCACAAGTGATTTAATTCTGAAAATTGTAGACCAAACAAAGGACTTTGTGGTGCATACATATGCATTCAAACAGAAACTTGGAGTACTTATGCAAGACAATTATGTGGTATGTTATGAATCTAGGAAACTAAAGGAGCATGAAAATAATTATTCTACCCATGACTTGGAACTTACAACCATAATAATGTTGATGTAATTGTAACTTCAGAATGTATTCACTTGTATTTCTTATCTATTGTAACCCGATGTTTATTCTGGGATGTTATCATGTTATGTCATGCCCCGATGTTCCGATCGGGAGAATCAATAATGTAAACAAGTCATGTCAAGTCATTGTGGGTAACCCTCCTATTGTCTAATGGTTAAAGTCCCTGCAGTTCCGGGGCACTAGGGTTATTAGACTCTCCCAGGAGAGGTCGGCTCTAGTAGCATTTTAGTCATGCCCGAATTAGTATAAATAGAGAGCTGGACTCTCTATTTAACACACATCACAAACACACTCAAGTGTAGAGCATAGTTGAGAAAGGAGAAGACACCGAGGCTAGACAAGAAGAAGGTTACTATTGTTGGGAGAGTATCTTACTATTTTGTTGTTTCACCTTTTGTGTTGATTCTATCTCTGAGGAAGTTGCAGGGTTTTCTCCATTTATGGTTTCCCCAAGGAAAAACATTGTGTTCATTGTCTCTTGTGTTTGATTGTTGCACTTGTTGTTATCTTAGTTAAAGATCCTAACATAATGATAGCTTGAATGTTGAAAACCTAACATGGAATCAGAGCTAACCTAAGAAAAAGACACTGTACAGCTGTGGGAACTAGGGCTTCCTACTTTGTGGATCTCTCTCCACATATTTTCAGCAAAAGTAAGGTGGAATAACTCTCCTCCTTAGGGCACATTTTTGTGTCGAAGCAGAATCCAATTCTGGGGTTTTTCAGTTTTGGACCCGACACTACTACCGAAAATTAAGGTTTTTCACAGAAGAGGGATTTTTCAGTGAGCCCAGGCTTGTATTGATATCCTCCCCAAAATCGAATTTAGGGATCAATTTCAAAGCATTTAGTTGGATAGAACTCTGGAAAATAAAAACCCTAATTTTCTCATGAACCAGCTCTGCAGGATTTCAGCTCAAAATTCAGATCCAACATCTTGACCTGGTAAGATCTAAAATATTTTGTATTTCCATTTGAGGTTCTCAGTTAAGATGTCTCATCATACCAAGCTTGATGAAAAGCTTAAGGGAGCTGATAACTTTTGAGCTTGGAAGTATAGGATCTCTCTGGTCCTGGAAGAGAATGAGTTAGACTCCTACATCCATGAGGAGGTTCCAGTTCTAGAGGGAGATGAGGATAAGGCCTTGCAAAAGAAGAAGTTGGTTATGGGAAAGAGGATCATTGCTGATTCTATCAAGGATCACATTATCCCACAAGTGTCCTCTCTCAAGACAACTAAAGCTATGTTTGATGCCCTAACCAAATTGTTTGAAGGGAAGAACATAAACCGGAAGCTGAGAAACCAGCTGAAAAATGTGAAGATTCAAAATGCAGAAACAATCTAGTCTTACATCACAAGAGTTTCTCAAATCAAGGAAAAACTAGAAGCAGTTGATGAAGAAGTGGAAAATGTAGACATTGTGATGACTACCTTGAATGGCCTCCCTAGGTCATGGGATTCTTTCATCCAAGGAATCTGTACTGGAAAGAAGTTAGTCAAGTTCAGTAGATTATGGGAAGAGTGTTCTCAAGAAGAAGCTCGGATAGCAGCTTGAGAAGAAAAGACGAGAAGTGAATATTAAGCTCTCACAGTACACTCCAAGTCAACCAAAAGAAGATCTCATCACCATAGAGGTAAGCACTATCACAAAGATAACACTAGAAAATATTTATCTAGAGTCATATGTTATACATGTGATGAAGCAGGACATTATGCAAAGAATTGTCCTAAGAAACCAAATCTATCAAAGAGGAGCAGCAAAAGAAGACATCATGCTCATGCTGCAGAGGATGATGAACCATCCAAGAAAAGAGCCAGATATATAAGTGAAGATTCTTCAAGAGAGGATGAATATGTTTTGATTTTCTCTCTCACAGGAAACATTAATCATGGAAGCAATGATTGGCTCATAGATAGCGGGGCTTCCAAACATATGACAGGATTCAAGGAATCCTTTCTGAGACTATAAGAACATGAATCACCTCACAAGGTGAAGCTAAGAGATGACTACCAATATCCAATAAAAGGTAGTGAGGAATATTCCTATAAGCTAGACTCTGGAAAGTCTTTGACAATGAAGGAAGTATTGTTTGTGCCGAGACTCAACAAGAACCTCCTCTCCATATCAGTATTAGATGCAAAAGGAATGCAAGTTGCATTCATAGATGGTCAAGTCATCATGTGGCCAAAAGGAAAGACTATTAACGATGCAATAGTGATTGGTGAACAAGAAGGAGGTTTGTACAAATTAAAGGGTAATCCAAAACAAGCCTTGGTCCATGACATAGTAGAGCCAAGTGAAATTTGGCATAGAAGGCTTGCACATGTGCATTACAGAGCACTACCTATTGCAAGCAAAGCTGTTGAAGGTCTTCTAGAAATCCAAGCAAAACATGATGGGTTCTGCAAAGGATGTGCGAAAGGGAAGAATACAAAGAAGACATTTCCAAGCAGCGAAAGCAAAGCAAAAGGAATCTTGAAAATCATCCACTTCGATGTATGCGGTCCTATGTCATCAAACTCACTAAGTGGGTATGCATATTATGTTTCTTTTATTGATGATTTTTCTAGGAAGACATGGATTTACTTCATGAAGAACAAAGATGAAGTATTCAGCAAGTTCAAAGGAATTCAAAGCCTTGATCAAGAATCACACTGAAAAGAAGATCAAGACTTTTCGATCAGATAATGGCATAGAATTCACTTCAAATGAATTCAAAGAGCTATGCAAAGAATCAGGGATTAAGAGGGAGTTGTCCACTCCTTATAATCCACAACAGAATGGGATTGCAGAAAGGAAGAATAGAACTATCATGGAAGCTACAAGAGCAATGCTTCATGATCATGACCTTCCTATGCATCTTTGGATAGAAGCTGCCAAAACAGCGGTGTATGTATAGAACTGTACTCCACATAGAGTACTCAAGAACAAGACTCCTGAAGAAGTATTCTCTGGCAAGAAACCATAAGTCAACCATCTCAGAATATTCGGCTGTCCAGTGTACATACACATTCCAAAAGATAAGAGGACGAAATTAGATCCTTCATGAAAGAAGGGTATATTTGTGGGATACTCTGAAAGCTCAAAGGCTTACAGAATATACTTCCCAGGATATGAGAAGATTGACATCAGCAGGGATGTGACATTTGATGAAGATACAGCTTACAAAAAATCCAGAAAGAAACCTGCTAAAGAATCCGAAGAAGCAGAAGCACCCAGAATCCATGATACAACCATGAATGAAGAAGCTCAAGAAGAAGATCAAGAACTTGAAGAACCACAAAGACCTGTAGATCCACCTCTGGAAAATGATCATCATAAGAGGAAACCTGCTTGGGTACGAGAATTGATCCAAGGTGCGGAAAGATATGGGGCTCGAGAAGAGAATCACAGAGAAAGAAAGAGGACCAGATCCTGCTCCGGGTATGTAGCATTACTATGTGATTTCATTGATAAAGAACCTTCCAGTTATGAAGAAGCGATAGAACGAAAAGAATGGAAGGATGTTATGATCGAAGAATACAAATCGATCATGAAGAATGATGTTTGGGATGTTGTCCCAAGACCAAAAGGGAATTTAGTTGTAACTTCCAAATGGATCTATAAGATCAAACATGCTGCAGACGGTAGCATTGAAAAATATAAGGCAAGATTTGTGGCTCAGGGTTTCTCTCAGAAAGAAGGAATAGATTATGAAGAAACCTTTGCACCTATAGCCAGATACACTTCCATCAGATTAGTACTTGCTCTAGCTGCAGTAATGAAATGGAATATACACCAAATGGATGTCAAGACTACTTTCTTGAATGGTGTAGTGGAAGAGGACGTGTACGTAGAGCAGCCACTCGGTTTTGAGACACATGACAGTAAGTATCATGTGTGTAGATTGAAGAAAGCCCTGTACAGTTTGAAATAGGAACCCAGGACATGGTACAGCAAAATTGATAGCTTTCTATCCAGTTTGGGCTTTACCAAGAGTAAAGCAGATTCCAACCTTTACTACAAGGTTGAAGATGGAAACCCAGTGATGCTTCTACTATATGTAGATGATCTATTTGTGATAGGTATGGATGGGTTGATTTTTGATACGAAGAGAAAGCTTGCTGCCAAGTTTGAGATGAAGGACTTGGGTATGATGCATTATTTTCTAGGTATGGAGGTGTGGTAGAGTTCAGAAGGAATATTCCTTGGACAAGGGAAGTATGCAATTTAGATCCTAAAGAGGTTTGGGATGATGGAATGTAAGGCTATGGCCACACCTATGGCATCAAACCTGAAGCTATTGAGCGATGCTTCATCAGATACGGTTGATTGTATGATGTATCGTTAGATGATTGGGTCCTTGATGTACCTGATGAACAAGAGACCAAACCTTTGCTTTGCTGTGAACACATTGAGCCAGTTCTTGACAGATCCGAGAAATTTTCACTTAATTGCTGCAAAACATATTCTGAGGTACCTGAGGGGTACAGTTGATTATGGGGTCCAGTATGATGTGAATCAGAAGATTAACCTGGAGGGTTATGTTGATTCAGATTGGGTAGACAGTGCCATCGATAGGAAGAGCACTTGAGGGTGTTGCTTCAGTATGGAATCAGGTGTGATCTCTTGGTTTAGTAGGAATTAATCCTATGTGGCACTAAGTACAGCTGAAGCAGAGTATGTCGCAGCTTGTTCAACTAGTTGTGAGGAAGTATGGCTGTGGAAGCTACTGTCTGATTTATTTGATCTCTAGATGGATGCTACTTGTATACATTGTGATAACCATAGTTGCGTGAAGTTGTCAAAGAATCCTGTGTTCCATGACAACTCAAAGCATATCGAGATCAAGTATCACTATATCAGGGATATGGTGCAAAGGGGAGCAGTGAAGCTCTAGTATTTTGCGACAGAGGAATAGATTGCTTATGTGTTAATGAAGCCATTGGCTAGGGTGAAGTTCAAGTAATTCAGGGAGAAGCTTGGTGTTCTCCAGATAGAGGTTTCCTCCAAGGGAAAGTGATGAGTCCCATAGCCATTCTGATGAGCAGGTCAGATGTAAGGGCTAAGCCATTTTTTCATGGTAAGAGGATTCATTCCTTCCATCTCAGATATGAGTGCTGAGATCCATATCCATTCTGACAAGCAGGTCAGATGTAAGGGCTGAGCCATTCTATCATGGCGAGAGGATTTGGTTCCTTCCATGTCAGATATGAGTGCTAACTGCCATTCTAGGAATGGAGGTACCTGGTCAGTTACCAGGAATGCTCAGTCTAAGATTGAAAGAGCCATTCTGATGAGTAGCTAAGATATAAGGGATGAGCCATTCTGTCATGGCTAAAGGATTAGGTTCCTCCCATGTCAGATGTGAGTGATGACCATTCTAATGAGTAGGTTAGATGTAAGGGCTACCACCTTTCTAACAAGTAGGTCAAATGTGAGTGCTGGCCATTCTGATGTAGGATGAGCTCCTACATAGATGTAAGGGATACCTCCTTTCTGACGAGTAGGTCATATGTAAGGGCTACCGCCTTTTTGACGAGCAGGTCAAATGTGAGTGCTGGCCATTCTAACGAGCAGGTCAAATGTAAGGGCTACCAAAGACCTATGAGGAGGTAGGCATACACCCAACATGAAAGAAGGCTGGCTCTGTAGAACTTCCTATTATGAGAAGAATCATGAGATAGCACATATGATGATCACCAGAGGAGATCTAGATCGAGCTATGATCCAGATCTAGTTATGATGACTCCAAGAGATCCATCATGATGATTCAGATCCAGTGATGATGTCCAGCAGTGATGATCCATATCCAGTGATGATCTAGATCCAGTGATGATGTCCAATGATGATGATCCAGATCGAGTGATGATCCAGATCAAGTGATAATCTAGATCCAATGATGATGTCCAGCAGTGATGATCTAGATCCAGTGATGATGTCTAGTGATGATGATCCAGATTGAGTGATGATCTAGATCTAGAAAAGAAGATGGCATGAAGATAAAGATGAATTGAAGACAAAGATGACTTGGAGATGTAGATGACGAGAAGATCCAGAGAAGAAGATCAGTGATGAAAATTGTGTCCAGAGAATACCTTCCTAGTTAAGAGGGAGTGTTGATGTAATTGTAACTTCAGAATGTATTCACTTGTATTTATTATCTATTGTAACCCAATGTTTATTCTGGGATGTTATCATGTTATGTCATGCCCCGAAGTTCCAATCGGGAGAATTAATAATGTAAACAAGTCATGTCAAGTAATTGCGGGTAACCCTCCTATTGTCTAAGGGTTAAAGTCCCCGTAGTTTTGGGGCACTAGGGTTATTAGACTCTCCTATGAGAGGTCAGGCCTAGTAGGGTTTTAGTCATGCCAGTGTAATGTCCCCGACCCTTCGACCGGTGAAGAGGATGCTACTAACATCAAACATACAGGAAAATATCCCCATGAACATGGAAAGTCATATTATGCTAGAATCAAAAGCTAAAACATAAAGCATACCAAGATGCATAATCCTTCATTTACATAGCGGAAGCAAACATACACACATTCAAGAATGACACATGTTCATCATATTCATTCATCAGTACAGATAAGTGCAGAAGTAAAATGGATAAGAATACTCATCTGATGAGAACTCATACCGCAACCAGCTACGTCGTTGCAACATTCCACCCAACCATAGGCCAACGTGCTCCTTAATCTCTCAGCAACACTACCACCCCCGAGATGGGCATGATTCCTCAAGGAATAAGAGTCAAAGTAGGCTTACCCATAGTCAGGGTACACAAATCAGCTAATCCCACACAGTAGGCTTTATCAGGCCCTCCAAGAGCTAGGAAAGGCTACATGCTAAGCTGGTGGCCTCAAACACCAGTTTTCCCAAGCATACCTAGCCTCTAATCCTACTCTCAACAGCCCAAAGACCGCCCACTACACGTCGTAGTAAAACAAACCATTCACAGCTCTGTGAAGAAGGCAGAGACAACTGAGTTACAATCCCATACAAAAGGTGAAGCACAAATCAGGTCCAACCACACTCCAGAGTTGTTCTTGGCCCTAGCATGGCCAAAACAACTTAGAAACAATCCCCAAAAGACATCTGCTGCCTCAGCAACCAAGAAGCAACCCAAAAATAGGGTGAATCGACAGCCCAAACTCATAATGAAAACTATGGCAACCTTAAACAGTCTCAAAACAGGGGAGAATCCAAACTCCCAGCATGGACAGAGGAAAAATCAGCTAACGAGTGTGGAAATCATAGCCAACCAACATCCACAAGCCCACAGCACACACAAACCCCAATGTAATGGCTAGAGAACTTACATAGGAAGAAAAGGGGAAAAGAACCAACTCTCAACCTATGCACAAAGGAAAAAGACATAGCCCAGGCAAAACATGGAAGAAAACACAATGGTCTATAGCTCACAATCCACCACGAAGGATGGAAAAACAATACACAGCTCAATAATGCCAAAGGAAAATCAGTTCTCTACGTGAATGGAAGGAACACCACCACAGACTAACAAACAGCATGAGAGAAGGGAAGCAACCAACCCCCAAACAAGAAATCGTACCCCCTTCTTAACTCAGCTCCGTGTGAGGAAGATGAACCACACCCCCTTGCGCATCCTTGCATGAGAGTGAACCCCCAAAAGCCAAGAGAGAGGTGTAGTGATGGTTCCCTTACCCACGTGAAGGTGGAGAGAGGATTGGTGGAGTGAGTGTGTGGCAAAGACTGACAGTCCTGCCACCCTCCACTTCCAGCAATTAAATGCCTCAACAACTCAGCAGAACATTAAAAAGGTGGTTGGATGAGACAAGGGAAGGTGAGCAAAACAGACAAGGTGATGACATGTATCCTTTTCCCCCATGACTCAAGGTTCATCATTCCCCCCCCCCCTTATCCTTTGGAATCATGCCCTTTTCATTTTAATGTTGCACCGTTGTAGCTGGCTGTAGGTTTATTTTAATTGATGTGCGTATTTACATGATGCCAAACTCTAATGTGTCAGATAGCATGATATACCATCGGCAACTATCCCTATTGCTGTAACATACACAACCAAATCGATGGTGGGTCTTTTTCCTTTAGCTCCACACCACGATTAATTACAAAATATGCATCATGTATCTTTAAATGCAAACGGGCTCAAAACCAGGGTATCACAATCCCCTCCCCCTTGGAATAACACCGTCCTCGGTGTTCCAATACATCTACAATTTGCACATCAAAATTCAAAATTTTGCAGATTTGTCCCACGTTCAATTATTTACTTGAACTTTCAGGACCAAGCCCCTCGGCTTCCATGAGCTTCTCTTGCTAGTTCTTAGCTCTCAGCTTATCCTGAAGCCTAGGGACTTTGTGTCCATTGCCCTCTTTATGTTCCCTCGTTGGGAAGTCCCGGCGTAAATGATGTCCTCTGCATCCCCAACATTTCACTAGCTGCTTCATCTTTACCTGCTCAATTTCCTTTGAGTCTTCATGCCTAGACCATTTCTTAACGAGTCACTTGGATGAATGTCCCATCACTGATCCACCTTCCTTTCCTTTGTCGATTGCTCCTGGAAGGCTTTTCACCTCCCTTTGCAAACCAATAGAGTCTTGCAAAATCTGGTGGTTCATTTCATTCTTCCATTTATGTATCTTAAGCATCTCTCTAAGATTTTCTTGGGTCTTGGCAATCATTTGAAGGAGTCTTCCAGCCAATTCCAACAACTTTTGATCTGCTGCCATGATCAATGTGCACCACCGGGTTTCACTTTTCTCACCTGTGAAATGCACCATTGAAATTCTGTCAGGCCAAGCATAATATAGACATTAAAATCAATCAGTTAACTACCCAATTGGCATGGCAGTCCAAGTCTCATCAAGGAGACTTTCATATTTTTCATGCCTTCCCAATAGGCACACGAGCTCATTCATGTCCATTCTTGGGTAGGGAGTTAACCATTCCAGCATTCACAATTTACTTTAAGCAAATACACACATTCCATTTCAGTCATACATGCATTCAAAAATCTTTTTTTTTCACAATTCATAAATATATATATATAGATAATTAAAAGGGGCAAGAGAGAGCAACAAGAGTTTTTCCCCTCCTCTTTGTTTTGTTCCATCCTAGAACACACACCACCACTATGGATTTTCGTGCTCTCAGCCTCGTTCACTTCACCGTGAATGCTGGACCAATCCCTCTTGGTCATGACACTTAGTGTCTCCGGTCTATTTCAGACCTCTCAACCATGGAGCCTCCCCACATGGTTTGTCTTGGCTGCTAGGACCTTCATAGTCTTACTAGCACCTTTTTCATTACCGCTCATTTCGAGCTCTCCAAGACAGTCACATGTCCACCTGCACCCCTAGGATTCTCTCATAGTCCTCGTTCCCAGTGATACCTATATTCAAACATTAAATAGATTCACATGTTTAGTGTATTCTCATCAGTTTTATCTCTAGAACAAGAGCTTAAAACATCATAACCAAATCATATACACATGTACATTCATAAGCAAAATAATCCAATACTTATCTGTATTGTGCATTTCCTCATTGGTCCACAGGATCCTTCTTCGCTTTGCAAGCCTTGGGATCGCCTATGGAATTGGATGTTAGGTCAGCATGCAGGCTGCTCCACAACATCAATAATTAATGTCCAGCCAGTACACCTTCATGTGGACTGGGCTTGGAACTTTACCATGAGCATTTCCAGGTCCAAGATCTACTATGGATCCCCAGGCATATAACATCCCAACATACACTTATACCAACAATAATGCACACTTATATCAACAATAGCCCTTACTTCGCAACCCCTCACAACAACCGTTCGCCTTTTCTCTTTAGTGTGCAACACCAAATTGCATCTGTTTAGCCTGACAACACAAGCAATATAAGCAAACTCATCAGCGTTATTGCTCTAAAACTATAATCATATTTCATATCATTCACTATCAAATATTGAAACACCAGGAGTGCGTCCACTCCCTAGGGTGTAGTCAATATTGAAAACCCTTTCATGACTCGACATCGGGAAAGTGTGCACCCTTTTTCGGTGTGTGCCATGTAGGCCCTATTCATACTCAAGAAATCAGTCATCATGGAAATAAAATCAAAACATGTTCTTCATATGGAATTTTAATAATTTGACATGCATATTCTTAGCAAGGGTCACAGAACACTTATCCATTTGGCAATGTAGTATTCCTTCATTAAGGAGGAATGGGGGCTCCCTTCTATGAGTTGACAGTCCCTCAGTTTTCCATCCCAACTCCTTTTCACATTTCATATTCACACATGCCTTACCGACATAATCCATACCATCTCACTCATGTTGCTTATCAACATGTAGTGCAGATGAGACATTTCCAAAATGTCCAATGGAGTTTCACCCGAAACCCATTTCCAAGATAGGGGAAAACCTCTCCCTAAAGTTTAGCTCCTTCAGGCCATCACACATGGTATTTCTGCAATGTGTACCCCTGGCACATTCATCAAGTATCCAAACAGTCAGTCATTACCTGATAATACAATCCAAATTGATCATTCTATAACCAAGCAATGACATTAGTAATTAAATTCCATAAGAATTTGCAACTCCGTCCACTATAGAAATTGATTTGCTTAGCAATGAGGTGATCCTCATTTGTGGGTCTCTTGTAAGTAGCACTACTATGCCGATTATAATTTGTATGCTTACTAGCATAACATGAATACCCACTTACAATGAATCTTCCTGACACAATTCTATGCAAGCCAATAGTGATTAGTAGTTGTCAGCAATTTCTCAAATCCGAAATTCACAATTCAAATTTAACAACCCATTATGCATACCAACTATTTTCACAGCCATGAGACTCTTGTCATAAGGTTTGGCTCTTTCACATGGTAGATTTCGGTCTTTGTCATGGTATTACCCTCGTTTCCATGCCCCAAACAATCTACCTGAAACCTAGACTTCAATCAGCCAAACACATGGTAAGTCTTGATGCATATAACTTTTTTCATTGCTGCAACAATCACTGAAGCATTTTCAGAATTTATAAAATTCAAATACTTCCAGTTGTTAATCACATCAACATCACCAAAACTTATTTACTTCATGCAATCATTATCATACTAAAATTTGCAAGGTATAGTCACATCATTTATGTAGTTTAAATGAATTGTTTAGATACTCCTTACTTCATAAGCATATCATTGTACCACCTAGCCTATCCATAGAGCATTTTTGACAGCCAATTGATCATGGCTATCCTCTTTATGCACTAATTATCCTACATTCATAACAGCTCTTGAAATGGTTCCAGAATTGTCATCAACTCATCATTTCAGCCATTAGTTATTCATAATATCATATGCACTATCTCAATTCATTCATGGAATGCATCACAACAATTGCACCCATACTTATGTAATCAGTTACTCACACCCTTCATATGCATCCATTCAATGCATAACTACCAGATTTACAAAATATTTTAATGCATATCCACCCAATGCTACCTTGCATTGATTCAGGAATACTCTGCATTCAAACATACCATGCATGGCCTAACCATGACTTCTTCATATAGGATGCATGACTATAATCAAGATCATCAGTACTTACTTTCCTTGGGCTACTAAACTATATACAGGCATGACACATTTCTATACGAATGTAGTATAACATTCAAATATCCACATGGTATGAGGTCCCTTACCTTTACCACTCCATGGAATTTGTCATAATCAAACTCTTACCTTCATGGATCCTACTTACACCCTTGGCATGACCAATTTGGTTGGTCCTTTGCAGGAGATTGTAGAATTTTCTCACCAACTTTTGATTATGGACTTGTTGCCTCATCCCTTTCTCCATAGGGTTGCTGGTCACATTTTTCAGCATCAGCAACATATTCATCCATGCCCATGTCGTCGTTGGTTTTTCCACTAATGCCAACACCAATGCAATAACTATCATTAGTGGCTTATTATAATTGTATAATTCTCACTATTCTTACCAACATGTAATATCTTATGCATGCAAGGTATATCCTCATACACTTCATGTATAAAACTTGTAATCATCATTAGCAAGATAGGGTTTAAGTAAATTTCCCTTTTCAAGTCTGTCATCCTTGCACAGAACTCCTCTTTCACACAACAGTTGGTTTGTCTTCATAGTCCTTGCTACCTTTGGGCATGCAATTCTTGGGTTTGTCCATATGGACAGCAGCACATTTCTTTTTCAAACAATCACTAGTACCTTACTGCTACACATTCAACTCTGGTGATTCTCCTTTGTTCCCTGTTGGATAAGCTTTCCAACGCCTATCCACACGCTTCATTCTGACCCCGGGTGTGAAAACCACACCACTTCTAAAATGAATATTTTCACCAATTTTAGGCAAAACACACAACTGTATTTTGGGATAGAATGCTGACTTCAGTCCTGAAGCTACTGAAAGATTACTGAGAATTACACTAAAAAACCCCTGAGATCTCTAAAAAATCCCACTTAAAACCCCAAAACTTTCCTTCATCAAATAGGGCCTCTTACCAACTAAAATTTTGACACTTCAGTGATCCAAACAGTAATTTTCCTCCGGTGCTCATCGGTGGCCCTAACAACTAACATTTTTCACTGCATCAGATCTTTGGTTGTATAGGCTTTCGAATCGCTATCAACGATCGAAACCGCTAACCCTTACCGCATGGGCAATCATAACCACAATTCTTCGGGTGAATAGTTCTTTAGGTAGCCATAACTATGGGAAACAAACTGACTGTGGGTTTCGCATCCCATACAACCTGTCGGCAGTCTCATCAACTGATTTCTGGTGATCCATCCACTAGTATTTCTCGTCACACCAGCGATTCAAACAACAAACCCCTTCCGTTGCGTCGGCGACCAGAACCACTATCCATTGGGTGGGTAGTCCATTAGGCATCTGCAATGGCGGGTGCACAAACGTCTGAATCCTCTGACTTCCACCGGTGCTCAAAACCCCTAAGGACTATGTGTCGGCGATCGGAAGTTAAAATTCCTAGCCATCGAAATGCTAGTCCACATGGTAGTCGCAACAACGGATCCATGATCATCTAATTTCTTCCAACGTCAGCCGCGGCATCGGTGTCTCCATCCTATAAAGTTCACTGATCAGATCCACTAAAATTCCGTTGACGAATTCCATACTTAAGAATTTTCGGTGGAAAAATTCCTTTACTCCTCCGTCGCGTCAGCACTTTCATCATTTATTTTCCGTCGACGTATCGGCGCTGCCATCATCTATCTTTTGCCGACGTTTTCAGTACTTAGACAATTTTTCGGAATTCCTTTTCCTTGTCCACTAACACATTAGCTGCTCCATCCGCTAACTTTCTAACAATACATCGGCGGTCGAAACAATTAATCATCAGGTGGATAGCCCTCTAGGCGGCCGCAACGGTGGGAAGTAAACCATCTATGGACTCCGCGGCTAAACAACTCACCAATGGTCAAATTTACTAATCTCTCCCGACTCATGTGCAAACCAAACAACTAGCTTCTCCCGACGCATCGATAGACCAAAAAACCAGCTTCTCCCAACCTATCGGCAGTCCATTCAACTAACTACCTCCAATGTATCGATAGTCCAATCTTCTAATATTTTTCCATGGTTCCAGCACTTAAGCAAAAATTTATTTCCTTGGCATCATCTCTTTAAAGAACTAATTTTCGCCGATGTTTCAGTGGCCTTCGAGAGATCCCCGCCACAACTGCGGCTCTTCCTTCAACTAAATTGAGCCAGCATTTCGGTGGTTTTCAGGTGATCTCCGATGATACCTTCTCTTCTCTTCCACCGCCATGTCGGCAGCCTCATCCTCTAATTTTTGACGATACAGTCTTCTATTTTTCTCCGATACTTGCCACTGCATCGACTGCTCAAATAGCTAAATTTCGCCAATGGTGGTGGTGTTTCAGCGACTCCATCACCTAATCATCGGTGATCCAATAACCTAAACTTTTTCGATCACTGATGGTCTCGTGACTTAGAAAATTTTTGAGAATTTTCTTCTTAGTCTTCCACCGCCTTGGCTCCCCAAAGAACTAAATTTCGTCGATCAATCTACTAATCTCTGTCGAAACTATGGGTACTCCATCCACTAAATCGCGTCGCCATTTTGGCGGTCTTCCACTGATGGCTTCCGATGGAAGTTTCCTCTCCACCGCTTTTCCAGCTCTTCTTTCCACTATTTGTCACCAATCCAATTGACTAACTTTTGATGATCACCGACGGTCAATCATCGAATATTATTTTAACTAAATGGAGCCATCATTTCAGCGGTCTTCGGTCGATCTCTGTCGAAACTGTGGCTCTCACATCCTCTAACTTTCGTCTATGACCGATGAACATTTAGAGAAATTTTCTCAATTTCTTCCTTGGTCACGTGACATTCTGACTAGATGATCCACTGCATCGGAAGAGTTTCCTACTTAGTCTTCTGATGAGCCAATGGTTCAGGCACTTAGAAAAATTTCAGAGAATTTTCTGCCATAATTTCTGATCTCGATTGGGAAGAAGGCTACCTGCCTCTACTAGCTAATCTTTCATGGCCTTGTGAGGCCCAAATGCTGCAATGATGGCTCTGTCACTACATCTTCACGGCCCATTCAGGCCCATATTGTAACCTTTAGCTCTGATACCACTTTGTAATGTCCCCGACCCTCCGACCGGCGAAGAGGATGCTACTAACATCAAACATACAGGAAAATAGCCCCATGAACATGGACAGTCATATTATGCTAGAATCAAAAGCTGAAACATAAAACATACCAAGATGCATAATCCTTCATTTACATAGCGGAAGCAAACATACACACATTCAAGCATGACACATGTTCATCATATACATTCATCAGTACACATAAGTGCAGAAGTAAAATGGACAAGAATACTCATCTGATAAGAACTCATCCTGCAACTAGCTACGTCACTGCAATGTTCCACCCAACCATAGGCTAGCATGCTCCTTAATCTCTCAGCAACGCTGCCACCCCCGAGCTGGGCATGATTCCTCAAGGAATAAGGGTCAAAGCAGGCTTACCCATAGCCCAGGTACACAAATCAGCCAATCCCACACAGTAGGCTTTATCATGCCGTCCAAGAGCTAGGAAAGGCTACATGCTAAGTTGGTGGCCTCAAACACCAGTTTTCCCAGGCATACCTAGCCTCTAATCCTACTCTCAATAGTCCAAAGACCACCCACTGCACGCCGCAGTAAAACAAACCATTCACAGCTCTGTGAAGAAGGCAAAGACAACCAGGTGATAATCCCTTAAAAAAGGTGAAGCATAGTTCAGGTCCAACCCCCATTCCAGAGTTGTTCTTAGCCCTAGCGTGGCTAAAACAACTCAGCAACAATCCCCAAAAGACATTTGTTGCCTCAGCAACCAAGAAGCAACCCAAAACCAGGGTGAATCGACAGCCTAAACTCACAATGAAAACTATGGCAACCTTACACAGTCTCAAAATAGGGAGAAGCCAAAATCCCAGCATGCACAGAGGAAAACTCAGCTAAAGAGTGTGGAAATCACTGCCAACAAACATCCACGAGCCCACAGTACACACAATCCCCAATGTAATGGCTGGATAACTTACACAGGCAAAAAAGGGGAAAAGAACCAACTCTCAACCTATGCGCAAAGGAAAAAGACACAGCCCAGGCAAAACATGGAAGAAAACACAGTGGTCTACAGCTCACGATCCACCACGAAGGATGGAAAAACAATACACAACTCAATAATGCCAAAGGAAAATCAGTTCTCTACATGAATGGAAGGAACACCACCACAGACTGACAAACAGCGTGAGAGAGGGGAAGCAACCAACCCCCAAATAAGAAATCGCACAACCTTCTTAACTCAGCTCCATGTGAGGAAGATGAACCACCCCCCCTGCACATCCTTGTGTGAGAGTGAACCCCCAAAAGCCAATATAGAGGCATAGTGATGGTTCCCTTACCAACGTGAAGGTGGAGAGAGGACTGGTGGAGTGAGCGTGTGGCAAAGACTGACAGTCCTACCACCCTCCACTTCTAGCAATTAAATACCTTAGCAACTTAGCATAAAATTAAAAAGGTGGTTGGATGAGACAAGGGAAGGTGAGTAAAACAGACAGGGTGATGACATGTAGCTCTTTCCCCCATGACTCAAGGTTCATCATTTCCCCCCCCCCCTTATCCTTTGGAATCATGCCCTTTTCATTTTAACGTTGCACCATTGTAGCTGGCTGTAGGTTTATTTTAATTGATGTGCGTATTTACATGATGCCAAACTCTAATGTGCCGGATAGCATGATATACCATCGACAACTATCTCTATTTCTGTAACATACACAACCAAATCGATTGTGGGGCTTTTGCCTTTAGCTCCACACCATGATTAATTACAAAATATACATCATGTATCTTTAAATGCAAACGGGGTCAAAACCGGGGTATTACAGCTAGGATTAGTATAAATAGAGAGTTGTACTCTCTATTTAGCACACATCACAAACACACTCAAGTGTAGTGCATAGTTGAGGAAGGAGAAGACACTGGGGCTATACAAGAAGAAGGTTACTGTTTGTCGAGAGAGCATCTTACTATTTTGTGGTTTTACCTTTTGTGCTGATTCTATCTCTGAGGAAGTTGTGGGGTTTTCTCCATTTATGGTTTCCCCGAGGAAAAACACTATGTTCATTGTCTCTTGTGTTTGATTGTTGTTCTCTCAGTTAAAGATTCTAACATAATGATAGCTTGAATGTTGAAAAACTAACAAATACATGCTTTGAAAATGTGGAGACACTACTTAATGGGCATAAAATTTTAGTTAAGAACATACCACTCTGGTATGAAATATTTATTTGAGCAGCCAACATTAGATTCCAAGAAAGCTAGATGGTTGGAGATTTTACGCGAGTGTGATTTTGAAATTAAACACATAAAATAAAACAAAGAGGTTGATACACTCAACAGAAAGTTGAAGATATGCATGTGACAGCCATTAGTTTTTGCTAGTCAGATTTAAGACAAAAAACTGTTATTTCTCTTACTGAATATGAATTATATGTGCAATTAAAAGGTAAATTACAACAAAATAATTTAGAAAAGATGTATGAAGCTTATCATTTGGAAGAGGATGGACTTTTAATTTATAAAATTAGAATTTATATTCCAAATGTGGTGGATTTGAGGAAGATTGATATGGATGAAATCCATAAAATGCCATATTCTGCTCACCCATGATATCATAAAACAATTTCTACATCCAAGAAGCAATATTTTTTGCCAAGAATGAAAAGAGACATTGTCGAGTATATTTCTACGTGTATGAAATGCTAGAAATTAAAATTTAAGCATCAACACCCAACAAGTTTGTTGCGCCTTTTTTCCAATTCTAGAATGGAAACAAGAAATGATTTCCATGGATTTTATCACATTTTCTAATGATTGTGAAGTAGCATGGTTCCATCATGGTTGTGGTGGATAAATTGTCAAACTCAACACACTTTATACCAGTCAAATCTACATATAAAGAAGATGCCATTACAAAGATTTTTTATGAGGGAAATTTTTAGATTGCATCGATTTCCAAAGGTAATAATTTCATATAGAGACAAAATTTACTTCCAATTTTTGGAAAGTTCTTTTTACAGAATGGGGTACACAGGAGAATTTTATCACTGACTACCATCCACAAACACATGGGTAATCAGAAAGAGTGAATCAAATTCTTGAGGACATGATTCACATGTATGTCATGGACAAATCAATCAAAGTGGGAAGATTATTTACACTTGGTATAATTTGCATATAACACTAGTTAGTAGTCTTTGTTAGGAATGAGTCCATTTGAGGATTTGTATGGAAGAAAATGTAGAACCCCAGTTACATGGGACAATCCAGTAAACATAATTGTATTTGGACCATAATTGATTAAAGAAATGAAACAAGAGGTTGCAAAAATTAGGCAAAATTTAAAGGTGACCCAATATATACAAAAAAGCTATGCATATAAGAATAAGATGCATAGAGAATTTAGTGTTGGAGATCATGTTTACCTTAGAATGAGGGAAAGGAAGAGTACCTTGAATAATGGAAGTTGTTCCAAGCTTTCACCAAGATATTGTGGGCCATTTGAAGTGCTTGAAAGAATAGGGCTAGTTGCATAGAGAATTGCATCGCCTACTAATACTACAGCGATAATGTTTTTCATGTTTCTTTGCTTAAGAAATGTGTACATGATCCTAACAATGTGATTGATTGGGAAGTTATTCAGGTGGAACTCGAGGGAGAGTTCCAAACCAAGCCACTATGCATACTATACAAGAAGGTAACATTGCTACAGAACTGAGGCATCATACAGGTAAAGATGCAATGGAAGCACTTTGGTCTCAATGAGGCTATGTGGGAGTTGGAGGCTTCCATGAAAGAGGAATACCCATTTTTGTTCTTATTTTGAGCAAACACCGAGGACGACGTTATTACAAGGGGGAGGAGATTGTAATACCCCCACTTTTGACTTGGAATGTATTTAATAAAAATCATGTAAATGATGTAAATATGCTATTATGGATTCCTAGTGTGAATCTCAAGGCCAAGGCTGGACTAGTAAATGGATAGGCAGGTATGATGTATATATATTTATTTGGACCCTATGGATGTCTTATCATGCCAATTCAAAATGCATGTAAATATTATGTTGGAAATCAATAAAATGGTCCAAGATGGTTGTGTAAAGAGAACTAAAGGGAGTATGATTCCATTAGAGGAGATATGATTCCAATAGAGGGGAAGAGGAAGAGGGGCCCATGGGGAAAATAAATCCTATGTTTCCAAGTGACGACCTTATAACTCATCCAAGATAAAACATGTGCTTTAAATTAGCTAATTAATTCATTCTTGACTATTAACCCAATCATTGAATGCATGTGTGAGGTTGGTGGGGAAAGTCACTTCATATAGTTATTGAAGCATGGAGGTGGTGAAAGTTATGTCAGTTGTCAGTAATCCTTTTCTTCTATGGTCAGAATCTATG
Source organism: Pseudotsuga menziesii (assembly GCA_001517045.1). Classification (NCBI taxonomy): domain Eukaryota; kingdom Viridiplantae; phylum Streptophyta; class Pinopsida; order Pinales; family Pinaceae; genus Pseudotsuga; species Pseudotsuga menziesii. The sequence goes on from LPNX011134145.1 coordinate 25,463, forward strand.
CCAGTTGTATTCACCATCATTTCATATTCTATGGTCAGAATCTATGTCATTTGTATTCACCATCATATCATATCCCTTGGAGTCAACACCTTTTCATCATTCTCTCATGCATGTTCCTACACTACGTAGAGTTTTTTCCCACTGTTGTGGATGACCATTTATATGAGACAATGTGGAACCGAGAAATTCAAATTTAGACACAAAAGTGAATTTTGGAAAGGGAATATTGATGCTTTCAAGTGAGAAAAGAGGTTGGAAAATCTAGGAACCTTTACCCATAGAGTTCTGCAAGCTGTGAATGCTTGAGAAGCCATATTTAACACTACATGAGTTTCTCAAACAACATACAACAAATTAGGCTCTTACTTCACACATTGGTAAGAACATTAAGGGTTTGATTCCCTCAGGGAACTATGGATCAGTGAAGGAGAATTCCTTCCTTGTGCTATGTGGGGAATATGGAAAGAGTTCCATGTTGTGATGGATGAGTGATATATCTGTATGAGTTTTATCTAAGAAAGGTGAGTAGAAGGGGTTGGGGGATGAGAGAGAGAATCATGTAGGTGTTTCCTTCGCCCTAGTGGGCTCATAGCCCATCTTGGGGGTGTCATATGAGATCAACAAGAGTATATGTTGGACAGAGTGCCTACAGTTGGGTGGAAAATCGCTCTTACATAGCCAATTTTTTTTATCTCTTTTTTTAAATATAAGTATTATTTTGTTTATGATATGCAATGATGTTTATTTATATGCCTGTAGTGATTAAGCTTGCATATGCATGTTATATGTGTGTGTAGATATTGATTTTCATTGTGTATTTTGATGCTAAACCTGCACACACATTTTTATTGTTATGAAATTCGTAATTACGGTTATTGGGGTAAAATTTGGAAGCATATATCAGTTCATGACCCCTCCTATCAGTTGGATTGAGGGATGGGGCATCACATTTCTTCAACACAATAATACATGCAAACAACATGATATAATGTTTGATTCGATGGATGCATGAATGATGGCCTAATGAAGAAATAATGATCGAACATGATGCAAGAACAACACATAAAAAAGAACAATTTATTTTAAATTTTGAGAATAGTAGTTACAATGATAATATGACAAAACCTCAAGGAAAAAATTTAATGCTAAAAACCATTGCATGTTAGCAAAAAAAGAAACGTATCAAAGGGTTTGAGAGCTATAGAAACACAAATCAATGATTATATAGCCTCACATTATAGTAGCGATTTTACATAAGATGCCAAAAATGACTATTGAGATTAAAACAAATAGAGATTGAAGAAACCTTACATATAACCCCTACTCAAAGTAGAAAATAAATAAATAATATTTAGTTATACGATTAACAATGATCAATAAAACAAATGATAACATTTATTGATAATATAAATGGAGTAAATAATAATCTTTACATTTGTTATTCTTGTATTCCAAATAAATGAATTCCCCTCACCCTCCTCCACCTAAGTGTTCAAAATAGGGAATCTAGTATCTTACCACCACCATACATACCCCCCCTGCACCTCATCCCCCACTCTTCCTCAATTTATTCTAGTGGAGGACAATATTAACTACCGCTTACAATAGTGGTTGGTTACCGCTTAGGAATTGATGTGAATGAAGAGTCTCATGACCTTTATAGGCGTTACATTTTATAGGGAAGATTTGAACCAATCAAGATAACCCTTGTGGGTATATATTTATATTTTGTATAAAATTATATATAATTTCTTAGTTTTTAAATACATATGTTATTTGCATGCTTATAGGCCTCCCAAGTATTTTTAAGCATGGAATACTAACGAATCAAGTTTTAAAGAGACCCAATTATGTCACAAATTTTAAATATGCATTTGTCATACCAATGTGGTTACAATGAAGAATTGTGTAATCAAGGATATATTTTCAAGGAAAATGCCCCAGATGGCATGTTCTAATCTTTTTTCCCAATGAAGAATATTGTGATCAAGGAGACCCATTTTCAAGGGAAATCACCTTCATGATGTGTTACAATTTATTTTCTTGAAGAATAATTATTTATATACAAATAGTTGAGAGACCAATATCACCCTCATGCTTAGGAATTTTGCAAAAGTGATCAAGGATAAAAGAAACCATTCATCTTCCAAAAACTTATCCTAGAGAAACACTCTTAGGATATTATCCAACATAAAAAATTCTCTCATCAAAGGATACCAACATCATGAATAATACACATTAACAACTTACAAATTTCAAAATTATGGTAAGCTCACAAACAAAGGGAAAATTATTATAATACCAATGTTATGGATTTGACTAAACCTTGTAAATTTACTAATCCCATTTGTAGAAAGTGAAGTCATATCTCCAAAGGGGATGCCTAGAAACTTCACAATCTCCTTCACTCTCACCCCCCTCTAAGGTCAACCAAACTAGGTAAGGGTCTCCACATTTTCAATCAATTAGAATTCAACTTTATGCTCACCGATGACATGACCCAAATAATGTAGAATTTGTTTAAGAACCATAGTTCCTTGTTGACTTATTCAGATTTTAATAGTATGGAAACAATTGAATAATCGATGAGGTGGTTATTAAGAGCCACCTTATCCCTTTGGATTTGAATACTCCAAATCCTTCCCTACATCATTAGTACTTCTATAAATTATCCAAGAGCATCAACAACCAACACATGGAAATACATTGCAAAAGGGTACCCCTTTCAAATAGATTTATGCAAGTGGATAAGGTAATAAATTAAACCATTAATGGACACCAAAGTAGAAGAATAAATCAAGAATGTGCACATTATATTTGGAAACAAAACAAAAAAAGTCAAATAAAAATATCAAGGATAAAATCCTAATCAAAACTATCACAAGATTTGTAAAAAACACATTTTTCAGCAAGTGAATCATACTTGATCTTCTTCGCCATCTCCATACTTTCCTAAGTAGTGATCAATGTGTAATTAACCTTATTTTAACAAACCACATCTACCTTGATATCACAATCTTGGAAGAAACCTTTTGAATTTGCACAAATTCTTTGGACAAGATTTATAAGAAATATTAAGAGTGGTTGATTCCCATCCACTAATGGTGTCTCTAGTAGACATATTCTTTGGATGTACCTTAACCACATCTTGATTTAAGAACTCTATAACCCTTCCAATTTGAATTTGTCTTGGGACATCATTAAAAGGTCACCTACAATAGTATTCCACATTGTCTTAAAAATTTCACAAGGAAACTCATTTAGTCCTAGAGACTTACCATTGTTCATCTTGGATAGGATGAGGTAGACATTTTCCTACTGAAATTTTCTTTTAGGGACACTTTTGATTGAAACAATTGTCTTTCATTATTCATATCTATCCTACCAAACCCAATAATAATAGAATTCAAAGCCAATACACTATAGAAATATAATCCAACCGTGTTCTTAATCTCATATATGCCATGCTCCAAAATGCCATGAGGATTCCCTAGAATTCTCTTTGGTTGAATAGTAATGGAAGAGTGCACGCGATAGATTAAATCTAGTTTTATAAGGATCCATTAGAGAGTTTTCCTTCTTAAAGACCAGGAGACATTAATTTTGATCCATTACATCTGAAATAACGACCATGACTTTACATGGCTTAATACTTATTCATTGTAAATATAGGACATTACTGGGTCTCTTAATTAATTTAGGAAGATTGTTTCTAAATATTTGTCTTCCAAGTTAGGGTAATGGGCTATAAAGAAAGACTCTTAAGGATTTTTTTTGTTAAGGTTCAATCCAAATTCATTGACTTTGTTGTAATGAGGGAACTAAGTTTCTCCATCTGTTTGTATTTTTTTTTGTACAATACAAGAGACTTTTAATAAAAGGGAAATTGTAAAATTATTTACTTCAATTTATATATATATATATATATTACCATTATCGCATTACCCCCTTGTAGAATTAGCACCAACCAACTATAGATTTTGGTGTCTTGGCTTGTCATTGTTGATTTTGCATCCCATTTGAATTAATAATAAGTCATGGGGGCGTGAGAAGAAGATATATTAGTTATATCTACAATTTATTTCCCTTAGATGTTAATATAGTTTATGTTTTATTATATAGATTAAAAATTTGTTTTGTAATTATAATTATATGTGTCAATTTAGGTAGGTAGATATTATTACCATAATCGCTTAAAGTGCCAACATCACACTTTATTAAGTAACATTATTTTTCCTCTGATAATCATTTTTCAACATGTCGGTTTAATACTTCAAATATTTAATGGCATAAAATGTTGTAGCTCATATATATCACAAAGGTAATTGTGATTATGAAAAAAGTGAAGAAATTAACAACTAAGGAAGACTATCTAATAATTTCTAGAAAGTAACCTTAGGCCTTGTAAATATGTATTTTGTATATTAAAATATATACATAAAATTACTAAATTAATATTAAAAAATTTGAATTTTCTTCTAGTTTAAAAATGTGTTAATCTAAAATCAAGATCTTGTAAAAACAAAATATCATATTTATGTTTAGATAAAAAAGTTCCCCTATTGAATAAACATCACAAACATTAACTAACAGAAATCAAGAATAAATTATAAAGTAAAATTTATATAATGATTAATCCCACAACCACCAAAGTGAGCACGCAGAAATATATAAAAACACTTTGTTATAAAAAAACAACTATATCAATTATTTTTTCATGGAATAATGGAAACAATTAGGCCACTGCTCTACTTACTTTCACATGACTCCAGCAAATATCAAGTTGGATTCCATATTTTATGGAAATAGACCTCGTAAGAAAACATGGGTAGATATGATTCCTAATTTTAAAATAATAGTATTTATATTATGTTGAGAAAAAACATATGAAAACATGGGTAGATATGATTTTTAATATTAGAATAATAGCATTTATATTATATTGAGCAAAAACAAAAGATATTGAGATTAACTTAACATAAAATCTTAATTTTTATAACTAGTTAATTTAACAATAGGTATAACAAATAAATTGAAGTGTTTATCGATGATTATAAACAAACTAATTAAAAATGAATTTGAGATAATAATACATCACTTTTATTGGAGAGAGAATGCAATTGAGATAAGATCTTGTAAAAAAAAATTATATTTACATTATGGATAATGGATAATAAATTATATCAAAATGTAGATGTATGTGATACATTTAATAAAGTGTTCTTAAAAGAATTTAACTTTTATATTGACGAAAATCACAAAATGGATGATACAAACTAGTAAAAATTTGCTTAAACATCTAAACTAATATCCTAACATGGTTAAAAAATGTGAAACTTAAAATAATAGTTGATTTGTTTATAAATATACTATTATATATATAGAAAACTCAATGCAATTAATGTATTGACAATTTGCTTCTTGGACAACAACAATGATATTATAGATGGATAATAAATTAAATCAAATACAAAGTTGTAATCTAAATAATATTGTGTTATAAGAGCATTTATTTTGCATATTGCAAATAATCACAAATACTTATAAATACTAATAGAAGTTCATTTAAACAACTATAAGTTTAAAGAAACTATTATTCTAAGAAGAAATACAAGACCAAAATCTTCTAGGGTTGCAATTTTCATGAACTAAAATGTAAAAGAACTTTGGGCATTTGATGCGTGTGCAACATTCCTTGTTGCATTTGTACTCCTAAGCAAATTGGATATGCTTCTCCTTGACCTCCTAGAAGCAACTGTGTTTGTTTCCAAACCTTATTTGAGGCTCTCCAACACCATTACCACATCTCTCATAGCTAGTTGATCATTAGGTGAATCATCTGAACAAAGCAAGCCAACTTGGAGCAAAGAAAATATGCATTTGCATACATTATTTCCTTCAAAATAATCTTCATCCACTTCACTAAAAAGACTGTGATCAATTACCTCCTTCACTCTATTTGGAAATGCTTGATCCACCCACTTGTGCAATTTTAGGTCTCCAGAAAACATGTCACTAGTTAATCATTTCCTGGTAAGTATTTCCAATAAAAAAATGCCATAGCTGTAAATATCTCCTTTAATAGACAGTGCCTCACCTAAATCATACTCTGCATTTAAGTAAACCTTCATCAAATTCAATTGAAGTATATAAAATTGTTGATGAAAAAATACTACTAAAATTAACATTCTAAAATTCCATACCTGGGGCAATGTAGCCCATGGATCCTTTCAAAGAAATTGTTGAAGTAAATGAATCAGTAGAAGCTACATCAATTAGTTTTGAAATACCAAAATTTACATGGTCTATCGTGTCTTGATCCAAAAGCACATTGTTAGGTTTTAAATCACAACGCACTACTTGCACATGAGAATCATGATGAATATATTCCATGGAATGGGCCACATCTATGACAATGTCCAATAATTTTCTTAGTCCCAGTTGACATACATATTCAGCATTGTTGTCATCTAGATTAGGATACAAATTCTTCTCCCATCTTTTGTTAGACATAAATGGGAACACCAATCCTTTGAAATGGAGGTTGGAACAAGAGGTTATGATTCTCACCAAATTTCGATGTCAAACCTTTTGCAAGACACTACATTTGGCTCTAAAACTCTTTTCAACTTTCTCATTTTGCAACTGGAAAACTTTAATAGCAACAAGTGTGTCATCACTCAAAATCCCTTTATAAATAGAACCAAAACTTCCTGTTCCCAATAGGTTGGCCTCAGAAAATCCATTAGTTTCTATGTGAAGCTCTTGATATGAGATCCTTTGGTGCTCTAACTTTTGGAAAATGGGTTGTGAGGAATCAAAGTTTTTCTTATGCATATTCCATTTCCAATAGAATCCCAACAGTAAAGAACATAGTATGAAAACAATAGCTCCACTCGCTGACAGTAGTACTCTTTTCAAAAATGAAAAATGATCTTTTGGTGATGGACATGCATATAATTGGAGTTCTTGTGGTCCACAAAGGATAGGATTTCCAACTAAGGACATGGAAATTGTTCTATTTCCAAAAATCGCTCCTTTCAGAATTTCCCCCATGAGATTATTGAAAAACAAATTCAAATATTGAAGCATCTTCAACTTCTTGAGAGTAATTGGTATCGTCCCTGATAAGGAGTTGGAAGAGAGATATAAGTTCATGAGACTTTGTAAATATCCAATTGAATTTGGGATAGAACCTTGTAATGCATTTTGAGATAAATTCAATAATTGTAGTTCACTACAACTTCCAAGTGTAGGGGGAATGGACCCAGTCAACTGATTGGCAGAATGTCTATAGCTTGAGCCATTGCAATTTTACCAATCTCCCTTGGTAAGGAACCTTCTAATAAATTACATGACAAGTTCAAATAGAATTGTAAATTGGAAAGTTTAGCAATTTCATGTGGTATACTTCCAGTGATCCTATTGTGAGACAAGTTGAGTAAATCCAAATTTTTACAGTCCCCTAATTTGGAAGGTATGCTTCGTGATAACTTGTTGTGATGAAGATGGAGTCTTATCAGTTGGTTAAGGGGTGCAAGGAAATTTGGGATCTTTCCAGAGAGAATATTTCCACTAATGTCCAAGAGACCAAGGTGTTGTAAGCTTTTAAAGTCACAAGGGACATTTCCCTCTAATCTATTGTTACTTAAATTCAATCTTTCTAAATTTTCAAGATTTCCTAACAATTTTGGAATGCTACCACTAAAAAGGTTTTCACTTAAATATAGAAAAGATAAGTTGCTAAGATTGCCAATTTGTGGAGGGATGTTTCCATGTACTCTATTGTTGGATCATGACAATTCAGAAAATTAGTAGAAAGTTGACCTATTGTAAGGGGTAAGACACCACTTATTTTATTGTTATGTAGAAATAGCTATTGTAGGTGAGAAAAATTAGTAAGAGCTACCAGAAAAGGCATGGTTATAATGTTTCCACTCTCAAGTTGATTATTCTACAAGAATAAATTTTTGAGAGATAATTCACCCAACTCTATGGGCACACTTCCTCTTAACTTATTATTATCCAAAGCAAGTACTACAAGCTTAGAAAAATTTCCAATTGAATTTGATATGTTACCACTAAGTTGGTTTTCCCATAAACTGAGGATACTCAAGTTAGACATTTTAGAGAAAGAAGAGGGAATGGTGCCGGACAATTTATTCTGGAACATAACTAAGAATGTCAAAGTAGAGATATTTGAAAAAACAAGTGGAATGGTACCTGGAAAATCATTTACATCGAGGTCAAGTATTTGCAAACGAGTGAGCAAACCCAATTGGTTCGCAGAGAAGGTTTCTGTAAAGATCCAATTCAGTCATGGTTGAAAGGTTACCGAAGGAAGAGGGAATGGTACCTGTGAGTTCGTTCTCATCCGAGTAAATATGTTGCAAATGTGATAGGGATCCCAAATCATGGGGAATATTTCCAATAATATTGTTGGTAGAGAGCAGCAGTTTAGTCAAATTTGTGCAACTGTTGAGTTGACTTGGAATGCGACCAACGAGACTGTTATGTTCTAAACCCAATTGAATCAATGATGAAATGTTTGCCAAGGAAGTGGGAATGGTACCTCTGAGGTCGTTCTCTCCCAAGTAAAGGCCTTGCAAATATGGAAGGGAACCCAACTCCCTTAGAATGCTTCCAGTCAGATTGTTGAAGGAGAGTCAAATTTCTGCAATGGGCGAGATGAGGCGGGATATTCCCTTCCAATTCATTGTGGTCCAACACAAACACTCTCAAATGAAAGAGGTTCCCCAATTGAGGTGGGATATGACTGTGGAGTGCATTTCCATAAAGATCAAGCAATCGAAGAAAGGACAAATTTCTGAGCGAAGGAGAAATGGGACCGCACAGATCCAATCCAGTGGGGTTGAGGGAGACCACTCTGTTTGGATGGCAGCAACTATAGCCAACGGCAGTCCAGTTGCAGAAGGGGTTGGTGGAATTCCAATCACCCAGGAACCTCCCATGGACTGGGTCACATTAACCCTTATGATTGTTTTATTTTAAGTGTCTCCTCCCAACTACCTTGCAAGGTTCGAACTCGAGTCATCATGCAAAATGAGGCCCATCGAAACCAACCATGCTAGCGAGATTTGCCTACAATATAAATTGTTTTCCTGTGATGTTTTATGTTTTTTCTATCTATCAGTAGTTTGGGGATAGAGGCTGTAGCTACCCCTCAAAATAGATTATACCATGGTTATGATTTTCTATTATGATTTTCAGTTTATACCGTGCTTATTTGATTTTCTTTAACTTTTATTTTATTTTATTTATATATCAATCTGAACATGGTTTTTTTCCTTGATTGTAGGTTAGTCAATGTTTATGTCACCTTTGAATAAAATCATCACATAAGTATTCATACTTATTGTCAAAAATCAAACTCGAAGGTATTGTTGCTAATATTTCATCTCATTTCATTTCCATTTATCTAATGGCTAAGAGTACTTAGAGTTAATGCCCATTCTTCTTGATGTGAAATGGAATTAGATATATATTTCTTTTTACTATTCTATATACATTTTGGGTGATGATTTGCTACATTTTCTCATCCTTTGCTTCTATATAAACGGAAATTCTCCTTTCCATGACATCGTCCACCACTATCTTCAAGTTACTTATGAATTTTCAGTCAAATTCATATATCTTGGCATGACTCTAGATGACTCGATAGATAGTTTAACATTGGATGCATGGTTGTCATTCCTATAAATTTATGGGATTTTTGCATTTTGCATCATTCAAGCATAAAAAATAATGATTATCAAGTTACTATAGATACATAATGGCTTACTTTGTAATAGTCCTTCAAGTCTTTCAAATGCATTTATTAAGTGCAAGAAGGACTTGAAGGACTAGTACAGGGTAAGGAATTATGGATTTATAGTAACTTGATAATCATTATTTTGTATGCTTGAATGATGCAAAATTTGTTTAAATATCATCATTATCAAGTAATAACAACTTCTTAAAGGGTGCTAGCTCAATGGTAGAGCACCTGCCTAATTATAGGCAGGAGATTGGAGGTTTGATTTCTCTGTGCCATATCATAAATTTGTGACTAAAAAAATGACTAAATTCACATATATAGGACTATTAGTACCTAATTTCCTGTATCTTATAGTGCGACCAACGTTTAGTCATACTTAGCTTAGTCATTAATATGTTATCATCTAGTAGTTTATTTAGTCATATATTTGGTCATTAATTGTTGCAATCAGTGACTAAATCCATGACTAAATCAATGACTAAATCCTTGACTATCGATGACTAAATAAATGGCTAATAAATCAATCTATTAATGACTAAGTGAAATACGACTAAGTTAGTCAAGTTATAAGATAGTGGAAATTAGCTACTATTAGTCGCCTACTCAAAAATAGTTGTTTATAGCAGATTTTAGTAATTAATGTCTCATTTTGTACTGGTGGGAGTATCATACTCTAATGCCTCCAAAATGTGAGTAGCATACACTCTGCAACCTTTCTGATAGAACTTCTTCACTTGCATTGTTGAAGACTTCCTTCCAAAGATCACCTTTGGAAAGCCTTTCACAACCATTAGGTTGCCTTCTTCATCCAAGCAATAAAAAGTCTTGTTGTAACAATCAAGCTTCGCTCTATGTTCTTCCAACCAATCCATTCCAATGAGGACATTATAGGATCAAAGTGGCAGAACATTCAGATCTACATAGGTGACTAGCCTATCTATAACAAATGGGAATTTCCTTACCACCTCACTCATCTTCTTCTTAGTTCCAATGGCTAGCCAGAATAACTATGATCTTCTATTCTTTGACTTCTTCAAAGTGCACATCTCGACAAGTCCATGGGTGATATAGTTGTGAGTCGATCCAAGTTCAATCAAAACAGAAACATTTTGTTCAACAATCTGACCCTCAAGTTCCACCACAGTTGAGTTATGACCTCCATAGTGGTCTTCTAACACTGCACAAATTTTAGGAATGATCCCTTCTTCCTAATCCACAGTTTTAGCTTCTTGGGTGCTATGGACTTGACCCTCTTTCCTATTCTCAAGTGGAAAATTCCTACACGGATGGGGTCCTTCACATCCCAAACATTTGAGAGGTTCCTTTGGCTTATCCCTCATCATTCTGGTCAGATCAATCACAGCTTGTGAGGGCTGCCTTTGCCACTTCAGGAGGTGAGGAGGTTTAAAACCTTTCTTCCTTGGGTTAAGATTCTCATTCTTCTCATGCAAAGTTCTACTACTCCCTTCTACCTCTGTTAACCGATGCCTAGAGTTTATCTACCTTTGGAGATGTGCCAAACTATGTAGCATGGTTGTAGTCAACTTGTTTTCCTCTACCAAAGCCTTGACAAGCCTTTTATTTTCTTCTTTGCAATCCTGCAACTCTGCCATTGGGATTCTTATGGTTGCTACAGCATCTGGGGAACTCTCTTGTTCACTTTTCCCAATAGCTTTAGTTCCATGACCTTGGATACTGTAAGTTGGACTTACATACCCTTCCCCATGTGGACAACTCCGATGCAAATGGGGTCCTCCACATCTCCAGCATTGGAGTGGCTTTCTGCTCTCTTGTGGATCTCTTGGATCTCTTGACTATGACTTTGCGAAATGTGTTAACAACACCATTTGTTAGTCAATCTCAAAATTTCAAAAACTACTTACAAATTGTTTCTTGCAGGCATGAACGGTCAAGATTGGTGCATTTTATCGGTTGTTAAGTTTAGCAATTTTGCTAATTAGCACTCCTTCTTATTATAGTTTTCCTTTTGCAATGACAATTGTCTCAGGGGGACAACAGGTTTCAAGGGGGCTTTCCCCCTTCTGGGTCAAAATTTCTTCCGATCAGAAAAAACTTGTCGAGCCTTCCGTCATGTCGAAAAAATTTTGAACTTTCTTTAGATCGACAAAAACTTGTCGCACCTTACGCCCTGTCGAAAAAATTTCAAACTTTCTTCCGATCGAAAAAAACTTGTTGTGCCTTTAGCCATGTCAGAAAAATTTCAAACTTTCTTTCGATCGGCAAAACTTCTCCAATCTGGTCGATGTGTCGAAAAAAATTTGACTTTCCACCAGACACGTTTCGACTGAAAATTCCCAAGTTTTTCGATGTGCGTCAACGAAACTCAGCCGACATATCGACAAAATCCTGATTTTTCTTCCAATCAAAAAAATATCACCAAACCTTCAGATGTGTCGACGAAATATCGCCAAAATTTCCAACATGTCGAAAACTTTCCAAGTTTTCTTCTGATCGGCAAAACTTGCCAAACTTTTTGACATGTTGGAAAAATTCCAAGTTTTCTTCCGACACATCGGCAAAATTCATTGATTTTTGTCGATTTTCCAAACACTTTGAAAAAGTTTCAAGAAATTTTACTTTCTTCCACTTCATCGAATCATCTCCGAATTTCCTGCCGACATGCATCGGGTCAAAACATCTTTTCATGCCAACATGCATCGACTCAACTTCGGCCAACTCAGCCGATACAAAAACTTAAAATCACTTAGAAAAATTCCATAAATTTTTCTTCATTGTCGACTCAATTTAGAATTTCATGCTGACATGTATCGACTGCAAGCCTTGTCGTCTCGACTTAGCTAACTTAGCTGACATTTGTCGGCTCAACTCGGCTAATCTGAGCCGAAGGGAAAATTTCCACACTTAGAGAAATTTTGGAAAATTTATCCTGTCTACTATTTTTTTTGCTGAACACAAAGGGTGATCTAACCTCTGTCAATTGTTATTTATGGCCTGTTGAGGCCCAATGCTGCAACCATTTCTCTGATACCACACTATTACGTCCCCTCCCGCCCGAGAGGACATGACCTAACGGCACCGCTATCATTTAATAGGGAAATCTAAGCCCCATGAACATAAACAATAAAAATGCATTAAACATAAAAAAATTATAGATGCACAATGCAATCTACACATCGGAAGCAACATCATTCAACACATTCATGATGTTCATATTCATAAAACAAGCAACATTCATCATGTTCAAGCATTCAATGTGTTCATGATAATTTACGAAGCAAATATAATTTCAGAGTTAAATACAAGAATACTTAACTTGAGAAGAATCTTCCCTGCAACTAGCTATGTTGCTGCAATGTTCCACCCAACCATGGGCCATTGTGCTCCTTAATCTCTCAGCATCACTGCCACCCCAAGCTAGGCATGATTTCCACAAGGAACTAGGGGACACGGAATCACACACAACAAGACCATACACCCACATTCAAGCCAATAATCACATCCAAACATAGTCAACCCAATAACAAATGGGTTCTTGGACTAGTCCAGCCAATCCCACACAGGGATGCACTGCACAACAAAATACAAGTTCTGGGTATGGACAAAAATGCCCTGAAACCCAAAATCGAAAATGACAAATGGGGAGAACGACCCAAATGATCAAATTGTTTCAGAAAACGTTCAATGGCTTCACAGAGGAAAAAATGACCTCCATTCATACCCAAAACGTGGATCTATCTTCCCAACTACTGGGCTTTACAAAAAAAATTGAGTTTCCAACTAGGATAATAATGAAGAAAACACATAAATTTGGGAGGGAAATGCTCAGTAAATCCCAGCTACACGAGCAAAGGGAAAACACCCTCTAAAACCCCCAAAACATAAATATCTGCTATGTGTTCACTCATCAACACCAAAAATGGGTTTTCCCAGCTGCACATACACTCAGCAACCCCAAAAACTACTTCCCAGTTGCTCGTACATTCAGCAAGACCCAAAACAAATTTCCAGCCATGGGAAAAATGGAGAAATCAGCCAAAAGCATGAAGGGAAACGCATAGGAGCTCTAGCTGCATGAGAGAGAAAAACTGATGGATGAACAATAGGATGGGCATGCCTTTTCCACTGTTTTCTTTCCCAATAATTCAAAAACAAATTTTCCCAAAAATGGGTGGCTTCCCAATTCGAATTTCACTCCCATATTCTACCCATCCCCATGCATTAACTAACTC
>LPNX011134145.1:39800-64937 GCA_001517045.1 Pseudotsuga menziesii
AGTATATGTTGGACAGAGTGCCTACGGTTGGGTGGAAAATCACTCTTACATAGCTAGTTTTTTGGATCTCTTTTGTTAAATATAAGTATTATTTTGTTTATGATGTGCAATGATATTTATTTATGTTCTTGTAGTGATTAAGCTTTCATGTGCATGTTATATGTGTGTGTAGATATTGATTTTCGTTGCGTATTGATGCTACACCTGCACAGACGTTTTATTGTTATGAAATTTGTAATTATGGTTATTAGGGAGAAATTTGGAATCTTGTATCAGTTAATGTCCCCTCCTATCAGTTGGATTGAGGGATGGGGAAGTCACATTTCTCCAACACAATAAGACATGCAAACAACATGATATAATTATTGATTCGATGGATGCATGAATGATGACCTAATGATGAAATAATGATGGAACATGATGCAAGCACAACACATAACAAATAGCAATTTATTTTACATTTTGAGAATAGTAGATACAATGATAATGTGACAAAACCTCAAAATTGTGACAAAACCTCAAGGAAAAAATTTAATGCTAAAACCCATTGCATGCTAGCAAAAAAAGAAACTTAGAAAAGGGTTTGAGAGCTATAGCAACACAAATAAATGGTGCTATAGCCTCACATTGTAGTAGTGATTTTACATAAGATCTCAAAAATGACTATTCAGATTAAACCAAATAGAGATTGAATAAACCTTACATGTAATCCCTACTCAAAGTAGAAAAATAAATAATTAATATTTAGTTATACGGTTAACAATGATGAACAAAACAAAAGAAAACATTTATTGATAATATAAATGGAGTAAATAATAATATTTATATTTGTTATTATTTCATTGAAATAAATGAATTCCCCTCACCCTCCTCCACTTAAGTGTTCAAAATAGAGAATCCAATACCTTACCACCACCATACATACCCCCCTTGCACCCCCTCCCCCACTCTTCCTCAATTTATTCTAGTGGAGGACAACATTAAGTACCACTTACAATAGTGGTCAGTAACCTCATAGGAATTGATGGAAATGAAGAGTCTCATGACCTTTATGGGCGTTACATCTTATAGGGAAGAGTTGAACCAATTGAGATAACCCTTGGGGGTATATATTTATATTTATTATAAACTTCTATATAATTTCTTAGTTTTTAAATACATATGTTATTTGCATGCTTATAGGACTCCCAAGTATTTTTAAGCATGAAATACTAATGAATCGAGTTTTGAGGAGAGCCAATTATGTCACAAATTCTAAATATCCATTTGTCATATCAATGTGGTTACAATGAAGAATCGTGTAATCAAGGATATATTTTCAAGAAAAATCCCCCTGATGGCATGTTCTAATATTTTTTCCCAATGAAGATTATTGTGATCAAGGAGACCCATTTTCAAGGGAAATCGCCTTCATGATGTGTTACAATTGATTTTCTTGAAGAATAATTCTTAATATACAAATAGTTGAGAGACCAATACCACCCTCATGCTTAGGCATTTTGCAAAAGTGATCACAGATGAAAGCAACCATTCATCTTCCCCAAACTTATCCTAGAATAAAAAATTGTCCCAACACTCTTAGGATATTGTCCAACATAAAACATTCTCTCATCAAAGAATACCAACATGATGAATAATACACATGACCAACTTACAAATTTCAAAATTATGGTAAGCTCACAAACAAAGGAAAAATTATTATAATACCAATGTTATGGCTTTGACTAAAACACTTTGTTATAAGAAAACAACTATATCAATTCTTTTTTCACGAAAGATTGATTAAAGGAAAAAAGTAGGCCACCTACTTTTATAATCTTTTATCCCAATGAAGATTATTGTGATCAAGGAGACCCATTTTCAAGGGAAATCGCCTTCATGATGTGTTACAATTTATTTCCTTGAAGAATCATTCTTAATATCCAAATAGTTGAGAGACCAATACCACCCTCATGTCTAGGCATTTTGCAAAAGTGATCACGGATGAAAGCAACCATTCATCTCCTCGAAACTTATCCTAGAATAAAAAATTGTCCAAACACTCTTAGGATATTGTCCAACATAAACAAAGCTCTCATCAAAGAATACCAACATGATGAATAACACACATGACCAACTTACAAATTTCAAAATTATGGTAGGCTCACAAACAAAGGAAAAATTATTATAATACCAATGTTATGGCTTTGACTAAAACACTTTGTTATAAGAAAACAACTATATCAATTATTTTTTCACGAAAGATTGAATAAAGGAAAAAAAGTAGGCCACCTACTTTTACGTGACTCCTCCAACAAATATCAAGTTGGATTCCATATTTTATGGAAATATACCTCATAAGAAAACATGGGTAGATATGATTTTTAATTTTAAAGTAATAGCGTATTTATATCATATGGAAAAAAAACTAAGATATTAACATTAATTTAGCATAAAATCTTAATTTTTATAATTAATTAATTTTACAATAGGTATAAACAACAAATTGAAGTGTTCATCGGTGATTATAAGCAAACTAATTATGATTGAATTTGAAATAATAATACATCATTTTTGTTGTAGAGAGAATGCAATTGAGATAAGATTTTGTAATTTCTTTTGTGATATTTAACTATGGATAATGGATAATAAATTATACCAAAATGTAGATTTATATGATACACTTAATAAAGTGTTTTAAAAGCATTTAATTTTTATATTAATGATAATCACAAAATGGATAATATAAACTAGTAAAAATTTGCTTAAACATCTAAACTAATATCCTAACATGGTTTTAAAAAAATGTGAAACTTAAAAAAATAGTTGATGGTTTACAAAGATACTCTTTTATATATAGAAAAATGAATGCAATTAATTTAATTTGTTGACAATTTGCTTCTTGGACAACAACAATGATATTATAAATGGATAATAAATTAAATCAAATACAAAGTTGTAATCTACATAATATTGTGTTACAAAAGCATTTATTTTACATATTGACAATAATCACAAATAGTTATAAATACTAATAGAAGTTCATTTAAACAACAATAATTTTAAAGAAACTATTATTCTAAGAAGAAATACAAGACCAAAATCTTCTATGGTTGCAATTTTCATGAACTAAAATGTAGAAGAACTTTGGGAATTTGATGCATGTGCATCATTCCTTCTTGCATTTGTGTTGCTAAGCAAATTGGATATGTTGCGCCTTAACCTGCTAGAAGCAACTGTGTTTGTTTCCAAACCTTCTTTGAGTCTCTCCAACACCATTAACACATCTCTCATAGTTGGCCAATCAAGCCAACTTGGAGCAAATAAAATATGCATTTGCATACAATATTTCCTTCAAAATCATCCTCATCCACTTCACTAAAAATACTATGATCAATTACCTCCTTCACTCTATTTGGAAATGCTTGATCCACCCACTTGTGCAAGTTTAGGTCTCCAGAAAACATTTCACTAGTTGGTCGTTTCCTGGTAAGTATTTCCAATAACAAAATGCCGTAGTTGTAAATATCTCCTTTAATAGACACTACCTCACCTAAACCATACTCTACATTTAAGTAAACTTTCATCAAATTTTATTCAATTAAAACATATAAAATTATTGATGAAAAATTACTACTAAAATTAACATTCTAAAACTCCATACCTGGGGCAATGTAGCCCATAGATCCTTTCAAATAAATTGTTGAAGTAAATGAATCAGTAGAAGCTGCATCAATTAATTTTGAAATACCAAAATCTATTACATGTCCTGTCATGTCTTCATTCAAAAGCACATTGTTAGGTTTTAGATCACAATGCACTACTTGCACATGAGAATCATGATGAAGATATTCCATGGCATGGGACACATCTATGGCAATGTTCAATCGTGTTTTTAGTCCCAATTGACATACATATTCACCATTGTTTTCATCTATATTAGGATACAAATGCTTCTCCAATATTTTGTTAGACATAAATGGGAACACCAATCCTTTGAAATGGAGGTTGGAACATGAGGTTATGATTCTCACCAAATTTCGATGTCAAACTTTTTGCAAGACACTACATTCGGCTCGAAAACACTTTTCAGCCTTCTCATTTTGTAGGTGGAAAACTTTAATAGCAACATGTGTGTCATCACTTAAAATCCCTTTATAAACTGAACCAAAACTCCCTGTTCCCAACAGGTTGGCCTCGGAAAATCCATTAGTTTCTATGTGAAGCTCTTTATATGAGATCCTTTGGTGCTCTAACTTTTGGAAAATGGGTTGTGAGGAATCAAAGTTTTGCTTATGCGTATTCCATTTCCAATAGAATCCCAAAAGTAGAGAACATAGTATAAAACCAATAGCTCCACTCACTGACAATAGTACTCTTTTCAGAAATGAAAAATGAGCTTTTGGTGATGGACATGCAGGTAATTGGAATGCTTTTGGTCCATAAAGGCTAGGATTTCCAACTAAGAACATGGCAATTGTTCTATTTCCAAAAAACCCTCCTTTCGGAATTTCCCTTGTGAGATTATTGAAAGACAAATTCAAATATTGAAGCCTCTTCAACTTCTTGAGAGTAATTGGTATCGTCCCTGATAAGGAGTTGGAAGAGAGATCTAGGTTCATGAGAATTTTTAAATCTCCAATTGAATCTGGAATAGAAGCTTGTAATGCATTGTGAGATAAATTCAATAATTGTAGTTCACTACAGCTTCCAAGTGTAGGGGGAATGGACCTAGTCAACTGATTGGCAGAAATGTCTATAGCTTGAGCCATTGCAATTTTACCAATATCTGTTGGTAAGGAACCTTCTAATAAATTACATGACAACTTCAAATAGAATTGTAGATTGGAAAGTTTAGCAATTTCATGTGGTATACTTCCAGTGAGACTATTGTGAGACAAGTCGAGTAATTCCAAATTTTTACAGTCCCCTAAGTTGGAAGGTATGCTTCCTGATAACTTGTTGTGATGAAGATGGAGTCTTCTCAGTTGCTTAAGGGGTGCAAGGAAATTTGGGATCTTTCCAGAGAGAATATTTCCACTACTGTCCAAGAGACCAAGTTGTTGTAAGTTTTAAAGTCACGAGGGACATTTCCCTCTAATCTATTGTTACTTAAATTCAATGTTTCTAAGTTTTCAAGATTTCCTAACAATTTTGGAATGCTACCACTAAAAAGGTTTTCACTTAAATATAGAAAAGATAAGTTGCTAAGACTTCCAATTTGTGGAGGGATGTTTCCATGTACCCTATTGTTGGATAATTACAATTCATAAAAATTAGTAGAAAGTTGACCTATTGTAAGGGGTAAGACACCACTTATTTTATTGTTATCTAGAAATAGGTATTGTAGGTGAGAACAATTAGTAAGAGCTACCAGAAAAGGCATGGTTATAATGTTTCCACTCTCAAGTTGATTATTATGCAAGAATAGCTTTTTAAGGAGAGATAACTTAGCCAACTCTATGGGCACACTTCCGCTTAACTTATTATCATCCAAACCAAGTCCTACAAGCTTAGAACAATTTCCAATTGAATTTGGTATGTTACCACTAAGTTGGTTTCCCCATAAATTGAGCAAAATCAAGTTAGACATTTTAGATAAAGAAGAGGGAATGGGACTGGACAATTTATTCTGGAACATAACTAAGAATCTCAAAGTAGAGATATTTGAAAAAACAAGTGGAATGGTACCTGAAAAATCATTTACACCGAGGCTGAGTATTTGCAAATGGGTGAGCAAACCCAATTGCGGTGGAATGGGTTCGCGTAGATGGTTTACGTAAAGATGCAATCTAGTCAAGGTTGAAAGGTTACCGAAGGAAGAGGGAATGGTACCTCTGAGGTCGTTCTCTTCCAAGTTAAGATGTTGCAAATGTAGTAGGGAGCCCAACTCATGAAGGATATTTCCTATTAGATTGTTGGACTCAAGCAGCAATGTAATCAAATTTGCGCAACTACTGAGTTGACTTGGAATGGGACCAACAAGACTGTTAGATTCTAAACCCAATTCAATCAATGATGAAAGGTTTTCCAAGGAAGTGGGAATGGTACCTATGAGGTAATTCGATCCCAAGTAAAGCTGCTGCAAATATGGGAGGGAAGCCAACTCCTTCAGGATGCTTCGGGTTAAATTGTTGAAGGAGAGTGACAGGAGAGTCAAATTTCTACAACGACCGAGTTGAGGTGGGATACTTCCTTCCAACTCATTGTGTCCCAAGTGGAGGTGTCTCAAATGAAAGACGTCCCCTAGTTGAGGTGGGATAGGACCTTAACTGGGGTTTCCGATTCAAAAAAGTGGAAACCAGAAGTTGGGATGTAGGGAAGTCAAAAATTAGGAAGCCAGGAGGTAGGAAATTGAAAAGAGGAAAAATAGCTAAAAGTTTTAAGGAAAAGTTGGATTTCTAATTTTCTAAGCCAGAAAGCGGAAGTCGAAAAGTCGAAAAGCTGAGAAACGAAAACCAAGTCGTGGATTTTTGGATTTCCACATTCCGAAGTCGTAAAGAGGAAGCCGAAAATACGGAAGTCGGAAATCAAAAAAGTGACAGGTGGGCACCTCGCTTCATTGATTTCCACATTCTGAAGTCAAAAATCAAAAACCAGAAAGATCGAGGTCGGAGATCGGGAAAGTGACACGTGAGCATGCCGCCTCATGGATTTCGACATTCCAAAGTGGGAAATCGGAAGCCAGAAAGGTGCAAGTCAAAAATTGAAAAGGTGACAAGTGAACAGTTCACATTCCTGGATATCTTCATTCCAAAGTCAGAAGTTGGAAGGCAGAAGGCAGAAGTAGGAAAAGTCAATTCAGTTCGTAAATGACTTTTCTTCTTACAGATTGGATCTGTAATCTTTGGAACAACTGTTGTAGTGATTTGTAAGCTTGAGAATGATTGTAAGAGGTTATGAATTTTCGATGTCCTTGCAGCCTTAGGGTGAGTTCTTTACCTAAAACAAGTGCATGCCTAGGAAATTGATAGTGGGGTTTACTAGTCAGTTTCCTAAGAAAACTACAGGTGACACACTTTCCTTTCTAAATTCATAATTCATTTAAAGACTAACAATATTATACATGGACCTCACTAATATGGAATGACGAGAGGGTTAAAATATAACCAAATACAAGACTCACTGATTCAAAACATAGCATGAGTATTACACCATTATGAGGCCACATAACCAATACAAGTCACAATCCTTCTACCACAGAGCAGGAGTCATAGTCAGTTAAAACAGAGCAAGGGTGTTTCACCATCTCATAAGCAACACTTTCAGTTATCCTAAAAACTGATACCTATCATTTTATTGACATTTAAAACACCTCTTTAGACATATACATATATACCATGAGTGAAATAGATTTGCATAAATTTACAGATAATAATAGAACCTGTTTGTAAGGTCTAATACGAATCAAATATTTTTCTACCATAATGAATGTTCAAAATATTTAAGCAGACTGAAGGAATACCTGCAAAATTGACAAGGTGCGAAAAATTTGTTAGAAACTCTCTAGTGTAAACGAAACGCAGCTAAATCAATATAATCACAGCAAAGGAAAACAGTAAGAAATAGTGGTTACCTGAAGCTTTGTATATATGTGCAAAGCAAAGGTGGTGCAACAACAAATGCGATAAATCAGGTATTGTAAGAGGATCTTGGAGATCATCATAAGGTGAGCCAAAATTAAGATATAGGCCCATGTCTGAATCAAATGACAAGATTTCTTGCATTAATTGAGCAACAACGCATTGATGAAGCATTACTGTGGATGAAGGGACATGGGAAAAGTGTATTTCATTGACTGAAGTGATAGTGAAATGAAACTACAACCAAATTGATCCCACAAACTGTGAGCCTAAAGTCACAAAAGTCGTCGACAAAATATTAGCCTAAACCCACAAGAATTGTTGGACTGAAACTTTCACAAAATACTGGGCGTAAAATCTTGGCAAGGGCTATGCCCAATAGAAATAAATGAACTGCAGTGAAGGATAGTGAAACCCTGTACAAAAAATCTGCCAGGACCGGTCATTTAGGGCAACAGATAGAAGTGTAGTGAAAACACGCAAGCCACCTGTCATAAAAACACCCTAAACACCAAGTGAGAAGAAGGATCCACAATTGGCAATCTAATACGAAAAAACTATCCATAAGTCCATCAATCCATTCATGTGCAACACCGGCCGTAACAAAGAGGACATCTACGGCTTGCAGGACAGAAGTTCTGGAATCTAGATTCAAGAATCACGTTGGGACTCAACTGAAGTGCAGTTAAAAAAACAAAATTAATCACAATGCGCCATAGCAGCTGTAACATAAAAGATAGTTGTCAAACTCCTATTCGTCCAAAATGCAAGCCACTTGTCAAATCACCGTTAGACAGGGAGACAGGCAATATTTTGAGACTATGTCTCCATTGTGAAACACCTTCAACGTAAATATGAGCCAACTTACCATGGTATATATATCATATTATTACCATAATTGTGTAAATTATCAACATCACACTTTGTTAGGTAGCATTGTGTTTCTTCTTTATAGGCATTTTTTAGCATGTCAGTTTCATAGTTCAATTCTTCAGTGGCATAAAAATGTTGTAGACCATTATATCACAAAAGTAAATGTGACTATGAAAAAAGGTGAAGAAATTAGAAACTAAATAATATATTATAATTTAAAGAAAGTAACCTCGGGCATTATAGACATGTATTTTATCTATTACTTATATGCATAAAATTACTAAATTAATATGAAAAGATTGGAACTTTCTTTTATGTTTAGGAGGAGTTCGCTAATCTAAGTTGGAGCTTAAGCCCTTAGTATAACCCAAATATCTCATTTATATTTAGATGAGAGAGTGCTCACATTTGATAAACATCACAAACATTAGCTAGCAAAAATCAACAATGAACTATATAGAAAAATTTATATAATGATTGTTTTCACGTCCTGTGAAGTGAGCACACAAAAATATATAAAAACACTTTGTTATAAGAAAACAATGTAGAGAGATTGTTACAAATTTATATCAATTCTTTTTTCAAGAAATATTGAGTAAATAAAAAAATTAGGTCATTCCTATACTGGTATGTGACTCTTCCAAATATGAAGTTGTATTCCATATTTTTTTGGAAAGAGACCTCATAATTAAACATGGGTAGATTTGAGAGAGAAATTGACTTACAAATTGCAAAAATGAAAGAAACAAATTTAGTAAAATATTTATGAATTTTAATTCTAAAATAATAGTATAAATTTGAGTGAAATATATCATATTGAGAAAACAAACATATAATAAAACCAACTTAGCATGAAAACTTAATTTTAATAACTCGTTGATTTACTAATTAGAATAACTAACCAATTGAAATGTTCATTAATAATTTATTAGTCTAATTTATATGAAAAATAAAAAAATTCAAAACATAAATTTTTATTCACAATACAAGCAAACTACTTATAACTAAATTTTAAATAATAAATAACAATACTCATCACTTTTGTTGTAAAGAGAATGCAATTTTTTGTGAGGACTCTTATTTCATTGGATAGTAAACTACACCTAGATGTGCAATACATTTAATAAAGTGTTTTAAAAGGATTTAATTTGTATATGGATGACAATTACAAAATGGAGAATATAGACTACAAATTTTTTCTTAAACAACTAAATTACTATTTTATCACGGTGAAAAAAAATCAGTAAATTAAAAATATATTTATAAATGATAGTTAATTATAGTTTTTTGTATATAGAAACATAATGAATACAATTGGTTTAATGATAATTTGTTTCATGGACAACAACATTGACATTACAGATGGATGGAGAATAAATAAAACCAAATACAAAGTTGTGATCTATATAATAGAGTGCTACAAAAGTATCTATTTTGTATGCTAGAAATAACTACAAATAGTTATAAATGCTAATAGAATTTTACTAAAACAACCATAAGTTTAAAGAAATTGTCATGGTAAGAAGAAAGACAAGACTAGAATCTTCTAGTGTTACAATTCTCATGAATTAAAATGTAGAAGAACTTTGGGCATTTGATGCATTTATATTATTTCGTGTTGCATTTGTAATGATAAGAAAATTGGATATGATTTTCCTTAACCTCCTAGAAGAAACTATGTTTTCTTCCACACCTTCTTTGAGGCTCTCCAACACAATTACCACATCTGTCATAGTTGGTCGATCATCAGATGAATCATTGGAACAAATCAAACCAACCCATAGCAAAGAAAGTAAGCATTTGGATATATTATTTTCTTCAAAATCATCTTCATCCACTTCACTAAAAAGATTATGGTCAATTACCTCCTTCATTATGTTTGGAAATTATACATACACCCACTTGTGCAAGTTTAGGTCTCCAGAAAACATGTAACTAGTTGGTCGTTTCCTGGTAAGTATTTCCAATAAAAAAATTCCATAGCTGTAAATATCTCCTTTGGTAGAAATTGTCTCACCTAAACCATACTCTGCATTTAAGGAACCCCTCATCAAATCTTACTCAATTAACGCATATAAAATTGTTGATCAAAAAATAAAAATAAAATTAACTTTCTAAAATGTCATACCTCACGGAATGTAGCCCATGGATCCTTTCAAAGAAAGTGATGAAGTAAGTGAATCAGCAGAGGTTGAATTAATTAATTTTGAAATACCAAAATATGTTGCATTTCATGTCATGTCTTGATCCAAAATCACATTGTTAGGTTTTATATCACAATGTACTACTTGCACAAAACAATCATGATTAAGATAATCCATAGCATGGGCCACATCTATGGCAATGTCCAGTTGTGTTTTGAATACCAAATCACATACATTTTCACCACAGTTTTCATCTCTATTAGGATATAAATGCTTCTCTAGGATTCCATTAAACATAAATGGGAACACTAATCCTTTGAAATCGAGGTTGGAACATGACTCTTATAATTATGAGCAGATTTTGATGTCGAACCTTTTGCAATACAATACATTATGCTCTAATACTCTTTTCAACCTTTTTTTTTCAACTAGAAAACTTTAATAGCAACAAGTGTGCCATCACTTAGAATTCCTTTATAGACTAAACCAAAACTCCTTGTTCCTAGTAGGTTGGCCTTGACAAATCCATTAGTTTCTACGTGAAGCTCTTGATATGAGATCATTTTGTGCTCTCACTTTTGGAAAATAGCTTGTGAGGGTTCAAATTTTTTCATATGTATATTCTCTTTCCAACAGAATCCCAAAAGTAGACAACATAAAATAAAATCAATAGCTCCACTTAATGACAATAATACTCTTTTCACAAATGTAAAATTCCCTCTTGGTGTCTGACATGCGGGTAATTGGAATGCTTGTGGTCCATAAAGGCTAGGATTTCCAACTATGGACATGACAATTGTTCTGTTTCCAAAAACCCATTTGTTTGGAATTTCCCCATTGAGATTGGTTAAATAAAAATTCAAGTATTGAATCATTTTCAACTTCTTGAAAGTAACCAGTATCATTCTTGATAATGAGTTGGAAGAGAGATCGAGGCTCGTGAGAATCTATAAATTTCCAGTCTCCCTCTTTTTGATAGAGAAGACTTCATCCTTCTTTTCAATCTCAATGGGTGCTTGGTCAATATTGTCTTCCTCATATCTTTTCTTAAGAATCTATAAATCTGCTCTTTTCTCATTTCCACCCTCCACATGAGATTCCTCCATTACATCCAAAGTAACTCTTTTCATGTGCACATGATCATCTCTCATGCAAGAAGAACGGTGTCGTACATTCAACTCCTTTTGAAGATGAAGGGTGTGGTACATTCAACTAGTAAATGGAGCTTGAATCCCCTTTAAATAGATTCTTGGGTGACTTGTTTAGCAGGTGTAGGTGATAGGTGACACGTGAGAGCAAGTCATCCACATAGAAACCCTAACCTTGGCCAAGTCATGTGCCCTTCTTGATTAATTGGAAAATAGGGGCCATGTGAAGATGTTTCCTTGTCCAAGTCATCCATAAAACTTAGAAACTACGCCATCCTTTGTTAAAAATTTCATGCTTTTCCTATAACAAATTTTTTGAGTGTCCAAAAGGAAACTACACCCTCCTTTGTCAAATGTTTCATGTTTTTCCTATGACAGCTTTTCTAAGTCTCCAAAAGGAAACTACACCCTCTTTTGTCTAATGTTTCCTACTTTTATCTTTGACTTCTTTTATGTGGGTTTTGGGCACTTTCCCATTTCCTCCCTGGCTGCTTTTGTCATAAAGTTTCCAATTCTTTCACCTTGACAAGTTGACTTTTCCAATGCACCCCCCTGACATGGAAATCTCAATTCCATATATTATTTGCACAAGAATCAATTAATAACAATAATTAAAATAAAGTACATGCCTTAATAATAATTATTTAGCAAAATTTCCCTAGGCTAATTAATTAATGCCACTTTATCCCCTTAGGTGTTTTAGCAAGGTCCACAAATTTGGTGGTAAAAATGTGGGGACATGACAGTCCTCCCCTCCCAAATCTACTTGTCCTCAAGCAAAAGCACTCCATAGTGCTGCAAATTGCTCCATCATATTTATGTTGCTCCATGTTGATCCTAGTCATTTCCCAAATGACCACCTATGACAACAAAATTGTCCACCCAGTAGAGGTAACTAAGTAGAATGCATGGATCCCACTGCCTCCTCTGCCAAGATCCAAAAACTACTCCTGCCTTTGGAATTTTCCATTTCCAAGAATTCCAGGGTTCCATGGTATCATATGCCCCATTACACTCATCAGTAACAACACCAAAATTCCATCATCCTAGAATGTTAAAATCATGATGTGGAAATCATACCACCATACTGAAATTTGAGAACTCTTAATACTTAGTTGAAAGTTAATACTAGCACTGAAGCTCACAGTTTTGTTGCTACAATGACATATGTGTGAGTCCCCTGTCAAACCCTAATGAGTATAGGCATCATCCAACCAAAAAGGATGCCCAAACTTCTCACAATAAGATGTTGCATCACAATTATCTCCAAAGATGCAAGGAGGAAAAAAAAATAAGCTCCCCCTCATCCAACTTGAGAAAGTATTGACACTCCAACCACAATGTCCATGTGAACACTTCCAATGGCTCAACTCTCTGCGACTAGTCAAATGGTACAAGTATCCATCCAACTATGTGTATTTCCTCCACAAATAACACCTTATGCAATATATTTTTCTGATCAACCCCTCTTGGCAGTTTGCTTGCTTAGTTTCCTTCCACTACACAAGAGCAGAAGTTTTTCTGCAAGAAGACTCCATGTGTGACATGTAATCTTCCACCCAATCCATATGTGGCTGAATGGCCTCAAGTGAAAACAATATGTGCCTATGTGGTTATTGGTGCATTAAGCAAGTCATCATGAATGCCTAAGAAATCCTCCAACTCTTCCTGTTGCACCAACAAGGAAAATCCCTTCTCCCAATTTTCATCCCCACTTGATGAGGTTGAAATAGAAGTGTGGGTGAGCTATGAATCATATCT
Organism: Pseudotsuga menziesii; assembly: GCA_001517045.1. Taxonomy (NCBI): domain Eukaryota; kingdom Viridiplantae; phylum Streptophyta; class Pinopsida; order Pinales; family Pinaceae; genus Pseudotsuga; species Pseudotsuga menziesii. The sequence continues at coordinate 53,289 of LPNX011134145.1, forward strand.
CTGAAATAATTATCCACCCAACTTATGGCTTCCTCATCTTCATCAATGTATGATCCCACTAAGGTGAGCTCATCTGTCTCTTCCATGGAGAAGAGACTCTCTCCAGAAAATAGCTCCAGTTTTCTCTAGAAAAGGTCAAGTTCTTGGTTCTGATCAAGCTTGTCTACACAATTCTCAAGCACATGAAAAACCAAGTGCATCTCATGATATTCCTCTGTATTTTCAAGAATGTAGTTAGCCTTTTGAAGGTGCTTGGATGGTGTGTAGGAGGGTAGGTGAGATCTTTGCAACTTCTCATGAAGTTGCTCTATATCCATCTTGGACTCTTGGAGTGCACCTTGAGTTGTCTTCAAGGAATCTAGGGTGGCCAATAATTCTTGGTTGATCTTGTAGATCTCTTCTTCATCCTTCAAGTATGTTCCATACAATAACTCCACAATCTCAAGCAGACTATCTCTATCAAAAAGAAGCTGCAAAAAATTACCTTTGGTGATTGTCATAGCCTTATGAAACTTCTCTATGCCTTCAATGGAAGATTTCTTCTCCAACTGCCAACATATATTTTTCATCAATGCATAGGTTCTATTGAGAGTGTGTAGATCCTCTTTAATTTTTCGCTCACTCATCTTTAGTGACCCTGCAAGAAAATGAGGTTCTTAAAGATGAACCTTTTATTCTTCCCTCTCTCTGGGATCAACTTCATGAAACTCTAGTGGTGATGTGGAAGTTGAGCTTGGAACATTTTATTCGAGTGAATTCTCTATGTCACCAACATAGAGAGATGGAAATCCCTTAGTAGATTTCGTAGTGAATTTTGAGCATCCATCAGTGGGTACTCTTTCAATCATGTCTAGAGTGTTTCTTATCCCTCTGGATTGTTGTTCTACAACACTGGTGGTAGGGTAAAGTGAATGAACACCCTGCTCTTTTCTTGCAAAATCCTCATCCGTAAGGATTTCAGTTATTCCTTCCATGGCTGTGACATATTCCTATTTATGCTTATGGGAAACTTCACCATGCTGCAAGAGAGTACAAAACTCAGAATTGTGTGCATCCCTTTGCACCAGATTTTTCTCCTTCATATTTCCTAGTTCACAACCAGCTAGTGGTGATTGTCTTCCACTTCATTAGGAAATTCAAATGTTGAATTCTGATCTGATATTCTTTCTTCTCTTGGATCTGATCCAAAATATTCCTTCACCATCTTATCACCATTGACACCCTCACCCATCTTTGCATCGATTGTGTGATCACCAAGAAAGAAAGTAGGAGTGAATTTATCTCCCTCGTAATTGTCCTTCCTTTTGCAGTCCTCAGATGCAAGTGAAGAATTTTTATCTTTCCATGGATGAGATGGTTGTAAGTGAACATGACATTTGAAAAAATAATAACCTTCATCATACATGTTCTTCACCTTATCCTCTTCCTGTACAGATACTATGGTGGCATCCTCTTCCACCAAAACTTCTGGTTCACACTCAAGCGGTGTGGCCCTATATTCTTTTTCCTTATGTGGCTCTAAAGGTAACTGTAATTCTGATTTGTAATCTCCTTTTGGATCTGATCCAAAAGGTGTCTCTCCACCCATACAAAACCCCTTTACGAATTTTTTTTGAGACTTTGCCACGTCCCCACATTTAGCACTGAAATCTAAATATTTTATTAGTAGTTTGGTTCATGTTTCATAAGCATCATTCCTCTGCACAAAAACAATTTCAACACATCAAACTACTATAAATTACTCCTACTCCCACCACTCTACCTTACTAACTAATAATTCACTACTCTAATTGATTGCATGTGTTAGGTGTAGGCTTACATTTTATGATAGGAACATGATGACAACAAGCTTAGCTTGTTAGCTAATCTCACTATCTAGAGCATAATCAAAGGCTTTGATTCTATTGAGTATATTCTCAAAGAAATTAATAGATAGAAATGTTGAAGGAATGCGTCCCCCAACCTCATAGATTATTCTGAGCTGACTTGGACGTTTTGAAAATTGGTTACAACAATATTATGAAGAATACTCCTCTGATCAGGCAAGGATATCTCCTAACCCATTGAGAATTTTTGAAAACAGTCCATGAGCAAGGTAAATGATCCCATTTCAAAAGTGGGTTTTCAATGGTTTTGTGAGATTCCTTTTTGTTTGTTCAAGAGTGAAGCACAAATTTTACTTCCTATTAAAGTGAAGGAAACATTAGCAACACCTTTGAATTGTGATATTTTTTCCACATGTGCAACCTGGGCATGAGCCATGAACAACAAAATATATATTGATACTTCAACTTAGAAAACTCATGCTACCAAATCAGTTGAAAAGACCTAGAAGTATGAGAATCAATGATATTCATCCGTGTAAGTACCGAAACGAGTATCAGATCAAGGACTAGGCATTTATCACTTCTTGTTGAAGGAACCCAAATTTGTTTTTGGTGTGTGCAAGAAGTTGATGGACCCTTTAGATGCAATGGTGGAGTGAAGTCATTCACTCTTGATCCAAAAAAAATAAATAAACCCAAGCAACACCGAACCTGCCAAGCCTAGTCCCAAGGTTGGTAATGGTCATGCCAACTAGGCTAGTAAACAAAATCGCGCCTCTGTTTTAGCAAAGGAAATCGCGTGCACAATTTCCTTTGCTAAAACGGACGTGCGATTCTTAAAACCTGTTTTTTATTTTAAATCGGCCGAGGCCATTTTTTCTCATTTTTGGCGTGGGTAGTGGACGAACGAAGACGAAACCTCGACTGTCAATACGCGATTTTGGGTGTGCTTGAGCCCTCCATCACCACCTTTGGATTAACCTTCCCTTTGTGAGGTATTTTCTTCAATTTTTTTCATGTTTTTTTCATTTTCTACGTCAATTTATTTTCCTTGTCTACAATAATTTTGTAGTATGATTAGGAGGTAAAACAATTGCACTAAAAGAATGCTACGTCAGTCCTCTCTATGTTGAATCATTTGTAGCTACTTCATTTCTAAGAGAATCTTTAAAAAACTTAAAATAGCTATCATATTTTGTTATTCAAAGTAATTTAAAATGCTAGATTAAAGTCACTGACCCACATCCAATTAAAACAAAGTGGATTGAAAAAAAATTGATTGCATTCATGGTGAGGGGATTCTGATAGAGTTCAAAGGACATTTAGGCCTATATCCTCCATCAAATTTATTATGTCCAAGTGAGAAAGTCTTGAAGAAACACTTATGAACTTTGCAGAGTACATGTTGTAAACTTTCTAGTTCTAAAAGACTTTCTAATGTATTACCAGACAAGTTGTCAAGACTAACTCTTAGAAGAATGATAAGTCTTTTCATTTAACTTGACCTTGTAAGTGAACCTATATCTACGGATACTTACAAAAATAATCTCCCTCAAACTCTTGGAATTGAAGATGCAAATATAATAATTGTTGGATATAGCCGATAGGTTATATTCAATTTTGTTTTTGAAAGACGAGGATGGAACATGAAGTAGGAATAATTACAAGAATTATCTTGGTTCAAAATTCTATAATGCAATATGAGAATTGCAAGCAAGCCAAATATCATACATGAATAGAAAAATTGATTATTAATATACAAATAACATTAATCCCAATAGATAAATGTTGATTTTAAAGAATGGACTCGTAATAATAAACTTACTGTAATTCTACATCCCTATAAAACTCTAAAATCCAGTGCACCAACCACTAATTGAATGCAAGTTGGAGGTGCTTTCCATGAGAAGCATGGCTGCAAACCTCGTGAACACCTTGATTCCCAATCTAAACACCAAGAACTAAATAAGTGGCATTAGGGTGTCTAATAATCACCTTGTTTACATCGGATCCTATTAGTATTGTATTAGCACCCACATTATTGTCAATACTATCACAAATAAAATTTCAAAATATATATAGTGTTACTGCTTTTTCAAAAAGGAGTGATATATTGATCAATTGTTCTTGAGATGAGATCTATGGCTTCTTCATAGTTCATTCATCAAATATCCTTTCCCCATATTCATATGGTCTATGTGCCTTGGATGTGCGTAGCAAAGATAGTGTGAGATGCGCTAGTGTTGTGATATCTCTTACCCTCTTTAACACTTAGAATGCTTGCTTATATGACGATGTGATTTCATGGGATGTTACTTTTATTCTTGTAAAATGACTCATAAAACTTAAATTTCTTAATCATTACTTGGTCTAACCCTAGTGTTATCATCATTATGCCTTATGAGTGTGTCATTTTGAACGTTAAGTTGTACCCAAGTGAATTAAGTGAGTGTTTTAACCTGTCACATACCATTTTTCCTAACCACTTTTCATTTCACTAGCCAGTTCATCCATCCCCTTCATGTTCCCCTTTGTAACTCACAGTAACTATCTAAGGTCTCATAGTTATTCCCATGTATGAACCCCTCAATAAAGTTAAAATATTCTAGTACTCTAAGGTCTATGTTGTTGAATTAAATTTCCCCTTGCAGAAAGCTAGGTTTCCTATGTCCCATGTTATCCAATCCAAATATAAAGTAAAGGGACTAAGTCAATGAAAAGGTTAAGAAATGCAAATAAATGAAAAATAAAGTAAAATGGGATCGCAAAAAAGAGGTGCAAGGATAGGTGATCCGTGGTAGCATTTCATTATAAGGTACACAAGTGGAAGAAAAATGTTAAACCCTAGCTCCCAAAAGTTAATGGTAGACCTATCACACTCAGTTACTATGATATTTAATTTTCAAAGACCCCTTTCTTTCCTAAAGACACATTCACTTCATTTACCCTCCCCTATCTTAAGAATCTAGGCTATGCACATTCAATTTTCAGATAGGCTATGAATCTACGCAATTTTAGATCTGAATATTTAACTCTCATTTTAGATCTGAATATTTAAGTAAAAGATGAAGTTTCCCAATAGTCATCTACAGCACATTTTAGATCTCAGCCATTATAATATTTTCTCACTGCTATCACATTGTATGGCCACATTACTTGGGTATCTCAACGTTCATTTCCAAATCTGTCAACGCGCTGCTATAGGCATGTAAAAAGCACCTTCTTACTATGTTTTTGGGTGTCTATTTATTATCCATTTAAATCATTGTTAATTCTATTTCCTTGCTATAATTTATGAGCATGTTATGTGAAGAATTGCCATTAAAATCTATGTTCAAGCAGTGATACATTATTCAAACAAAAATTCAAATCAAAACAGCAGTGAGGCATTATCTGTGTTGAGTTAAAAAGCTCCTACAACCTTTCCATGTAAATCTTGGGGTTGAATATCACCCTCATCAAAATGATAATAATCTTCATTATTAATAAATGGCTTAGAAATTGATTACCAACTTCATTCAACAATAGCCCCTCTCATTAACAATAAATAGCTTATGAATAGACTAACACACTAAATAGCTTATGCCGCCTATTCTTTACTGTAAAATTCAAGATCAATCTTTAAATTTACATGATAGATTTAGTTTATATGTCAATAGTTATACAGTTTTCAGTTCTTATATATGTCATTATATCATGTGTTTATATTTCTAATGATATTTTATTTGTATTTATGATTGTAGTGGCTACTATGGATCGTAACAATGCAGAGATACTGAGGTTCATTGGCCATTTGAGAGAGATAGGTTCAGCTTGGAGGAGTGGAGATGAGCTTCGCTGCTCCCTGCCAAATTCATTGTTATCTATTGTTCATACGATCTCAAGATCGAATGATGCATTGTATAGCATCGCATATTACAGGGAGAGAAAAAGGCAACAATATGCTGATGGCTTGAGTTACAATGAGGTAAAAAAGCTGAAAATAACAAAACAAGCCATCTATTCATTGTTTAGACTACCTGGGACGGATGACATCCCGGAGATCAGTAGGCCACATATTTCTATTGAGTGGTGCACTTTTCCACTCAATATAAATAGGTGGTACATGGTTTTTGACATCCCCCCTCACAACAATAGGGAAGTATCGATGTACTTCCTCCAAAAATTATATGCAAAGTTTGTGATGGGGAAACATGTCAACTATTTTGACATGTTGGGCTTCCAGGGAGTTGGTAGGGTAATTCCCCAACATCAACCCCATGCTAGGCATAGAGAGGCCAATCCACAGATACCTGCACCCCGTGCCCAGCTACCGAGGGCATACATCCCTCCTGCACATGACATGGTTTCCCAGACACAGGATGCATTTTTTACTCTAGCTGAGATGGTCTCTCGACACACGGCCATTATTGACCAGAGAGCGCCCTCTTCCTCTGCTGGTGTACAACCACCAGCTTCTGGTGGTGGAGGGACATCTATTGGTGGGGATATACCGACATCCGATGTGCCTCAGAGCGAGCCGCATGTCTGCACATTGTGTGGGGGACCCTGTTATGGTCCTGGACCAAGACATGGTTCCAGTACGATGACTAGTGGTCAGGTAAGGACTTTGTTTTAAAACTCTGTTATTGAACTCAATTTTTAATTGTTCCATACCATATCTAACATATTAAAAGATTCATAATATATATGCAATATTTACTCTTGCAGGAGTTTGATGCCTCTCACGGGGGTGGTACTGCACCCGGTGTGGTTGTACCCGAGACCCAGAGAACCACAATTGAGGTAATATTTAAACACTTGTCATTTTGTTATTACATGTATAATTTTGTTAATGCACATGTGTTAGTCTTGATTAATTTATTAAAATGTCTAATATTTACAATTTTTGAAGTTGCAAGAAGCCCACTTGGAACATGATGCTGAAGACATTGATATCAACGACATAGTCCAAGGTGGAATTTTCGACTACTTAAAGAATGTAAGTACAGGGGTTATGATTGAATCTTGTTCGAATTATTTAAATTTCTTACTGTACACTCCTTTATAGAGATCGCTAATGTAAATATAATTTTTAAACTTGCATATTCTAGACGCATCTGAAGAGGAGCACCAAATTGATGGAAGCGGTCACTCCTGTGGTGGACATATGTCCCAGGAAGGGGTAAGTATATTACAACATGTTATTTTTTCAATACATATTATTCCATCCATTCAAATCCATGTCTAACTATGGTAACACTTTATGAATGCAGACATCATCACAGATCCCTACACCACCTCTTTGGTATAGATCTCCCAGTAGTCCAAACATAGATAAGGGGGTTGTTTACACTAGACGAGGTCCCTCTTCCTTGAACAAAGCGGCTGTGCATGAGGATCAACCTACTCATCCCATGGTAATGTACACACTTCCAATGGCAGTTGTTGGTTAGCTATGTATTCACTTCACAAGTGGTTTTTATTAATGTTATTTTCGCATGTTTACAACATCAGCATGTAGAGTCATCCATGCCAAACCTTAGTGGGATTGTTGATGCCGCTGTCAATGCCGCATCTACAATAGGGATAAGTCACTGTGAGGTACATCTACTTGAATATTTGTAATTGTACATTTCATTTGTATTGTTTCTGGACATGCACGATGTCTAAGTATTTAATCATTTGGTGAATGTAGCCATGCCCTGGTCCATTAGTGCATGCAACTGAGGTTGATGTTCAACCTACGGCTCCTCTTACTACTAAAGAGCACCAGCCTCATCTCCTAGAAATGGGTTTTTCAGTGAGATGTTCATTTTTTACATAATTGATTAGTACTTTCTCATTCATGTACATGTTGATAATTCTTGAGATAATTGACATATTTTGTTTTATTCGCAGAGAAGCATGGTAGCGAGGCTCGCTGCAAGGTCGAGTACACCAGAGGCACCTACACCCTTGACACCACAGGCACCTATACCCCCGACGGATGCAGTGAGTCTTTGTTTTATTTACAATTGAGTCATATTTTAAATTTTCAAACTTTGTTATTGATGGACAATACTAGCTCAGTTACCTAATCAAGAAATATTGTCATTGATTTGCAGTTGCCAGAGATGTACAGTGGTCGTAGACGGAGCCGAAGAGCATCAGAATTCGGGAAAAACAAGAGAAAGTTAGAATTTTGATGTGTTAGTCCAGGACAAATATGCATTTTTATGTACAGCTTGGAGTTAGAGTATAGGGGCATGGTCTAGGACAGATGTACTTTTGTTTTCACATGTACATCAAATATGTTTTTGATACATGTACATTGACAGGCCATAGATCTAGGCCTTATATTTTTGTATTAAAACTTTCATGGTATAAAAAATATTTCATATCAAGGCTCTTGAGATATTCATGGTTCAGTCTTTTAAGTGTGATTATACATGTGTGGCGAAGAATGTTTCTATGTGTAATGTTCCCTGTTTTTTATGGATTTTACGATTGTATGGAGATATCAGTTATAAATTTGAGAACAATGCACAATTACAATAAACTACGTAATGACAAAAATGTACATTCACTCCCATTCTTGATAATCCAGAAAACATTCCAATCATAATCATGTGTCTATAGAAAAAAGATTTGTTAGGAGGCAATATACATTTCACTTTGAATTTGTTCTTTGGTTTCCACATGTTCTTGTGTCAATATATTGTATTGATTTGTGAGGATTATCTATTACTTATGAATGCACTATATCAAAAGAAAAAACTATTATATTTAAAGGTTTCAATGATCTCAATACATGCACACTAAAGTCAAAGTTCTTGCTCATGTAATTTAATAAATATAAGTGCAATATACAATGTATTTCAAGGTTTCAATGAACTCACTACTTGCACACCAATTGGATATATCTAATTAAAAATTGTGAGTTTGGATTCATTAAATTACAAGTTAAGTCAATGCTCAAGTGTAATTTAATAAAACTAAGTGCAATACATGCTTTACATTTCATCAACAACCAACAACACTATTCAACAAACCTCATGCACCCAATGACTAATCACTCAGCATTAAAGGAACTACAATAGAATCCAAAGACTGAGAAACAACTTTGTGAATCAACATGATTTGTGAATCAGATTTGAAAAAGTTCAGTTCGACATTAGATTGATTCTGAATTGAGTTGTGACAGTAAGATAAGATTAGGGTTAGGATTAGGGTTTCCTTGGTAGGGTTATGGTAATGGGACATGCATGTTAAACAATAAACCCTAGTTAGGGATAGGGTTTTCCAAGTTTGGCCTTCGTTGGCATGAAATGCATTGTCCAGCTTTGGCTCTCATTGGCGTGACTGTATTGTCCCTACTTAGCGAAACCCTAGCTTCAGAAACCATCGTAGATGGAGGTCACCGGGAAATGGACAGGAGGGAGAGGCCCCCCCCTAGCTAAAATCCCATGTCACGAATCCAACAGAATCGACGGTTCGTCGATCGGAGGACCGAGCATCGATCTATGGCGAGTTGCAGGTCACCTCCAGATACCGTTCAGGGACACCTAGTGGACTTGGTCCCGGTGTGCAAAAAACCTCACGGAGCGGCAATTTTGAATTCTGTCAACTCTTGCTAGTGTGTTTGGGCATGGGAAATATGGCAATGCCAACCGCATCCCCACCATCCGTGGCTTTCCAGCTTTGGTCCCCGTTGGCGTGACTGCATTGTCCCCTATTGAGTGAAACCCTAGCTTCAGAAACCACCATAGACAAAGGTCACTGGGAAATGGACAATAAGGAGAGGCCCCCCCCTAGCTAAAATCCCACGTCACGAATCCAAAGAAATTTACGGTTCATCGATCGGAGGCCCGAGCGTTGATCTATGGCTAGTTGCAGGTCACCTCCAGATACCGTTCAGGGACACCTGGTGGACTTGGGCTTGGTGCGCAAAAAACCTCACAGAGCAGCAATTTTGAATTTTGTCAACTCCTGCTAGTGTGTTTGGGCATGGGAAATATGGCAATGCCAACCGCATCCCCACCATCCATGGATTTCCAGCTTTGGCCCTCGTTGGCGTGACTGCATTGTCCCCTACTGAGCGAAACCCTAGCTTCAGAAACCATCGTAGACGGAGGTCACTAGGCAATGGACAGGAGGGAGAGGCCCCCCCTAGCTAAAATCCCACTTCATGAATCCAACGGAATTGATGGTTCGTCGATCGAAGGCCCAAGCATCGATCTATGGTGGGTTGCAGGTCACCTCCAGATATCGTTCAGGGACACCTGGTGGACTTGGGCCCGGTGCGCAAAAAACCTCACGGAGTGGAAATTTTGAATTCTGTCAACTCTTGCTAGTGTGTTTTGACATGGGAAATATGGCAATGCCAACCGCATCCCCACCATCCATGGCTTTCTAGCTTTGGCCCTCGTTGGCGTGACTGCATTGTCCCCTACTGAGCAAAACCCTAGCTTCAGAAACCATCGTAGACGGAGGTCACTAGGCAATGGACATGAGGGAGAGGCCCCCCCCCAGCTAAAATCCTACATCACGAATCCAACGGAATCAACGGTTCGTCAATCGGAGGCCCGAGAATCAATCTATGGCGAGTTGCAGGTCACCTCCAGATACCATTTAGGGACACCTAGTGGACTTGGGCCCGGTGCGCAAAAAACCTCACGGAGCGACAATTTTGAATTCTGTCAACTCCTGCAAGTGTGTTTGGGCATGGGAAATATGGCAATGCCAACCGCATCCCCACCATCCGTGGCTTTCCAGCTTTGGCCCTCATTGGCGTGACTACATTGTCCCTACTGAGCGAAACCCTAGCTTCAGAAACCACCGTAGACGGAGGTCACCAGGAATGGACAGAAGGGAGAGGCCCCCCCTAGCTAAAATCCCATGTCACGAATCCAAAGGAATCGACAGTTCGTCGATCGGAGGCCCGAGCATCAATCTGTGGACTTCTCCAATTGGTACAACAAATACACCAAAACATGATAGTTGCATAATCAAGCTAAACGTGACACCGACATAATCAAGTTGTTCCATGTGATAGAACAAGAACCCTTCATCAATTTCATACTAGTAGCTAAACCTAAACCCTCCCATAGACCCAATCCAACTAGTATAGGAGCGAATGGTCGTCGAACAAGTATCACGGCAAGACATGTCAGATTCATAGAAATGACCAAAATGGCCAAGGTCTCATGTGACCAAAAATCAATTATCAAGATATGTTTGCTTTAAAGAAAAAGAAATGACCAAGGTCTCATGTGGCCAAAAATCAATAATAAATCAGAGGGAATTAAGATAGCAGGAATTGATGATGATGATGATGATGATGATGATGTTCATGATGTTGATGGTGATGATGTTGATGGTGATGATGTTGATGATGTTGATGGTGATGATGTTGATGATGATGGCAATGATGGGAATGGTGATGATGATGATGATGATGATGATGAGGATGATGATGTTCGTGATGATGTTCATGATGATGATGGTGATGATGATGATGTTCATGATGTTGATGGTGAGGATGATGATGAGGATGATGTTGATGATGTTGATGATGATGATGATGATGAAGGTGAGGATGATGATGATGATGATGATGATGAGGATGTTGTTGATGATGTTGATGGTGATGATGATGATGAAGGTGAGGATGATGATGATGATGAAGGTCATGATGATGATGAGGATGAGGATGATGATGATGATCGTGATGTTGATGGTGATGATGATGATGAGGATGACGATGATGAATGATGATGATGTTCATGATGTTGATGGTGAGGATGATGATGATGATGATGATGTTCATGATGTTGAAGGTGATGATGAGGATGATGATGAT
>LPNX011134145.1:68210-70710 GCA_001517045.1 Pseudotsuga menziesii
ACTTGATGAGGTGGGTGCATGGCTAAGGCTTTCCTATTTCCTTAATTACTAATTTCTTAAATATGTTGCATGCTTTTCCCTACAAAATGCCATTGTCTAAAGGGAATTATCACATAATAGATATTATATTGTTGAAGGATGATGATGTTTACTTAGATACTTTAAAATTTATCTACAATATATCTAAATGTTGAATACAATGTATATGTGTTAATATTTTATTGTTGATCTTATAGAAGCTATGTTTAGTTTGTTCACAATTCTTCCTATTTCGTGTTGCATGTTATCTATTTTTGTAGATGAGGAACTTTTGACTAGTGAGAAAACAATAGATAATGAGTTGTGTCCATCCCCTAGTGATTTCTCTATCCTTCTAAGGTATTTGATGCACTTCAAGTGATACCTTCTTCCCTCTAGGATGATTAAAAATTCCAACACATCTAAACTATAATGGACCTTTGTTGAGCGATTCAAAATTTAACTAAGCCTAGAAGCCACTAGGATTAATGTTAAAGTTTTTGCATGCTTAAATCCCCAACTAATGTTAAGGTTTTGGATACTTTACCATGTTGGTGAAAGTCCACACCTGAGTATGTCTATAGGTGTGAGTAATGGAATCCTAGGAGATATCCATTATAAGGCCATGGTGGTAAACAAAATAGGTCAACTAGATAGAGACATAACTTCTATATACAAACTCTAATTGAGGTGATCAATGTTTGTAAAGTTTTGAACTCAATAGTATATATACTTTGTGTTTACTTACACATGAATGATAATGATGTTCATGATGTTGACGGTGATGATGATGACGATGGTGATGATGATGGTGATGATAAAGATGATGATGGTGAGGATGATGATGAGGATGTTCACGTTGATGATGGTGGTGGTGGTGATGATGATGATGATGAAGGTGATGATGATGATGGGGATGAGGATGATGATGATGATGTTCATGATGTTGATGGTGATGATGATGATGAAGGTGATGATGATGATGGGGATGAGGATGATGATGATGATGTTCATGATGTTGATGGTGATAATGATGATGATGATGATGAATGACGGTGATGTTCATGATGTTGATGGTGATGATGATGAGGATGATGATGATGATGTTCATGATGTCGATGGTGATGATGATGATGATGTTGATGGTGATGATGATGAGGATGATGATGATGATGTTCATGATGTCGATGGTGATGATGATGATGATGAATGACAGTGATGTTCATGATGTTGATGGTGGTGATGATGATGATGATGAATGACGGTGATATTCATGATGTTGATGGTGATGATGAGGAGGATGATGATGATGATGTTCAAGATGTTAATGGTGATGATGATGATCATGTTGATGATGATGATGATGATGATGGTGAAGGTGATGATGATGGTGAGGATGATGATGATGATGAAGATGAAGACGAAGATGATGAAGATGATGTTGATGGTGATGATGATGATGATGGTGGTGATGGTGATGTTGATGATGATCATGTTGATGATGACGATGATGATGATGGTGAAGGTGATGATGATGGTGAGGATGATGATCATGATGAAGATGAAGACGAAGATGACGAAGATGATGTTGATGGTGATGATGATGAGGATGATGATGACGATCAGGATGAGGATGATCATGTTGATGATGATGATGATGATCATGAGGATGATGAGGATGATGAAGATGATGATGGGAATGGTGATGATGATGATGATGATGACGATGGTGATGATGATGATGAGGATGTTCACGTTGATGATGATGATGATGTTCATGATGTCGATGGTGATGATGATGATGATGAATGACGGTGATGTTCATGATGTTGATGGTGATGATGATGAGGATGATGATGATGATGTTCACGATGTTAATGGTGATGATGATGATCATGTTGTTGATGATGATGATGATGATGGTGAAGGTGATGATGATGGTGAGGATGATGATGATGATGAAGATGAAGACGAAGATGATGAAGATGATGTTGATGGTGATGATGATGATGATGGTGATGTTGACGATGATCATGTTGATGATGATGATCATGATGATGGTGAAGGTGATGATGATGGTAAGGATGATGATGATGTTGAAGATGAAGATGAAGATGATCAAGATGATGTTGATGGTGAGGATGATGATGATGATGGTGATGATGGTGATGATGTTGATGGTGATGATGATCAGGATGAGGATGATCATGTTGATGATGATGATGATGATGAGGATGAGGATGATGAAGATGATGATGGGAATGGTGATGATGATGATGATGATGATGACGATGGTGATGATGAAGATGATGATGAAGATGATGATGATGATGATGAGGATGATGATGAGGATGTTCACATTGATGATGGTGGTGATGATGATCATATTGATGATGATGATGATGATGATGATGATGAATATGAAGGTGATGATGATGATGGGGATGAGAATGATGATGATGATGTTCATGATGTTGATGGT
>LPNX011134145.1:75710-82798 GCA_001517045.1 Pseudotsuga menziesii
ATGATGACGAGGATGATGATGACGATGAAGATGATGTTCATGGTGATGATGATGATGATGATGATGGTGATGATGTTGATGGTGAGAATGATGATGATGAAGATGATGATGGGAATGGTGTTGATGATGATGATGACGACAATGGTGGTGATGATGATGATGATGATGATGATGATGATGATGGCGATGGTGTTGATGATGATGATGATGATGATGATGATGATGATGATGATGAGGAAGGTGATGATGATGATGATGATGATGATGATAATGATGACGATGACGATGGTGATGATGATGTTGATGATGATGGAGACGATTCTGATGATCATGTTCATGATGTTGATGGTGATGATGATGATCATGGTGGTGATGATGATGATGATGATGATGATGATGATGAAGGTGATGATGATGACGATGGTGATGATGATGAAGATGAAGATGATGATGATGATGATGTTGATGATGAACATGATGAAAATGATGATGATGAACATGGAAATGTTGATGATGATGATCGATGATCAATGATCATGGTGATGATGATGATGATGATGAAGATGATCATGATCATGATCATGATGATGACGATGGTGATGACGATGTTTATGATGTTGATGTTGAGGATGATGATGATGATGAAGATGATGATGATGATGATGATGATGATGAGGAAGAGGATGAGGATGATGATGATGAGGATGATGTTGATGATGATGATGACGACGATGGTGATGATGATGTTCATGATGTTGATGGTGATGATGATGATCATGTTGATGATGATGTTCATGATGTTGATGGTGATGATGATGATGAGGATGATGAAGATGACGATGGTGATGGTGATTATGATAATGATGATGGTGATGAGGATAATGATGATGACAATGATGATCATGATGTTGAAGATGAACATGATGATCATGATGATGAAGATGAAGATGATGATGAAGATGAGCATTATGATGATGATGATGAACGCTATTTTGCTTTTACAAAACGCGCACGCGATGTGTTTGTATAAAATGTGCACGTGTTTTGTTCATTTACAACGCGCACGCGTTTTGCTTTAACTAAATCGCGCTCGCGTAGTTTTTAAATTCAAAAAATTATTCCCTCCAAAGGATAAGGACAAGCCTCCGCCCATGCTTTCATGGAATTCCTATGCCTATGTGTCTGCTTTGTACTTTGCTTCAGATTCAACATGCCTGTGCCTTGGAGTATGATAAACCATGGCAAATTCAGCATTATATCCAAATTTTCAATATGCTCGTGTTTAGCGGTTCGTCTGATTATGCTCCACACCTCCATTTTTTATGAGATTTTAGAAACAGATATGGTTTTTTTTGCAGATTCTAAATATGTAAATTTTAACAAGAATACATAATTTTTTCTATTTTTTTCTTATTTATCTTCTGTCATCTCTCCTCAACTCAAAAAACACATTGGTAGTGTTTCGTCCATATCTCTTTCGTTTCTCAACCATTTAAAAAAAAAATTGTATGGTGCACTAAAGAACACCAACCTCTACATGCTATAAAAAAACCATTTCCAAATAATTGCATTAAGACATTCAAATGCTGCACCCACAATTGACGTACCATTTTCGAGGTTTGATCTCTTAGATAATTAAAAAATAAATAAAACAATTATTTTTATTATTGGAAAAATAGTCGTGCACTAGTCCTATATGTTCTCTATATGTATACCGGTTTTCGTAAGTTTATTCGATCATTTAGACACTTAGACACTGCACCCACAAAATCATATACCTTATAATTTGTACAAAAAATAAAAAATGCCCGTTAAAATTTATCTAACTTTAGATAGTTAACAGCATTTTCAATAGAAAAAATATATATATTTGGAAAGGTCATTCAATTTCCTACATTTCTTGTTTTTAACTGATCGCAAGATTCATTGCGTAAGTGTCTCAAAATATGCGTCCAAGTTGATGGATGCCTATTTTTTCAGTTTTGTATTGCATCTAATGCGCCAAAAGAGACCCTCAACTTCTTGCATACACCCATAAATATGTTAGTCAAAAACTAAATTTAATTATTCAAACGATAAAATAATGACTATTGTATCATTGATTACCTAATATTGCTTTGAGGTAAGATATGGAGTAAAAATGCATGGAAGAAGGCTTCATGATGGCTTATATTCTATTACTACCATAGTCAAAGATAGGAAAAAGTTTAGAAAAATTGGGGCATGACACCCTTCTCATCAATCATTCACATTTCTAAGTTTAATTTGGTTTTCCTTCTTGTTCTAATTTGATAAGGTTTTGTGTGACTGAGTAGCACTGTGAGTGTGAGAGGTGGGGAACAGTTGTGAGTGTGGCTTGAGTTTAGTGTGAATGAGGTTCCTTGAGCATTGAGTAATTTCAAGTAACCATAGTTCATGTTTGTATGCAACACCCAATATTATGAGTAGCAACCAACATCGTAAAACACAACCTGTGAGATGATGCATATTGTAGTGTGAGTAGCAACCTGCAATTCATTTCATAATACTCTTCATACATGCAGATTCAAGTTGATTTAAAATGGGAGAATAACATGAATTTAACTATATCAATTCATCATTATTTTGAACTTCAATTGAAGCAAAACTAGGAGGATTTTCTAAAAACTGAATTATCATGGATGCATGGGTTAACTTGTAAGTAACTGGGTGAAACACAACTTTTATGTTTCCTTAGCATGAAATATATTATATTTCGCAACAAATATGGCTGCAAGTATATTGTCAAAAATTATGGCATAGTGTTAAAGGTTTGGATCATCCAACTACACTTTGTTTATAAATTCTTATTCATTTATAGTCAATGCATAGTTCTCAACAATCAACCGTATTAGTAGACAATGAATGACTTTATGAAATATTCTAGGAGCTAGTTGAGTCAAAACTAGCCTCTTCTTGTGCCTAACTCAAATGTATAGAGACACCATGTAGTTCCTTGTTTCTAATTATTCCATGTAGAAATGTGTAAATGATATTTAAACCTCACACATCCCATGGAGAAATGTATAAATGATATTTAAACTTGTTGGCTTATGGTTTCCAATCCCAAATTATTATCACTCTACAAAGGAATTTCCTTAATGAATTCCTAACCAAGGATTCCCCCTATAAGTGCACAAACTGTAGGTAGTTCTCGTGTCTTGGTATCAAGAATATTTGCAAAATAATATCTGGTAATTCAAATATCCTCTAATATTACGTATTTTTTTTATAGAAATGCAATGATTGGTCTTGAAGCCCAATGTTTACACCTTCATAATCCACATAAAATTTCTTGGGACAACTGGGAAAGTGGATGAAGCATGTGGGATATTGAAACAAGTGAACGCAGAGGACTGTGCACTATGAGGAAGATGTTATGTCCTTCACTACATTGATGGATACTCTTTGCATTAATGTTGATAGATTGGATGAGGCTAGGCAATTGTTAAATGAGATGAGAGGAAGGAAATGCGAGACATATTTTTTCATATACAATATGTTAATCCACAAGTATGGCGATTCCATAGACATCAGTGTTGTCCATTAGTGCATGTTTAAGAATTTGATCTTAAAAGTTATTGAAGATGATATTTTTACTTGTGGTTTGATTGAATTGTGAATGATATTATAAATTTTTACTTGTTAATTTTAACCTTGATTCTTGCTTTGATTAAAATTTATGTTACTTAGCATAATAATATAACTTTTAATAATAGTATAATTTAAATTTATCAATGACAAATCAATTCTTATCCTTAAGCATTAATTTTTTTATATTTTTTTAATATATATTAATCATGTAGTTCCTAAGTTTCCATTTCCTACAAATTTGGAGAAAACCTCTAGATATATCTAATACCCATAGCCACACTCCCAATGTTCCCTAGTTTCAGAAACTTGTGCAACATAGAATATTATTCTTCCATTCAACCACGAATGGTAGAAGAGATTCACCATAGAATTCAAAGGAGGATCCCCTCTCTCCTTGGTCCAATGAATTTTCCCTTGCGTATTTCTCATCTCAAATTTATATTAATGGTGTTTCCATGTAACTTCCTACGGGTTTAGTGATATTAGAAAAGGGACTGCTATTCAATTACTAGAAATCATGAAAGAGTCTTCATAGAGATTAATCGGTAGTAAATAACTAGAGAATGACATTACGAGAACTTGGCATTAAAAATATAAGGTCTTGCTTTTTTTTCAATAAGTTGATAGGTTGTGATTATGAAAACTTAGCATTAAAAATATGTTTTTTTAAATGCTCAATAAATTTTCATTAGAAAAACCTGGAATTAACATATAATTAAAAAATTGAAGTCAGTCATGCAGCTAATGTATCAACGAATAACTAATGTATCCACAAATATTTACCGTGAAGGAATTAAACAATGGAGACGAAGTCTCAAACTTATCTGGTGAATAAAAGATGAATAAAAACATGTCACGTGTCTTTATACTATTTTGACGATAATTAACACGTTTTCCTCCTATTTGATGGTCGGTATGCTATTTTCCTCCAATTTGGTTGTGACCATTTTCAGAGACAACTATATTCGAACATAAATGATGCCACTTCAAATGGAATATTTTAAGTTCTTCATTCATGCTTCCACTGAACTTCAAATGTTTTTTACCAACCATTTGATTTACACAACTCTGCCTCATTCATTTTCTATATTCCATGAAATATTGTGCATTTAGTTGCCATTCTTTTAAGTTCTTTATTCATGCTTCCACTGAAATTTTGATGTTTTTTACCAACCATTTGATTTACACAACTCTGCCTCATTCCTTTTCCGTATTCCATGAAATCTTGCGCATTTAGTTTCCCTCCGCCTAAATATTTACTATGCCTGCTGCAAAGATTCTCCTACATCTCCTAAATTTAGCGGTATTTTTTCTCTAGTAACCACATTACCGGGCTTGAGGTCCTTACCTTGTTAGAAAACCTTCACGGGAGATGAAATATTACTAACGAAATGCAATTTTTTCCTCACCTTGTATTTCTCCTATTTTGCGGCAAGAACTCCACGAAAAATGACGTCCCTGGACCGAAATTTCTCGTCTGACCTTCGATCCGCATAAAAATTGAGCCTCCTCTTGATTATGGGGTTGCTGAGTCCATTCTTGGCATAATTGCGATGCCAAGCAACTTCTTTCGTCTCCATTGTAGGGCTTACTCTGTTGTTACTGCAATAATCTTCCCCTTCGTTGTCCTAGAATTCCATGGATGAGAAAAACGAATTCATTGATCAAGATTTTGTTGGGAAAGTGACAGATATGAGGGTAGACATAGGGAAATCATGAAACACATTCGTTCTTGTTTGTCCATGCACGATACAATACGATGGTGAAGTGACACCTTCCCATGCTCCTCACTGCATGTAGAAATGGCGGGAAATAGAGCCTATGAAGAAGTTCGTCCTACCTATTTTTACGGGAAGAAGAACAAGTGTGCGCAAAGAAACGACTTTATAACAAATAGTTTTTGGTGTAAATCTCTAAAATGTCAAGCTCTTTGGGATATCGGAGATGGAAAAACTTATCCAAAAATCCTCTTCGAGCTTCGAAGTATTTTTTAAAGGTTATCAATCATTTTTGCAAAAAAAAATTCTAATTCTAATTTTAGTTCAAATAAAATTATTTTTTAATTAAAAAAATCAAAACTTATTATTTTTGTTTTTATGATTATCATTAAAGGAGTTGTTTAAATGTTAGAGTTTTTTATTTATCAGTGATTTTTATTAGAATTTGGCTAATTGTTTTTACAAAATATGAATTTCGAAGTGCCCCAATCATGTTTTTGAATGCATAAATGAATTTCTGCATCCTCAAATACCTTAAGAGCACCAAGATTATGCAAATTCAACAACTATTGTATGTTTTTTCAAGAATTAAAGATATTAATGGATAACATTAATATTTTTAATGTTATTAATTCAAAATGATTATAGCAAGATTTTAGGTTAAAAATATCCATTTCCTCTCTCATGCTTTTGATTGGCTAAAAAAATGGATTATAATTCATTACACATTTAAACTACTTGGGTTAGATGAAGTTAAACCAGCAATGTCTTTGATGGTTTTGTAATGTTCTGTTTTTGATAAATAGGGATTGACTAAGGACCTTTAATACCACGAGCACATTAGGAAAATTATTCAGTCATCAGTATAGTAAAGAGGGCCATCAGAGTTATTATCATAAAGCATGCAGAGCATGCAAACCTTATTTCTTCCATATTAAAGTCAACTTGAAATTAGAATTGCATGCATGCAAAAGTGAGTATAAACCCTAAAAGTGGCATGCAAACCCTAAAAGTGAGCATAAACCCTAAAAGTGAAATGCAAACCCTAAAAGTGCATAAGGATCTATTTAAGAAGGGTTATGGGACTAAATGAGATATCTATTGTTATTGTTGATTGATTATGGAGTTTTGGGCAGCAGCACAGCGTGCAGCCACATCAATTGGGGTTGAAAACGGTGTCTTCAGCTAACGAGGGTTCGGCAGTGAGATACCTACCCTAGTCTCCTATTGAGATATATCATCCAGGTTTATCCATAGCATTCATCATATATTTCAGTATTCAGAGATCCAACACTTTTCAAAGGTTTATTGGCAGATCCACGTTTGCAACCGGAAGTAGCTAGGAAATCACAGAAGGATTCGTTGGGACCAAAAAACCCAGCATTTCCTTTGCATGTCATCTTCATCTTTCTCGGCAGGCCTATCCTACGACATACATTGATTATTAGCCATCATTTTTCTCATCTGGAGTAGAGAGTTAGGGGGGCGTGAGTAGCAGAACCACAGATCAATTCGCTAGGGCACTTAGAGGCTTCCAAATCTCTACATGTGTCATTCTATCTCTTCAGCATCATCAGGCAAACATGATCACAAATTTTTAGCCCGAACGGACCTCTCCTCCTAAAAAAATGTCACCTTCAATCTTGAGGGTTTTTACGATACTCATTAGAGGAATTTTGGGGTCTAAAATGGGCCTCCTAAGGAAAATAATAAAATAATAGTTAAAATAATAAAATAATAGTTAAAATAATAAAATAA
>LPNX011134175.1:0-11728 GCA_001517045.1 Pseudotsuga menziesii
AATTGTTTTTGTTTAATATGCAAGTTTCAAAAAAGTTGTAATTTATCTCTTGAAGAAAAAAATGTTTTTTCCAATTTAGGGGTTGATTTTAATTTTTTTGTAAACAAGAGTATGGGATGTTTAGGCCATGGCTCTATTTTTTTATCTAAAAAAAAACAGTGGATACTGGTATCAACACTTTTCTATTTGGGGGGTGTTTTTGGTGTTTTTTATGCAAAAATCATCATTTTTATGGCTAGAGTTCTCGTTCTTAGTATAAAGTTCTCGTTTCATAGTATAAGTGGTTTTTAACCTTCGATCTCTTTAACAGCTTTAATCCTTACCATTGATCTGAATTCTTGTATGGATTCCCAATGAAACTTCGCGACAAACATCATTCGTTGATCTTCTTTGCGAATTAGATATGGACCGTTGATCTTCTAAATTGAGAAATCAATGTCTAACCCTGCAGATTGCGGAAGTTAGGTTGCCTTTCAACTCTTCGGGACTTCCACATATCCATATTTTGCACTTCTGTAAACCGTCGATATTGCTGCGGGTTAGATCTAGATCGTTAATATTCTAGTTGTGTGGATCAACGTTTAACTGTGAATTCAAGGGTTTCTAGTTTTTTTTATTTTTGGGTTTAAATCACTGTAAGTTAACAATGATCTGAATATTAACTTGATGTCTGTATCCATTCTTTAATTCATGGTCTGAATCATGACTAACAATCGGGAAACTAACTGTGCTATGTTGTTTTGGGGATTTAATAAAAAAATTAAGGGTTTCTCTTATGCAAAAGTATTTCAACTGCAATACTTACGGATCTATACTCTAAACTAGCATTATCATCTCAATCGACATTCCCAACTCGGGAAGCAAAGTTAGGAAAGATTAACGAGATCGATACAAATAAGAAAACTTAGATGATTGCAGGAATACATGCTACAGTTAAAAACATAGGATTTGTTTCGTTAATTGCAGTCTCATAAATTTAAAATCATTCAAGTATTGAAACCGATCCATAACAGACCCACAATAACCAGCTCTACAGAATTATGCTCATAACAAAATATTATTTACTACAATAATATCATTGTATAGATCTATGATAAACAAAACAGGGATGATGGTTCTACATATATGCATAAACGGTACTGCCTGGATACGTAACTACAATTTAACCATTCACATATACATCCTACTGCAACTAGAATCATTCATAAGATAACAAAGTAAGAACCCATCACCAACACTAGGAAAACACAAGTGGAGAAGTTGTTCCTCCCAACCAACTCCCAGAGAAGCCAATTTACTTACTCCAGAACCCCTGATCCTGTTCGCTAAACCACAAGAGAAAAATATCTTAATGCGCCCTATCTTGCATTACACAGTTGTTAATACCTCACCCAATGCTAGCCTCCCACTGCTCATGGACATACTATTAAATAGTATGTTGCCTAAGACTTGGTCATTTATGACCCTCTTGCTCTTCAACAACTCAACTAGGAGTGCAAACCGGATTTTTGGGGATGATGCCTCCTGCATCTCGAGTTCTCACTCAGTGATATCAGCCACTTGTCATTTCCCTCTTGTGGGTCATCTAACACTCTTTCAACATCTATTTACACTTGTGTTATCCATCAATAATTTTTATTAATAAGGAATTTTTTATTCTTGACCTCCCGTCAAAGAATAATAAAATAATAATCAAAGTATTTTCCAGCAGAATTCAAAAATATTAAATCAGGGGGTATTACATACACCTCCCCTTAAAAGATAACATCGTCCTCGGTGTTACAACCTTTGTTTTTATTTATCCATGTCAACCTCTTGGAATAAGCCTGGATATGCCTCCTGCATATTACTTTCCAGCTCCCAAGTAGCTTCTTATAAACTAAGGTGCTTCATTTGCACCTTTACCTGTCCGATGGTACGGTTCCAGAGTAAAAGTTCTCTCCTATCGAGAATGTGCTCTGGTCCCACTTGGAACTCTCCCTCTGGTTCCACCTAGATCACATTCCAGTCAATCACATGAGAAACATCATGAACATATTTTTTCAATATAGAAACATGAAACACATTATGTACTTTAATACTGGGTGGTAGGGCTAACTGGTATGCAATCGGCCCTACTTTAGCTGGAATTTCAAATGGACCGCAATACTTGTGTGCCAATTTCTTTCACTTTCCCAATCACAAGGTACTTTTCTTGGGCTTTACCTTTATGTATACATGATCACCCACCTGGAACTCTCTAGGAGTTCTTTTTAAGTAGGCATAACGTTTCTACCTGTCCTAGGCAGCCTTTAAGTTTTGCTTTACCTATTTCACGGTTAGTTATGTATCTTTTAATAAATCAGGTTCTAAAATTAATCTATCAACAGGACTACTCCATGAGATTGGAGTATTACACTTACACCCATATAAAATTTCAAATGGACTCATACCTACAGAAACTTGGAAAATATTGTTATAAGCAGATTCGACCAAGTGTAGGTAGTCTTCCCACTTACCTGGTTTTTCCATAACATACATTCTTAGCATGTCCTCTAGAACTTGGTTTACTCTTTCGGTCTACCCATCCGTCTTTCGATGATATGCAGTACTGAAATTTAACTAAGTAGCCAAGCCTTTAAACAAGGCCTTCCAGAAGTTACATGTAAACATCGCGTCTCTATTTAAGACTATTACCTTCGGTATGCCATGTAACATGAATATTTATTTCATGAATGTGTTTGCAAT
Organism: Pseudotsuga menziesii; assembly: GCA_001517045.1. Classification (NCBI taxonomy): domain Eukaryota; kingdom Viridiplantae; phylum Streptophyta; class Pinopsida; order Pinales; family Pinaceae; genus Pseudotsuga; species Pseudotsuga menziesii. The sequence goes on from LPNX011134175.1 coordinate 2,728, forward strand.
ATTAACATCTTTGTAGGTAGATTTGACAGGTGTAAAATGAACCTATTTGCTTAATTTGTCAACCACAACCATGGTGGAATCATGTTGTCTGAAATTCTTGAGAAATCCGGTGATGAAATCCATACTGATGGTCTCCCACTTCCATTTTGGAATGGGTAGTGGCTGCAACAATCCTGCAGGATGTTGATGTTCTACTTTAACTTGATGACATTCTAGGAAGTGAGCTAAGTATTCATCCACTTCCTTCTTCATGTTTGGCCAAAATAAGTCATTTTTTATCATGGGAATTATTTTTTGATACCATGGGTGCCCCGAGTATGATCTTTTATGTATTTCATCGATGATTGTCAATTTGATTTATCTTATGTTAGGTATATACTGTATGTTTTTATACAACAATAATCCTTGCTAGTTTAAGCTAAAGTCTGTTTTTACTTGTTCTTTCTCATTTTTAACATTCTTTTATTTTAACCTCTGATACTCCCCAACATAATTTCCAGTACTTAAAATCCAATCTCCTAGATCACATTCGTAGTTGCTGCTTGCACACAAAAAATCTGCATGCTAACTCAAGGCATCTATTACTTTATTTTCTTTTCCTTTTATGTGCCTTATTTCAAAGTCATACTCGCTTAGAAAGGACAAATATCTAGCTTTTTTTGCATTCAAATTATGTTGATCAAATAAATATTTAAGGCTTATGTTTTCTGTCATAAGTAAAAACTTTCTTCCAATTAAGTAATTTCGCCACATTTTTAAGGCGTGAATTATAACAGTGAGTTATAGATCATGTGTCGCATAATTCTTCTCATGATCTTTTAGTTTTTTGGATTCATAAGCTACAACATAATTATCTTGTAGTAATACTCCACCTAACCCTTCATTGCAAGCTTCAGCACATACGACGAAATCCTTGAATGGATCAGCAATTTTTAAGATTGGGGAGGTGGTTAATAGGTGTTTTGATTTGTTAAAACTTTCCTCGCACTTTTTAGATCACTCAAACTTTTTTCCTTTCTTTTGTAAATAATTTATGGGATAGGAAATCGTAGAAAAGCCTTCTATGAACTTCTTGTAGTATCCAGTAATTCCCATAAATGATATGATGTCAGATATATTTTTAGGAACCGGCCATTCCATGATGGCCTTTACTTTCTCTGGGTTGACTAATATTCCCTCCTTGGACACAACGTGTCCCAAGTACTCAATCTTATCTTTGACAAAGTCACACTTATTGAACTTTGCATAAAGTAGTTGTTCTCTTAAAACTTGCAAAACTATTCTTAGATGTTCTTCGTGTTCTTTTTCATTCTTAGAGTAGATTAATATGTCGTTAATGAAGACAACCACAAATTTATCTAGATAGTTACTTAAGATGTTGTTCATTCAACACATGAACACAGCAGGTGCGTTTGTCAACCCAAAGGGCATCATGACAAAATCATAGTGACCGTAATGGGTGCTAAATGTTGTTTTAAAAATGTCTTCATCCTTTATTCGCACTTGATGATAACCCGACCTTAAATATATCTTTGAAAAGATAGTTTCCCCGCGGAACTGATCGAACAGATCATCTATTTGGGGAAGTGGATATCGGTTTTGAATAGTCATTTTATTTAGTTTCATGTAATCTATACATAATCTTAGTGTACGATATTTCTTTTTCACAAACAAGACCGGTGCTCCGCAGGGAGACACACTTGGTCGAATGTACTTTTTATCAATTAGTTCTTGTAACTGTGATTTTAGTTCTGTGAGTTCGATTATGTTCATTCGATATGGATCTTTCAATGTTGGTGCCGCTACAGGTATGAGATATATTGTTAAGTCTATATCCCTTTTTGCAAGAAGTCCATGGAATTATTCTGGGAAAATATCTTCGAACTCCTTTAAAACATGTATGTCTTCCAGTTTAGGTTTTATATCGTTTTCCTTATCATTCATTATATATACTATGAATACTTTTCATCCCTTTCTTACTGATCTCTTCATTTGCAAAGCAAAGTTTTCTCTGATGGTTACCTTCCTAGGAATTCCTTTCACTTTTATATTATTTCCATTATTATCGATACATGTAAATGTTTTATCAAAACAATTTAGCAAAACTTTTTGCTCTTCAAGCCAATCCATTCCTCTCAACAGATCATAAGATCCTAAAGGCAATATATTTACATTCACATGTGTAAGGAAATCTTTCAACATTATCTTGCAATTTCTAACAATACTAGTAACCTTTCATTTTGTACCTGTGGCTAACTGTACTAGCCAAGACTTACCAAATTTTTAAGGTGCCAAATTGCATAAATCAACTACTCTAGGTAAAATATAACTCAGGCTTGCACCTAGATCAATTAAGACATAGATAGGTTGATTGTTTATCATAACTTCAATTTCTACCATGGAAGTATGGTGGTCTGCTTGCCGATTTTCTAGTGCAACGCAAATTCTGGGCATGCTTCTGGCCATATCCCCAACTGTCACTGCTTCCTGGATAGAATGGACATTAAACTTCTGCTTCCTTGCTGGACAGTCTTTAAAGTAGTGTGGCTTTCCACACTCCCAACATTTTAAGAGTTCTTTTTGTGCTAGGTTTTTATTAGGAACAATTGAGGATACTACAAAATCTTGAGGTCTAAAACCTTTGTAATTATTACCCTGATACCCTCTGTGATTATTTCCCCTGCTTTTATGGAACTCATTTTGTTTTCCTTTAGAATCAAAATTACCTGGCCTTTGATTTTTCCAAACTGGTATACTTTCTCTTTTATTTTTGTTTTGATCAAAACAGAAGTTTTCCTTTCGCATTACTTCCTCCAATGTCTTTGGATTTTCATATTCAATTCGTTCTTTAAACATGAGGGGAAGGAAGCTAAGGAACCGTTGTATTTTAGGCTTCTCATCAATTATGTAGGGGGCATAGAGAAGTAAGTTTAAGAACTTACTACATATTTCTTTCATTTTCATGGCCCCTAACATTAGTTCTTAAAACTCCTTGATTTTTCTTCATAGTACAGTTCAGATAAATATTTTCTTTTTAACAGCTTCTTAAAAAATTTCCAGGTTACATACCTTTCTTTTATACCCTTAACTTTATTTATATCTTTCCACCAAATATCTGTCTTTCCTGTCAAATTATAAATGGTCATTTTTGCTTTCAACTCATATGAGTAATTATATATCTAGAATTATTTTTTCATACCAGACAACCAGGCCTCTGATTCCTCGCCCTTCTCAATTTCCCCATTAAAAATGGGTGGTCTGATTTTTTTTAACTCCCCAGAGATTTCCTCATAGGGTCTGTACTTTTTCTTCTTTTTATTTTTGTCACTGCTTTTGCTTGACTCATGATTTTTTCTGTGATGTTTAACTAACTCTTCACTTGAAGTGTCAGATTTATGGCCAGAAAATTCCAGCTTCCTACCCTTACGTTTATTTTATGGGGCATTTTTAGGCAGTTCTTGGTCAAAATCCTTATTTTTATCTTTTTCTTCATTGTGGATTTTTGGTAACATGATAGTGTGCAATTCTTCTTGAGCCTTCAAAATTCACTCATTATCTTCCTTAACCTTTCTTAATTCAGATCTTAGTTCATTCATAGTCCTTTTTAATTCATATTTATTATCCTGACTTTTATTTAGATCTACCCAGATTTCTCCATCCCTTAGATTACCCTCTTCATTTAAAGGTTGTTCCGGACGAAGTTGCTCTTCTGCAGACATTCCCCCGTCTGCCATATTTGTTGCAAAAATATTTGTACTTCTCTTTTCTATGTAAGAGAATTTTCAAGATAAAGGAAACATGAGTTAGTTTGGTGTTTTCTATAGCAGTTGTGTGTTGACCCTATTCATGCCTAGTGCTGAAACCATGCTCTGATACCATAAGTAACATACCTCAGATTTCAAATATATAAAAATATTCTTTGACCATATATCTTCAGGCATATTAATAAAGATTCCCAACTCTTATGAGAAAAATACAATAAACCGAAACCTTGGCCCTGTCTAAAGGTCAAAATAATCCTTGCACAATCATTTTCGAGCTTACGGACCATTGTAACAGTCATTCCGCCATTGACGGATCCACTCTGCTTCATCTTTCGGACTCCCGCCTTCCGCACCGTTGATCCTTGCGGAAAACAACCTTGACCTTTGATCTTTCTTGATACAGAAATCGGGCTTTAGAAAAACTTAACACGTTGCCTTGTCTTTTTCATGTTTCTCGCCTTCCACCTTTCGCGGCTTCTTTTAACCGTCGATCTCTTTTACAGGTTTAATCCTAACCATTGATCTGAATTCTTGTATGGGTTCCAAATGAAACTTCACGACTAACAACAGTCATTGATCTGCTTTGTGGATTAGATATGGACCGTTGATCTTCTAGATTTAGAAATCAATGTCTAACTCTGTGGATTGCGGAAGTCAGATTGCCATTCAACTCTTCAGTACTTCCACGGATCCATCTTTCACACTTATGTGAACCATTGATCTTGTTGGGGGTTAAATATGGACCGTTGATCTTCTAGTTTTGTGGATCAACATTTAACTCTGAATTCAAGGGTTTCCAGTTTTTTATTTTGGGGTTTAAATCACTGTAAGTTAACACTGATCTGAAGATTAACTTGATGTATGTATCCATTCTTTAATTCATTGTCTGAATCATGACTAACAATCGGGAACCTAATTGTGCTAAGTTGTTTTTTATATTTAATCAATAAATTAATGGTTTCTCTTATATAAAAGTATTTCAACTGCAATACGTATGGATGTATAATCTAAACCAGCATTATCATCTCAATCAACATTCCCAACTCGGGAAGCAAAGTTAGGAAATATTGACAAGATCGATACAGACAATAAAACTTAGATAAATGCAGGAATATGTGTTGCAGTTAAAAACATAGGATTCATTCCATTAATTGCATAAATTTAAAATCATTCAAGTATTGAAACTGATCCATAACAGACCGACAATAACCAAATCTACAGAATTATGCTCATAACAAAATATTAATTACTACGATACTATCATTGTATAGATATCTTATAAACAAAACAGGGATGATGGTTCTACAGAAATGCATAAACAGTAATGCCTGGATATGTAACTGCAATTTCACCATTCACATATACATCCTACTGTAACTAGAATCATTCATAAGAAAACAAAGTAAGAACCTCGCACCAAAGCTGGGAAAACATAAGTGGAGAAGTTGTTCCTCCCAACCATATCCTAGAGCATCCAATTTACTTGCTCCAGAACCCACGAGCCTGTTTGCTGAACCACAAGAGCAAAATATCTTAATGCAACATCTCTTGCATTACACAGATGTTAATCCCCCATCCAATACTCGCCTCCTGCTGCTCATGGACATACTATTAAATAGTATTTTTCCTAGGACTTGGTCATTTATGAGACTCCTGCTCTTCAGCAACTCAACTAGGATTTCAGACCTTGTTTTTGGGGATGATTCCTCCTGCATCTCGAGTTCTCACTCGGTGGTCTCAACCACTTGCCATTTCCCTCTTGTGGGTCAGCGAACACACTTTCAACAACTATTTCCACTTATGTTCTCCTTCCACAATTTTTATTAATAATGAATGTTTTATTACAAAAACTGTTTTATTCTTAACCTCCTGTCAAAGAATAATAAAATAATAATCAAATTATTCTCCAGTAGAATTCAAAAATATTAAATCAGGGGGTATTACAGAACATCAATGATAAGGTTGGATGAAGGTAAGAAATGAGCATGGAAAAAGCAAGCAATAAAGTGAGCATGGAAAAGCGAGAGGATGAAGCAACAGATGGTGATGGTGTAGTAACCATGAAGACCCCTAAAAACAAAATCAATTGAGCAGTTTGCATGTAAATTGGCATATGGTTGTAAGACCTAGTAAGGCATGCATACCCTTGGTAACTCACCGGTAAAGTCGAGAGATAGATCCAGGTGATAGGGGGGTGTATGTGAGATCCCTAATTCAAGTTAGTGCAGGGTCAGATCAACCACAACCAACCCAACCAGCACCTCCAGGATCTGGTCGCTCCTACACTTAACAAGATGACCAAAATTTAGCCCTCGGCCAAATTCTGCTCTAAAAATTCCTTCCCGCACTTCTGCTTCCGCAACAACCTTTCCACAAGCGGATTGCAGAATACGGGATGTCAACCTCCTAATGTTTCTTCCCTGCAACTTTTCTTCTACAACAACTTTTCTGCAAGCAGGTTGCGAGATGCAGAATGTCAACTTTCCAAATTTGTTCCCCCGCAACTTTCCTCCTGCAATTTTTCAACTGTCAATCTTTGCGGCCTTCTTCACAACTATTGATCTATTCTTTGGTATGGATCTCACAGATATTTGTGGATCCATTATCACCCTCACAACTTCCATTGCGGATCTCTCCTAGACCGGCATATCTTCATCTGCGGACTCAATCTCCGCCATTCATTCTCTGTAATAAACAGGTTAAGGTACAAAATCTGTGAGTTGCACCAATTGATCATAGAATCGATCAATCCAGCCTGCAATCTCTAAGATTCAGTAGCCTAACACTTCTATGCATGCGTATACGACCTATTTCATCTATTCAAGCAGCAATTTAACACTTGAAGCAATAATTTCATAGAAATACACAGATGTTCAGGAAAACGCTGAAGTCAGCTCTTCACAGATTCACAGTTCAAATAGTAAATGAATAGAGGCTAATAATACTACAAACACACATATACTCTTCCTATTAAGCAACCACACAAACACACAGCTCAGCCCTCTTCTTCAATCTCTTAAAATATTTACAAGCGGAACCAGACGTAGGTCTGTCTGTCTCTTTGCAAACTCAAAATTCTAATTCTTAAGAGAAAAACTAAAGAAAAACAACCCCCTCTACTTCTCTAATCCACCTATTTAAGCTAAACTGTAACCCCCCTACACTGAGTGGTCATGCAACCGAAAAAACAAACCACTACAACGCATAATGGAAATGCCCCTATCTCAACAAACAAACGGTGGCATGATCTCCACGCAGGTAGTCATGATCCACCATCATTCCTACTACCGCTAACAAACTTATGACTCATCAAAACCAAAACGATTCCACAACATGTGACCAACTCATCACATTGTTGGCATGCCACGATGCTTCTACATCAAACTCGCGAGGGTGAAAAATTATGAACCCCTATTCATTAGATCAGCTATAGTGAAACCCTTGGCTTCCAACTCTGCAGCACTCATCCAAGTAGAATCCTCTGTTGGTCGCTTCTTCCATTTGACCAAATACTCTATATAGTCCTTCTTCCTTGTACTCTTTACCACTTTAATGTCCAGAATGGCCTCAAATTCCAATGGTTGCGCCACAGGCATCTACCCCACCCATTGTAAGTCTTCAGTAGGATCTTCACCTTCTGCAAAGGTTCCAACATCACCTACTACATAAGGATATAGATCTGCAACATTAAATATTGGTGAAATACCCACCCCACTAGGAATCTCTAACTCATAAGCATTTGCTGAAAATTTTCTGAGTATCCTTCAAGGTCCAATCTTCTTCATCTTCAACTTGTTATACTCTCCCTTTGGAAATATGTCTCTCTTTAGCTATGCTAAGACCAAATATCCTACTTCATAGTTCTTTTCTCTCCTTTTGGAATCTGCTCTGGACTTATAACCATTGTTACTATGTCGTAACCTTACTTTCACTTGCTCTCGTAGTTCACTGATCCTCGTTGCAAACTCTTCTCCATCAGCACTCCTTTTCTCCAATTGACCTGAGTCACGAAGTTCACACACTCCTCTTGGATTCATTCCATACATAATTTTAAATGGACTCATCCCTGTACTTCTATTTGGTGACTCATTATAGGCAAACTCAGCTTGAGCTAATACCCTGTCCTATTACTTAGGACTCTCTCCATTCAAACTTCTTAACATGTTTCCCAAACTCCTATTGACTACCTGTGTCTTCCCATCATACTATGGGTGATATGCTGAACTGAAGTTTAGTCTAGTACCCAACTTCTTCCACAAGGTCCTCCAGAAATGACCTGTGAACTTCATATCTCTATCTGATACAATTCTCCTAGGTAAACCATGTAGCTTCACAACTTCATTGAAAAACAAGTTAGCAATGTGTGTAGCATAACTAGTCTTGTAGCATGGAATGAAATGTGCCATCTTAGTGAATCTATCAACAACTACGAAGATAGAATCATATCTCTTCTAAGTTCTTGCTAAACCCAAAATGAAATCCATACGCACAAAATCGCAAGGCCTAGTTGGAATATGCAATGGTGTATACAACCCTGTGTTCTGGATTCTTCCTTTAGCATGCTGGCATACTCTACATATGGTTACAAACTTCTCAACTTCAACCGTCATCCTCAGCCAAAAATAGAAATGACCTAACTATACAAAGGTTTTATCACTTCCAAAGTGACCTGCCATACCTCCATTGTGTTTTTCCTGTATCAAGTTCTCTCTCATGGAACACTTTGGTATACACAGTTTATTGTTTCTAAAGAGTAAACCATCTTGTAGTGTATACTCCATCCATGGCTCTTTGTCCACCTCCACTGGATTCTTACAAGCCCTGTAAGCTTCCTGGAAATCAATGTCAATCTCATACAAATCCCTTAAATGCTCAAATCCCAAGACTTGGATCTGATTCTCTTGCATAATCAGCAGTCTCCTACTTAAGGGATCAGCTACTCTATTTCAATGTCCACTTATGTGTTTCAACACAAAGGTAAAGCTCTGTAAGAACTCAACCCACTTGACATGTTTCGGGTTCAACTCAAGTTGTTGTATAATGTACTGTAATGCATGGTTATCAGAATATAACACAAATTCTCTAGGCATCAAATAATGTCTCCAATGCTTCATTTCTTTAACAGTAGCATAAAGTTCCTTGTCGTAAGATGAATACTTCTATTTTGCATCATTCAACTTCTCATTGAAATATGCTATAGTCATGTCCACCTAACTAAGCACAACTCCGATTGCTAC
>LPNX011134180.1:0-28125 GCA_001517045.1 Pseudotsuga menziesii
TGGGGGATGATGTCATCTACTATAATGTAATTGGTTGATTTTTATAGTACATTTTGGTCCTTTTGAGGCCCATTTTTGACCTCAAATTCTCTCTAATGATCATCATCATCATCATCAACAACATGATCATCATCATCACCATCAACATCATGAATATCATCATCACCATCATCGTCATCATCATCATCATCATCATCATCATCAACATCATTGTCATCATTGCCATCATCATCATCATCATCATCATCACCACCTTCATCATCATCATCATCATCATCATCATCATCATCAACAACACGATCATCATCATCACCATCAACATCATGAACATCATCATCACCATCGTCGTCATCATCATCATCATCATCGTCATCATCATCGTCATCATCAACATCATTGTTATCGTCATCATCATCATCATCATCATCATCACCATCATCATCACCATCATCACCATCCTCATCCTCCTCCTCCTCATCATCATAAACATCTTGTTCATCATCATCATCATCATCATCATCATCATCATCACCATCCTCATCCTCATCATCACCATCATCATCACCATCATCATTGATCATTGATCATCATCGCCATGATCATCATGATCATCTTCATCATCTTCATCTTCTTCATCATCATCATCATCTTCATCATCAACATCAACATCAACATCATCAACATCATCATCACCATCATCATCATCATCACCTTCATCATCATTATCATCATCATCATCAACATGATCATCATCATCACCATCAACATCATGAACATCATCACCATCAACATTGCCATGATCATCATGATCATCATCACCATTGTCATCTTCAAAATCATCATCATCATCATCATCATCATCATCAACATGATCATCATCATCACCATCAACAAACTTGTCCTATTTGTCCCATCAGAAATCTGACCTTGTGATTGTCTTTGATTGAATATCTTGAGTATAAAAAATTTGTAAATAGTGAGAGATCCCTCTCTGACTGTATTAGGTCAGAAATACATTCTAAAGTCATTTTTGATGTTACCTTGGGATTTACCTTTCACAACCTGGGTACATTCTGAGTGCTAACAATCATCATCATCATCATCATCATCATCATCATCATCATCATCATCCTCGTCATCATCATCACCTTCATCATCATCATCATCGTCATTATCAACATCATCATCATCATCACCATCAACAACATGAACATCATCATCACCATTGTCGTCATCATCATCATTATCATCATCAACATCATTGTCATCATCATCATCATCATCAATAGGCACACCAGGTTTGCACTCTAGCACTCGATCAATAGGCAAAAATGGAATTCTACAATCAAGTTGGATGAGTTATATTAGCTTGTATACCATTCCAAGGCCAAGCAAATAGACAAACACCAAAAATGTGCTCCCCCATTCAATCCACGGGCAAAGAAAAAAACCATAGTCAAGATTTAGAGACAAAGACTGTAAGAGGATATAAATGAATTATGTGCCGCTTAGCTTGATAGTTCTCCTGGATATGAAGATTTAGAGACAAAGACTGTAATCTTCCCCTGTTATATTGCTTGCGAAGTGATATTGTATAATTCCTCAATTTTGTACCTGACCCACCAAGAGAAATTTGATGGGGAATTATCCCTTCCAAGCCTGACGATGGCCAATTGAGATCCTCTCGAAATTGAAGAATAAATATAGCTTGCAGTGTGGACATATACATTATAGGGTTTCTATGTATTAGGAGATGTTGAACGACCACACACATTGGTGTAGTGATGGATAACTCCTTCCCATATGTTTTTCCTCCAAGGATTTGGGAATCCCGACCTTTAATGGGGACTACACAATTATCTAGATGACATCATCCTGGGTGGATCCAAAATGAGGTTTTACAGGATACAAATGGGGTTTATCTTGTGTGAAAATCCTCAGTGATTGGGAATGTTGGAGAAGATGCCTCTTCCATGGAAAAATACAAGATACTTCCCCACCAGTACTAGTTTTCATGTATGCCCTTGAAAGTCATCCACGTGCCAAATTCATCTCATTTTGATCAAATTTTATAGTGAGTATTTGCAATGCTCAAACCCCAAATCAAATCAGTGATTAACATGAAAACTACCTCAATCAGTGGAAGCAAGGAACAGACGAGCCGAAAGGGGGCACATCAAAATACGCTGAACCATTTTGGCACTGGTGACTTCTTGGAATGCTCACGTTTCGACATTACTTCAACGATGACTTCTTCGAATGCTAGGTTTTGGCCGTTTTGGAATATATATCAATTAAATTTATAAATGAAAAAAAAAAACAAATTTACCCTATAAATAAATTAATAGATATAGAATTTTTTATAGCCATTTCATCAAATTGATTCATTGTAAAATAAATACGGTTTCTTCTCTAATAAATATGCATGTGCAATTTCTTTCATTTTTATAAAGGGTATTATGTGGATGTATATAATAACTTAGTAGTCTAAATATACAATGAAAAAAAAACTTTACCATTCAAAATAACAAGAAAAGAAATATGTATCAATCCTAAATTTGATAAGAATTATTTTAGATTAATAAAATGGTTGATATCAAATATCTATATTACACCATCTAATTGCAACAAAAATAATAAAAATTAAATTTAGAAATGAAAAAAAAACAAAAAAAGAATTATTTTAGATTAATAAAACCGTTAATATCAAATATCAATATTACACCATCTAATTGCAACAAAAATAATAAAAATTAAATTTAGAAATGAAATAAAACAAAAATTCAAACATATATATAAGAAAATCAATTAAAATACCATTTTTGATGGTGACCTTTAGAAATGCAAAAAAAACCAAAAACTTAAACATATATATAAGAAAATAAACTAAAATATTGTCTCCAAATTATAGATTTAGGGATGGAATAACGAAAATTGGTGAGAAAATAATTTTTAATGGTGACTTTAAGTGACATTCATGAGACATTTTAGTAATAAATATTTTTGGTAGGTTAGCAATCCATTAAATCAAATAATATCATGTATTTATGAGTATTTTTTAAGGGTACAGAATAACGACAATGGATTACTCTTATTGCACTCTCAATTATGACTTCTTTTGAGATCAATATGATGGAATGGAGGGAAAAATGGAGTCACTATTGCATGAAAGGAGACTGGGCATTAAATGCATCAACAATTTAGTGTCTTGCTAGGGCATCGTGATCACTAGCACTAAAATGATATATATATATATATATATAGATTTAGACCCCCTCGTAAAAAAATGCAATATTTTCTATTGTTGAGCTATGACACATGACTAGGACGTAATGAACACTAGCACTAAATTGATCTATATATATTTAGACGCTCTTGTAAAAAATTGCAACTTTTCCATTGCCAAGATGTCACACATTAGATGGTCAAGAGAAATTTTGTGCAATTTCTTTGTTGGATCTCTGAAGATCGAGGTACATGGCACCGTTACAGAAAAAAGGGTTTTCCAGCATATATATCATCTAGGATCTGTGATCCCAATATTATATCTAGAAAGCAATATGAACATCTAAAGCACGTCGTCTGCAATAATCCACATGAACACCCTAACACTATCCCGACCACCTGGGAAAAACACTAGATATTCCTAACCCCACAAATTCCATTTTGGATTCAGAATTGTTAACCTGCACATATTCGGAGATAGAAGGTAGACAATTTACAAAATTTACTAAATTGTAACACTTCATTGTCACAATTGCAATTTTCTATGACACAATTAAAAATGACTAACATAAATGACTAATTCATATTATTCTAGGTAGTCATTTTTTATGTCGTGACTAAATTAGTCATTTATGTTAGTCATTTTTAACTATGTCACTTATTATTTAGTCATATTTGTTAACCGGTGACTAAATTAGTTGTTAATTTTAGTCGTTTATAGTTGGGTTAATCAAAATTTCTCATATTTAGTAGTAAATCACTTGAAAAACCTATGTTGACTAAAAGTTTTAGTCACCTAGTAGCTAATTCCTCATTTTGTACTGGTGGAGTTTTAAATGGAGATATTCCATTTTTGTATGCATTAGTTGGTGCGGATAACATGTCAGAAGCAAAGGATTTGTATATCAAATGGAATGCATTGGATAGGATTAGACCTATCAACCCTTCTCTATGAGATGAAGGGTTAATGGAGAGACCTGCTCTCGATTTTTATAGTGTTGAGGATAATGATATTTCTCGTAAGTCCAGGTTGTATTTTCTTCTCACAAAATGTAAACTGTTGCATATATGTTCCAATCATGGAAGTTGCATTGCCATAGGGATAATGACAAATGTAGATGAGAATGACACGGTTAATGAAGAAATTTTGCAATGTTTTTCATATGGTGTGTTGGCGAAGGAGCTATTATTTCCTTGTGAAATTTGTTTGTCAGATATACACGTTGGCAACCTTGTATATTGGACAATAAAAAGGATAGTTAATTCCAATATAGGTTTATTTCTAGATGTTGAAATGGATAAGCGATTTGAATGTTCAAATACAAGAAGAAACCAAAATTATAACATTAAGTTTGTGGGAGTAAAGGCGAATTTAGTGCATTATTGTTCTTCACAACCATGTTATATAGACAGGAGGGTGATTTTGAATGTATCTAAAGGAGATGTGGTACAATTTGTAACATTGGATGGTAATGAATTTGGAGTTTTAATTCAGGATGTATTTATACAATTGTAATACCCTCTGGTATATCCCCTGGACATAGTAATATTGTTATTATGTTGGATATTATGGCACAAGGTTCCAAGACTATGATTGCACATTATTATTATTATTATGTTGTACATTATTAATTAATTAATAAAATAAAACAATGTGATCAACCGATTCCATAAATGAGAGTATGAGGAAACATGATGTTATGAGAAAGGAGTTGTAGGAAAATTGTTACGTTTGTGTTTATGTCTATCCTGATTTTATACACCCTTATTGTCGATTTGATGGACCCTCTTGTATATGTATCGTCACGTATTATGTTGCTCCTTGGTTTCATTTATTATAGGATTAATTTTGATTAGTGTTAGAGTCTCTCTCTCACCTAGTGCACCCTCTTGAGTTGGTTTAGTGTGTCCCTTGGTGGGTTTGTAATTCCTTTGTGGAGCTTACACTTGGTTTTGTAACCCCTAGTTGCACAAGTTTTCCCTCATAGACTATTTTTAGCCTTGACACCTCAAAAGTTGTGCAAATCCTTGTGTAACTCCTTATGCAAATACTTGTGTAAATCCTTATGTAACTCCTTATGTAAATACTTGTATGAATCTTTGTGTAGCTCCTACTTTCATTAGAGGAAATTTCAATTTAAAATGAGCCTTCCAAAAATAATAAAAATTCCATGTCATCATGTATCAGCCAATCAAAATGATTTAAAATTAGAAAAGGAGCACCTCTTAAACAATTTTTTAATATAAATTTGGGGATAGGTATCATAAAAAAAACTACTTTTTTGTTCATATTTTCAACATATCTCCCTATGTTTTCACTAAAATTTCGATCAAGAGAGCTCGTTGGATGTGGAATTAAATTCCGCATCCAACGAGTACCCACCTGGAATACTTTTGATGGGCCCCTCTACCCCAAAAACAAGAAATACATGAAAAAACGTAATGATGATGTCATCATCATGTTTTTTCAGGTATTTCTTGTTTTTGGGGTAGCGGGGCCCATCAAAAGTATGCTGAGTGGGTACTCGTTGGATACAAAATTTAATTCTCCATCCAACGAGCTTTCTCTATTGTAATTTGAGTAAAAACACAAGGAGATATGTCGAAAATACAAACAAAAAAATAGTTTTTTCTTTTCTTCCTCCAAAATTAATAAATATTATTTTATTAATTTTCCTTAGGAGGCCCATTTTGAGTTGAAATTTCCTCTAATGCTATTTTTGGAATGTAACTCATCCTTGGTGTCTCTCTCCAAATTCAAAATTCTCGTGAGGAATTCAATTTTTCTTGTGTTGGATAGTCTCTCTTGATTGATTTTTCATGCTCTTGGCTCTTTCCTTGAACCGAAAAATTTGATTTTGCTACTCGTGGTATGAGATTTTGTTGGATGATGCACCATTGATGAGCATGTTCCCAATATAAGTTACTCTAGAGCCACTAGTATTTGTCCTAGAATTCCTTCTAGAAATCTTGGATTGGAAGTGATGTGGAATCCACTTGCCATTGGATTTGATGTTGGACTATTATATACCTAAAGTTTTTGTCCTAGAATTGCCTCCAGAGATCCTGGATTGGAAGTGACGTGGAATCCAATTGCCATTGGATTTGAGGTTGGACTATTATTTTTTTCCTAGAGCCATTGGAATTTCCCTCGAGTGGAATTTGAGGAGGGATTTCCATTTGGTTTTCCCTATAGTGGAAGTCGTGGAGGACTTTCCATTGGGTTGTGGTTGGACTAATTTCCTAAAAACTTTGTCCTAGAATTGTCACTGGAAATCCTATATTGGGGATGATGTGGAATCCACTTGTCAATGTATTTTTAGTTGGAATTATGTTGTAGGATTGTGGTTGAGTGGCATCATGGTTCTGGCTTGAGGGCGACCATTTGAAAGTGATACATTGGCTTGCATTGTGTCTACGGATGGGTGGAACGTGTAACGATAAATTTCAGTTGCATATTTAGAAAGATAAGTGCTCTATATCATGTCTATTTTATTTATTTGGTCTCTGATCGTATTTTTTATATGTCTGTACATGAAAATTTTGTCAAAATATATTGAGTTAAATGTGGAAGAAATCTCGCATGAATTTTAGTTAAATTAGATAGCTAGTTTTTGTAATTTGTGAGTCGAGTGTCTAAGTAAACATTCATTTGATACCTTTGCTACATATCTGATATTTTTTTCCCTGTTAATTATATTATACTAATCCCAATTGTTTCGTAGCATTGGAATGATCAAAACACTCCCTACAATGTTTCCTAGCTTTTATTCAATTACTAGCTTATCAATTGAGTTGTTTCATCTAGTTTTCAAGACTTGGCATGAGAAGCGTTTATGAAAATTCCTAACTGATATGTTCAATATCAGATTTGATAATTACACATGAAATGTATGAATAAGTGTGTAAAATAATTCCTATATAACCCTTGGATTTGCTTATCGAAATTCTAGTTTAACTTCCAATTGCTAGTGATTCCTTTGAAAGAATTGTTTTTAGATGGATTTATGACTTTAAATGAGAAGTGTTTGATGAAATATATACATGATATGTACAGATAATAAGAATTATAATACATGGTATTTATATTTGGAATGGCTTATGAATTATTCTATGAATAGTTTATACATTCATCTTGCTTATTTCTTCAATTTCTTGTCAATTCAGAGAAGTAGATCTATCTAGTTGGTGAATTAATAAGATGAATGTTTATTAGAGGAAAGATACACATATTTGGATGTCGATGAATTGTTCTAATCTTCCCATAAGCTACAATAGTCATTACTTTCTCATTTTTTTTCATTTGGAAACTAGAAACAGAAACTAGCTTCAATTTAGTGAAGATTGGTAACTAGGTTTTGGATTTAAATCTATGTTTCGTAATTTATGGAATGTACAACCATATTCTATGTTATTAAATGTTTTTTAGGTGGCTACGTTTTAGGTGTGATCCTTCAATTATGAATTCTTGCTTTTGGTTTTAGTTGATTTGATTCAATTCCTTGCGATAAATGTTGACTAGCTGAATTGAAATTTGGTTGGAAGAATCATTGTTATGTGAGACGAGATGACCTTGAAAATATAACTTTATTTTGTTGTATGTGCATGCTTAAATGCATATAATGGATTTAGGTTCACTTTTCAGTTCATTGGATTTGTTGTGTATTGAATTTGTGCAATACTAGTAGGTTGTTTGTATTGGACAAATAGTTAACTAGTTTATTTGGAATGATTTTTGTAATTGTTATGTTTAATCAATTGGAAAATTATATTTAGGAATTATTTACATGTTAGTGGGTGATAATTAGCTATTCGACTTGATAAATAGTGATTCAATGATAAACAAATGAAATTATGTTAAGTACCGTCAACGGTGCACTAAGTGTCATTAAGTATCATAATGAGAACACTAATTACTAGTTAATCATGATTAAGAGTAAATGGCCTTTAAAGGTGGAATTTATTTCTTATTTGTATTGGAATGGATATTTATGCTGTTAAAAGGTGTTATTAAGATTTCCCAACCCTTGGATAAGTTGTTAGAATAGTTATTGAATTTATTTTAATTTATTGGTAATTAAAGGGATTTTGTGGTAATTAAATTATAAGTGTTTGAATTATTGAACCATTGATCTACAAGAATGAGTGCAATTGAAAAGGTATATTTTTGGAGTTGAATAGTAAGAAAAATGTACACTGAACAAAACAAATTTTAGATAAAACTAATAAGATTTTATCAGTAAATTACAACATTAATCTTCATTAATCCCAATAATATACAACAGTGTTACAATAAGGAGAATTCAAATCATGTGGATAAGGTTCGAATATACCAACTCAATCATGACTGACTATCTAACTAGAAATGTCTAAATCACTATCAGAGCTCACTAGTCTAACTCCACATGTCGAATTCAGTCTAACAATCAGTTAAACCAGTTAAATTGATGAGGTATTGAGAAATGGTGCTTACCCCCATGCATCAATGCAAGTCTAGCGCTAACTGAACTGAAGGATGTCTAACTGAATGTAAATGGAGCATAACTTGGAATAAATACCTACCAACTACAACCAACTGTTGGAGGTTGGTGGTGGCCCATAGAGTGGCTGCTAAAGTGTAGGGATTGGCACCAATGGCACCAAATGAAACACTGATGGAACCAATGGAGAACACTAGTGGCACCAATGGCGCCAATGGAACCAAACTCTAGAAAATGAATCCTAAGTTAGGAAAATGATCTAATAGACTATATATGGACAAGGGAGGATTACAAATCTGAACATCCCCCATTAATCCTAACTTAGACAACTGTGGGCCCTGACAACAAGGACAAAATTCACCCATTACAATCTAAAAGAATTAAAAAGTTGCTTAATAAATCGAGGAAATAGGGGAAAAACTCATGGGAACCCCCCCCCCCCCTCAAAATAAGTAGGAACACAAAATACAATCTATTTTTAGGAGAAAAATATTCCTATTTGGCAAATAACTTGCAAAAACTCTGTTGCAATTTGAAGCACTATGCAACAACATGGATCTTATGTGCAACAGAATCCTGGAGCTGTGCATGTGAACCTATCCAAGCTAATGATTATGTTTGGAGGAATTTTCCTATTTGGAAGAAGAAGAAAATGCTCAACTGAATCGGGAACATATATAATTTCAAGATGAAAATTGGACCCATGTAGAGCAAGTGAGATCAACTGATGAGAGAGAAAAAGTTCTTAAGAATTCAAACCATGTGAGGAAAACCAAAGCAATGGATATATTGCATCCTTGAACATCAAACTATCTGAGGTAAAATAAGCTCCAAGTGTTAGGAGCAAGTGTTTAGGCGAATGAAGAATGTCTCCATCTTAACTAGTTTTGTGAGGAGATGAGCATATGATCAAATAGAAAGGTAGAGAATCCCTGGGACTATGGAGAATGAATGGTTGAGCTCCATAATTTGATATATCTTCAAAAATAACCAATGAGATGCAACTGCTTCCTCATTGTTTTTGGTATTTTGGGGCCCCTCTTTTTATTTTATTTGAAGGAATACTTAGACTAGTATTCTAACTCAAAGGCGTCATCCTAAAACACTTAGTTTTTATAAGGGTTTCAGCAAAATAAGTTTTTTGGCTAAGTAAAACTCACTTTTTTCCTCCAACATATCGGAGTAACTTGGCCAATTGCTCTGACATGTTAGAGGATCTTGGCTAGTTTCTCCGATACAGTCAGTTGGATCAAAAGAAAATGTTCTCTCTTATTGTTTCGGTGTAGCTAAAAGAAAGTTACCGACACTATCGGAAGTAACTCACATTTAATCGTCGAAACGGTCGGAGGAGCTTGGAAAATGATGTCGACAATGAAGAATGCCAATTTTTCGGGCCAACTAGGAAAAATATGCTGACATGGTCAGCATTGAAAGTAAAATTTCCAATAAATGGAGCATCGATAGAGCTCATCAGAGACACTCAGTAAGTGTCACCGAAACGTCCGGAGGGGACTTCGGAGATTTCTCTGAACCGTTCACGGATTGAAAAAGAAAAGCAAATCAAGAATCCAGTCGAAACAGTCGCATAACACAACGCAACAGAATATTTGATAGTGATGTCGATACCATCGAAAGATCTCAAGGAGTGTCACTGATACAATCAGTAGCACTATTTTACCCAAAGCGACCGTAACCGTTTCATGCCAAAGGATGTTTAATAGCCAACCACCTCTTTTATGACTAATTTTCCTGTTTTTCTATAAATATGGATAATATTTGTTAATGTTTATCGCAAAAATCCGTTTGATATCGATAGCCAATCGCCGAAGGACAAATTTGCAACCCTTGATGCTCAACTCTCTTCCATGACCACTGAACATTTGACAGGCAGGCATCGTACCTCTTCAACTCTTTTGGTTCTCAATGCTGAAACTGTTTATGTGTGGTGGTAAATTTCATAGGTGTATCGTTGTTAGTTTTAGATCCAATTAGGGTTATTCTTATATTTCCTATCCATATGTATCCTCCTTATCTGGTATAAGTATGCCTGTGACTTCGTTACCTTGGAATGAGTTTAGGTTTATCTTTGATTTCCACAGGATGAGTGTTTGTTCCTAGTGTGCCCCATCCATTTAGTGTACGTTTATTCATGCTTGACTTCATGGCTGGTTAGGATCGGTTATGATAGAGCGTAGAAACCTTTAGGGCATATAGTGTTTTGAACTGGTCACTTTGGAACTTTACACTCGTAACGTGTTTTCAGTCCATCCTCCTCTCAAAAATTTTCTCATGAATTTTTCCTATTTCCTTGGTTTCTGGAAGAACCTATGGTTGAAACAACACACCGAGAAACTAATTACTCGTTTAGGTTTTTTAGGGAAGAATTTAAGCTTGAGAATTTTTTTGGAACTGTTGCAGCTGCAACTGTTTCCCAAATTTTTTAAAATTTTCGACCCTCCTTTCAAATTTTGTCTTGCTTGGATTTGTTTTGAATTGTTGAACTATGTTGTCTTCTGCTACAGTTTGAATCTTGAGTTTGAGTTGTGGTAAAATGTTTACCATTTTCAAAAATTTGAATAACTATCTTTTTTTTGACTTGAACTTGAAGTTTTGTTTTTTCGCTGTCGGAAGTCTTTTGAACAGTGCATTGCATCCATAGTTCTCTATGCGGCCGCCCTTGCGGAAGCTAAACAATGAATGACCCGATGGATAGTTTTATTTTATGCCGATTCCTTGGTTTTATTGTTCAACCATTTAATTTGTGATGTTTTGTTTTAACACTATCGAAAGACAGTTGAAGTTTGCTTCGAAACTATAGTCACCTGTGCAACCGCCATTTCGGAGGATCAATAATAAACGTTCTGACGGATTAAGGTTTACCTACACCAATTTCATGTTTTATTTTTTTTCTTTTCACTATCGAAAATTTTTGTGACTTTGATCGAGACCCATAGTCTATTTTATTCCCGCCATTCCTGCTCCGGAGCGGACTAACCATCGGAATTATAGAGTTTCCAACCACCGATGTTTTATGTTGACTATGGAACCCTTAGCCGATGCGGTTTCCACTATTGCGACGTTTTAATGAACTAATCGCTCAATGCTTAGGTGTTCCGTTCGCCGATGGTTTGTCCTGAATTTCGCTGATGTTTTATTTTTGCTGCGGAACCCTTAGTCCATGTGACTTCCACCGTTATGGCTCTTTAGCAAGCTGACGATCCGATGCTATAGTTGTTCTGATCTTCGATGCGGCATCTTTTAATACTTTATTTCGTCGACATTTTATGCTGACCCAGAATCCTTAGTATTTTTGGTTTCCACCATTGCAGCGACTTAGTGAACTAACCTTTCGACTTGTGGTTTTTCCATTCATCGATGAGGATTTTTATCTGCCTGATGCTTAGTTCTCCCGCTGGTGAGGGTTTTTTCCCACCATTTTGTGTTTTTTTTTACCTTATTTTATGGATGGCAGAGGTTTCAAATGATTTCATCATTTTGGGGTTTTCGCGATGAGAGCGCAGTATAAGGTCTCACTTTTGATGATTAGTTTTACTGTTAGTATTATTTACATTTTTTGAAAAGATGCAATCTAAATTAATGATGAATTTTTTGTTTTAATTGCAGACGGACTTAGAAGATTCTCCAGACCCAGTTTGATGATTACTGTTGCGAAGAAGGACAAAGCAGAAGGGAGTTGGCTGAAAAGTGGTAGGAAGAGATGTTCTGAGATCAATGAGATCTTAAAAAGGACAAATAAAAGACAAAGTAGAATCGATAATAGCAAAGGCCTAGGATTGGAAAAGGTTCATCAGTTACCGAGCTGGTCCTGTTTTATGAAGTACTCATAAGTATTAATACGAAATGTAACGCATTATATGAATCATGAGAACTCACAAAAGGCCAAAATTGTGAGATTAAATGGTTGGGGGAGCCCAAAGGTCACCTGGGGGGGGGAAGCTCAAGGGTTTTGCTGTTTTGTATAAATATAGGAAAGTTAGAGGGAATATGGGACATTTTCCCAGTTAGACTTGTGAGAACATGTTGTAAGAAGAACTATTTCCTTTTGCAATAGATAATTACAATTTTCCCTGTTGGAGAAAGCTTTGGTGGAATGTTCAAATGCTGTTCAATGGATGTTGTTGAAGGGGAACTTTTTCGTTTTCAGCTTTTGTCTATTAACTGTGAGATCGTTCTAACTTGTTGAACCTATGTTCTTGTATGAATGCTCTCTAGTTTATTTCATGGAATTTACACTATGAGTAATGAATTCTTTTCATAAACAATGAGCTATCTTGTTGTTCATCTATCTATTCATGTTTATGTGTTTTGAAATAAAGAACAACTACCTGTGATTTTTCTTAATGCATGAACAGTAATACATTACTCAGTAAATGATAATCTCGCTCCCTAGGGACACTTTAGTTAAGTTAGTTTTAGTTTTCTTGCTGTGTGTGATTTAGATGCGAGAGAGTTAAGATGAGAGGTAAGAACCTGAGCATCACATTGTGACTGCTCCTCGTATTCTCTATCAATCTACTTTTTAGATAGGCATATGCATCTCATAGTTAAAAATAAAAAACTAAAAAAGATACACGGTGGATCAGGCCATAACTGGTAAAACCCTTTATTTTGGTTACTTGACCTACAGTAGCTGGAACACAAACTAGATGGATTCCCCATACCAAATAGTAAAGGGATAGTTGGGAACGTTTATTGGGGAGAATACCTTGCTGTTGTCGCCTACGATTTTCCATGCCTCAACAATTTTTGGCACTAGAAGGAGGGCCTCCAGTGCATGGCTGGCCGAGGAAACCCATTTTCTCAAGATTATTCTACCGGTGACAGTTCTAAAAATAGTTTGTTTCCCAATCCAATCCCTGAAGATAAGGGTAGAGAACATTTTTATTCAGTCGATAACGAAGTAGTTAATAATATGAGAAGACATACTAGGGCATATGTGAATAAGATTGAAGAATTACCAATTATCCCTGACTTACCCAGAAGAGAATATAAAAAGAAAGACCGCCCTATATTGGAAGATGCAGTGTTGGTTGGAGATTTGGAAGAACTTGTAGAAACAGCCTTACATGAAGTTGTACAGCCTTTGAATCAAGTAGGCCTAGATACACCTTATGGTTCACCTGTTAATACTCCTGTTCATTCACCACCTCACTCTCCACCCAGACTCATGGCAGGTGTAAACGTTAATCAACCACCTAACCCACCAAATCCACCACTTGCTTGGAAAGCCATATCACCTTTAAACCTAACACCTCCTTTGCATGACTTACCTCAGGATTTTGAGAAAATGCTGCCCAAATTTGACCCAAGTGAAAAGATTTAAGTAGATGATCACTTGCAAAGTTTCTGCTTGGCCATAAAAGGACTAAAGGCTGGAGAACATGAAGATGTAGTTTGCAGACTTTTTCCACATACCCTTAAAGGAGCAGCAGCCTCATGGTATTTTGGTCTACCTGCAAACTCAATCCCAGACTGGGATACTTTTGAAAGGATATTCACAAGCAAATATGCAGCCCAGAAGACTCATGTAGCTCTCATGAAAGGACTGTGTGCTTTAAAGAAAGAAAGAAAAGAAAAGGTGCATAGTTTTACCCAAAGGTTTGCTGCTTATCTTAAGAATTTCTCTGCAGCTGATAAGCCCTCTGATAAAGTTCTGATTGAGTACCATACTTCAGCTTTAGGGCTTGAATTGGCCATGTTTTCCAAGATGCAAGTCAAACCTATGTTGTCAGAAACATATGAAGAGGCGAAGAGAGTAGAAGCTGAAAAAGAGAGCATAAAAGACTATCTTGAGCAGTCAGAAGAAAAAACGTTTGGTAAGAAAGCCTTATTATTTATTAAGCCCAAGGAAGAGCAATCACATGACTTTGAGGGGATGGTAAAAATGATGCAGAAGCTATCTAACAGAATAATAGATTTGGAAAAAGAAAAGGAAACTCAGAAGTTTTTTAAACCTTACTATAAGAGGAGAGAGGACAAAAATCAACATAAACCTCCTCCACATAGTCTTTCAACAATGAACTTGATAGAGGTAGGTATGGATAACTTTTGTACTTTTCATCAACAACCCCATTCTGAAAAAAATTGTCCTCAATGGATAAATTTGATGACATTAGTTATGAATAAGCTATTGGACTCTAAATTAACAGAATCTGATAATGAAGAAGAAAAGAATAGTAAACCCATAGAAAAACAAGAGGATGATGCTTTGGTTTTATGGGACTGTGTCTCACTTTTTGATACAGAAGAGGAAGAAATAGTAGAAACAAATGTGACAACAAGAAGTCATGGCTTGTTAAGTAAAGACATATCAGTAATCCCAAAAATTAAGAGATTTCAAGAGAACGTAAACAAAATTCAGAAAAGCACCTCAGCTGATAAAATACCTGAATTCACCATTACGAGTCAAGATCCAAAGAAAATCAACATGCCTGTCAAGCCGATTGAAGAGAAGACTGATGATGTAAAAAAGAATATCAAAGAGCATAAGATGGAGTATGACATTATGGAAGATATTAAGAGGGCTAAGGAAAATATCTCATTGTTTGAAATGTGTAATATGCCTCAGCAGAAAGAAAGATTGTTAAAATCACTTGAGATACCTGAAGAAAATCTTCCGACTGACAATCAACTGGAAGAAGAGGAAATTGGTGAAGCAAGTGTGGGAGGTAAGCCTAAATGAAAAAATCCACCATTTCTCTTAACTTTTGAAATTTTCAACCATAATGTACACAACTATTTAGTGGACTTAGGGGCATCAGTAAATGTTATGCCGCTTTCAATCTGCAAAAAGATAAATGGATAGCCTAAACCATCTACCTGGCAGGTTATTTAGTTAGATAGAACAAATGTGAAGGTAATTGGGGAAATGGTGGATGTTTTGATTTGACTATCTTCAAATGAAAAGGTATGTCAGTTCATAGATATTGTAGTAGCAGACATACTTGAAGCTTATGGACTTGTTTTGAGTTGGGATTGGTCAGCAAAGCTAAATGGGTATTTTGCTTCAGATTGGTCACATATGTGGTTTCCTTATAAGGGAAGTCCCAATCAAATTAAAGTATTAAGAGAGCCCCACATAAAGCACAATTTTACTCAGCTAGAGGGTAAGAATGAACTAGTGAATTCTGTATTGGGGAATTACTTCATTGAACTACAACCGGGAAACTACCAAGCGGAAGAAGTCAGCGACACACCAAACACACAGCCTGATATCCTTTTGTTTTCATGGGCTAATGAATTTGATTGTAAAATAGTAGCATTAGTTTTAGATGTAGTTGTTGATTCAAGTACAATAGACGTAGATAGTTTTTGGACACTTTTTTTTTATGGATCTAAAACTTTGGAAGGATAAGGAGTTGGTTGTGTCCTAATTGATCCAAAGAAGAATAAACATTTTCTTTCATGTATATTAGAGTTTGAATGTACCAATAACATAGCCGAATATGAAGCATTAGTTCAAGGACTAAGAAAAGCATCTGAATTAAAAGTAGAAAATCTGAAAGTATATGGGGATTTTGAAATAATTGTAAACCAGATTCGAAAACAGATTCATTGCATCTCACCTCATTTAAAAGCTTATCAGAATGAAGTATGGTATTTGCTAACAAATTTTTATGCATTTAATATTTTATCCATTCCTAGACTTAAGAATGCAGCAGCTGACTTGTTAGCTACCTCGGCTTCAAGGCTTATGCCTACAAATAACAAGTGTTCTATTGAATTAATTTTTAGGCCTTCGGTTCCAGACATGATTACTAATCTACGAGTTTTTGATGATGATAAAAAAATCTTGGAATGTTTAATGAATGATGAAACTTTCAAAGGGGCAATTATCGATGACGAAGAACACCAAGCTGAGTTAAAATTTGACAACTTCATTCCTAAAGGGGTCAGGACTTTAGAGCAGATGTTTGATTTAGAAGGCAAGTTCAGAAGACCAGCAATTGTCAAGATTAACAGATCATCTTTGCAATTCGAGTTGATAAATTTGGGAACTGAAGTTAAACCCAAATATGTAAATTTGGGAAAGTGTTGTTACCCGGGTGAAAGAAATAAGTTCATTAGTTTGTTCAAATAGTACAAAGATGTATTTTCCTAGACATATGAATAACTTAAAACATATGATACCAATATTATACAACACATCATTCCTATTACATATGGAGTCAAGCCTTATCAGCAACCTTTGAGTGAAGATGCATCCAAAACTGGAGCCGTTAATTCAGAGTGAAGTGAAGAAATTATTGGATGCCAAAATTATATTCAAAGTTAGATACTCAGAATGGGTTTCAAATTTGGTACCAGTAAGGAATAAATCTAGAGAAATCGGACTATGTGTGGATTTCAGAAACCTAAACCGTGCTTCAGACAAAGAAAACTATCCAGTCCCGCCCATAGAACATATATCGTAGATGGTTTCAGGTTCTGAGTTATTTTCGTTATTAGATGGATTCTTTGGCTACAATAAAGTGTTAGTGGCTGAAGAAGACAGACTTAAGACTACATTCAGAACAAAATGGGGAACTTTTTCTTATAGAAGGATGCCCTTCGGACTCATCAATGCTGGAGCTACTTTCCATAGGGCTATGGATATGGCATTCTGTGGTCTAATTGGACGTAGTGTTGTAGTGTATCTCGACGATGTAATGATATTTCCAAAGAAGAGAGAAGAACACGCATTCCATTTAAAACAAATTTTCGAGCGTTGTAAAAAATACGACATCTCACTGAATCCAAGGAAATGTGTGTTTGATGTTATAGAAGGAAAGCTACCGGTTCATGTGGTTTCTAAAAAGGGGATATCCATAGACCCAGAAAGGATAAAAGCTATTGAACAGATCCCCTTACCCCATAACAAAAAAGGGATGCAATCATTCATGGGGACAATAAATTTCGTGCGAAGGTTTGTGCCGAATTTCGCTCAAATTGTTAAACCTTTGCAGCAAATGGTGAAACAAAGTGTATAATTCAAGTGGACTGATGTAGAGAATAATGCATTCAGTAAAATAAAGACATATATTTCTCATGCACCCTCTCTCAAAAGTCCAGATTTTGAGAAGGATTTCATCTTGTACACTTTCGCTTCTGACAATTCACTAGCAGCGGTGCTTACTCAAAAGGAAGATGGGGGAGATGAGTTCTCCATATCATTTATGAGCACTGGTTTACAGGGGGCTGAAATGAATTACCCAGCGGTAGATAAATAAGCTTATGCAGTATTCAAAGCGATAAAACAATTCAGGCCGTACATACTTAAGAACCGGACAAAGGTAATAGTTCCACAGCCAGTTGTGAGGTCTCTTTTCGTACAAAAGGAATTAGGAGAAAGAAGGGGCAACTGGGTAATAGCTTTACAAGAATATGACCTCAAATTCAAACTAGCGTGCATAGTTAAAGGAAAAGGACTGTGCAAATTAATGGCTGAAGGTAAAAACAATGAAGAAAATGATTAGGAAAATGAAGTTGAATTACATATGATGGATGTATGTCCTCTTTTCACAGCTCCAGATTCCTGGTACCGAGACCTTGTTCATTACCTTCAAGAAGGATTGTTGACAGAACATTGAAATTCTAAACAGTGAAGAGCGTTGCGCCTTAAATCGGCTGCATATTAGATTATTGATGGAATTTTATTTAAGAAAAAATATGATGGAGTCCTTCTTAGATGCTTAGAGAAAGAAGACGCAAAAAATGTCATAACAGAGTTACATGGTGGGCTGGATGGAGGCCATTTTTTTGGAGATACGACATCCCATAAGATTCTCAGAGCCGGATACTATTGTTCCACGTTGTTCAAGGATGCTCATGCCCATGTTAGAAAGTGTGATATCTACTAGAGGTGTGGGGGAAGACAAGCCAAAGCAGCAGGACCATTGAAGCCTGTGATGATAACGAAACCATTTGAGCAGTGGGGAATTGATATCATTGGAGAAATAAAACCAAATTCTTCCTTGTAGCACAAATATATTTTAATGGAAACTGACTACATCACTAGATGGGTCGAGGCTATTCCGCTACGTAAGGGTCAATGAAGATGCGGTCAGGGATTTCTTGCAAGACCATATTATGACCAGGTTTGGGGTTCCAATTTCCCTGGTTTTCGCTAATGCTACTTATTTTTCTTCTATTAGATTAACTACATTTGCTCATGAAAAGAGAATTAAGTTGCATTATTCTGCCAACTACTACCCCCAAGGGAATGGTTTGGTAGAATCTACAAACAAGAATCTAATTAGGATCTTAAAAAAGACTGTGATAGAAAACCAGAGAAGTTGGAATTTAGCATTACTGAACGCTCTTTGGGCTGATAGGGTCACACCCAAGAATTCCTTAGGTGTGTCACCGTATACCCTTGTTTATGGAAAAGAGGCTATACTTCCTCCTAACATTATGCTACCATATTCCATAATAGCCCAAGAGTCTAGAGGCATAAATAAAAAAAATCCTACAACTTAGAATCTATAATCTTTTGAAGGCGGAAGATTCTAGATCCAGGGCCAAATAATGTTTTAAGTAACAACAAGAGGTAGTGAAAAGTGGTTTGATAAGCACAAAGTTGGAACACATGAATTTGAAGTGGGAGACTTGGTTCTTAAGTGGAATCACCCGCATGATGAAAAGGGGAAGCACATGAAGTTTCAATAGTTATGGGTAGGCCCTTTTCAGATTGCAGTGAAAATGGGCCCCTCAACCTATAAATTGCAAGACTTGCAAGGGTGGGAAGAGAACTTACTAGTAAATGGTTTGGTTCTCAAACCTTATTTTTCCTAGTTTTTTGTTTTTTGTTTTGTGCATAAATAAACTGATTTGATTGTCTATTTTGATTTATTTTATTTTTGTTTTGCTTTAGTTTATATTTTGATTGATTTCAATAAAAAGAGGAAAACTTTTGGTTGCATGGAGAACATCAGAATTCTGGATTAACTAAAATCCTTGATTATAAGACTGTGTACTATTATGTTATCTGAAATAATTTCTTCTAGTTTAACATTTTTCCTGAATGGCTATGAACACATTGAAGTCCTACTTAATCCTTGTAAAATAACTCAGGATCAAAAGTTTGGAATATTATTTCGAGGCTTCATCCATCTCACATTTAAAAATGTCCTAGGGGGTGACAGAAAAAGACCCATGGAAAGCTATATTATATATAAATAATCCCATGCCAAGAATTGAAATCCAAAAGGAAAATAAGAGTCAAAAATCTCCTAAGAAATCAATATGTATCAAAACAAAGTACTGAAGCATATGAGTACAAAATTTCTTCTCCGTCCGTGAGCTGAAAATTAAATACATCTCTCACACAAAAGGACTCTATGGATAGAGGAGCCTGAATAAAAATTCATAAAAAAAGGCATGCAGGAGGACTCAAAAGAAAGGACAAAATTCCAAAAGCACATAAAGTGTAAAATGGCATGGGAATGAGGAACAAATGAATATTTCTATTTACCATATGTTACAATCCTGCAGTGTCAAAGATGGAAGCTACCTGATAACAGAGGTAATAAATGAAACTCATATTCCTGGCCTCAAAAGAGTTATCTTGACATTGAAATTCTGGTTTCCATTTTCCTAATTTGACTATCATCAATGATTAAAAGTACATATAGTTTCCATTTGGGAAATCTAGACATGTAGAAGAATCATAACATGATTTTATTGTTAAGCAGTATGTTACTTAAGGAAGAAATTGTCCAGAGATTTTGATGATTAGCTTTACTGCTAGTATGGTTTACATTTTTTGAAAAGATGCAATCTGAATTAACGATGATTTTTTTGTTTTAATTGCAAACGAACTTAAAAGATTCTCCAGACCCAGTTTGATGATTACTGTTGCGAAGAAGGACAAAGCAGAAGGGAGTTGGCTGAAAAGTGATAGGTGGAGATGTTCTGAGATCAACGAGATCTTAAAAAGGACAAATAAAAGACAAAGCAGAATCGATAATAGCAAAGGCCCAGGCTTGGAAAAGGTTCACCAGTTACTAAGTTGGTCCTGTTTTATGAAGTACTCATAAGTCTTAATCCAAAATGTAACGCATTATATGAATCATGAGCACTCACAAAAGGACAAAAGTGTGAAACCACTTATACTATGAAATGAGAACTCGACACAGTTCTCGTTTTTATCTCTCCTAATTTTAGTAGCTATTATTACCTTTGTTTCAAAAAGGGTTGATACTAGTATCACACATTTTCATCTTGAGACATTTTTTGGGGAATTTGAATAATCTTTGTCGTAAAATATTTTTAATTTCTATTTTCAAGTGATTTTTTAGAAATTTAACAAATTAGCATACATTAAGAAACAAGTTATAATGAAGAACATATGCATTTTGCAATTTTCTATTTAAAATAAGACATTTTGATGGACAAAGCAAGACATTTTTATTGACAAAATTGTAAAAAAATTGAGAAAATAAATACATTTAAAGTCATATTTGATGGATTTTAGATAATTTTTGAATAAAAATGATACGAGTTTATTTTATTTTCCAAAAAGTGGCCAATTCACATAAATTCAAGAAAAACTATACCACATGTATGTAAATAACATATTAAAAACATTATATATAGAAAATTTATTCCTAAAATAAAGTCTGAAAGTCAAAACATTACAAATATATCTTATCAAAAAGTTGTCAAAGTTCACATTTTCTTCAAGACATGAAACCAACCAACACTATCATGCAAGCCAAATTCTTCATCGAAATTGGAATTTTCCGAGCTTGGATTTCTTCATGGATGTCAATTTACTCTTTCATTAGGTCTTATATGTCTTCAAGATTCCCAAAGTGATCCTCTACAAACATCCCTCCTAATAGGGGTTGAAGCTCTTTTAACATCTTCGACACAAGTGTTTCATTAAAAATAAAAAAATTACATTAAAAAAATTGCATTAAAAAAATTGCATCAATATTACATTATATTGAATTGGGCAATATAAATGAATGCAAATAACCAATTCATTTATTCAAATTTTTTCATGATCTCTATTCATGTCGAATTATTTTTACCCAATCAATGCAAATGACCTATTCAACTTATTCAATGCATTTATTTTTGTGAATAGACAAAATGGCTTGTTGCTAATGATGTCATGTTCATTATTGTCACAAAATATAGTAAATAGAGAAAAGCCATGGTTTTTATTAATTTCATTTATTCAACTCATTTCATGATCTCTATTCACGTCGAATTATATTTCCCCAATGAATGCAAATCACTAATTCAATTTATTCAATGCGTGTATTTTTGTGAATAGATATAATTTCTTCTTACCAATGATGCCATGTTCATTACTGTCACAAAATATAGTAAATAGAGGAAATCCATGGTTTTTATTACAATTACATATTTTAAATTTTGGTTTTATGTTTTGTGGTTGGGAAAATGTAAATTA
This sequence comes from Pseudotsuga menziesii, assembly GCA_001517045.1. NCBI lineage: Eukaryota > Viridiplantae > Streptophyta > Pinopsida > Pinales > Pinaceae > Pseudotsuga > Pseudotsuga menziesii. Next base: position 22,129 of record LPNX011134180.1, read on the forward strand.
GAAAGTATAATTACTACAAGTTTTGCTCTTATATATGATTTTTTTAATTATTTAATTGTAATGAATATTTAATTAAAAAAAATCATTTACAAAATAAATATTGATATAGATAGTTGACATAGCAAGGCCATTGTTGGTGAATGGTAAGAACTATAACAATATATACCAATTATTTTTTTATTGAACGTAATAATATATACCATGGGGACAATCTAGTAATAGTTGTAACAAATAAAGAATAAGTAGGTGTGGTATGGCCTCCATGAGAACATTCTGACATATAATTTTTGTTTAACTGATGAAGCGAATCCATTCCTCTTTGTTGGGAACACTTCCATTCACAATGGTCACCACGTAGTACCCTAATGGATCCACAACTGAGTTAAGTGGAGCCATCAAACCAACTAAATACCTAAAATGCAAATATTTATAGTAGGGAATAGTGGAATTGAACCACCAATCTTTTGCATTATTGCAGATGCTCTACCATTGAGCTACGACCCTGCAAATTTTTGAAATACCAAAACTTGACCTCCTATTTGAAAGTATTGTAAAAAATGGATTGTGTTAAATTTGATCAAATTTTGAAGTTTCTTATGTTAACATCAAAATTAAATATTTAATATAACAATTAAAGTATAATATATTTAAAAAATCAAGAGAATTATTAGACTAAATACAAACTTTGACAATTTTTTCCTAATCCATTAGGATATGTTAAAATAACTAAGAGTTGCAATCTTTCATAACTATTTGGATTTTTTGTTGCCTTTCTTACAATAAATTATCTTTTCCAAAACTTTATGGTATTCCTCTCTAAGTGCCCCCATTGTAGGATTTAACATTAAGTTTATAAATGGAATAGTAGTTTTCAATGAATTATCTTTTCCAAAAATTTATGGTCTTCCTCTCCACGTGCCCCATTGTAGGATTTAACATTAAGCTAATAAACGGAATAGTAATGCACAACATTTTAATTAAGATTCTCTTTGATCAATTACCATATATTTGGAGGAGCGACCCTTCAGTGGTTTGATATAAATGGTTGGAACTGGGGATTAGGGTTATCTTGGCAAGAGAAGGAAATGATATACCGTGGCTTCTTATATTTTTAGGAAAGAAAAAGTTTATACAGGTTCCAGTGGAGTTGTCTTTGTTTTGACAGAATTAATAGTTTGTGAACATGAATCATGCTCAATCGAACTATAATGGTAGGTTGAATAATGATCTCAGTAAATGTTGTTATGCTCAACAAACATCATGAGAGGTGAGGTGATCGCTAATAATAATATCCTTATTGTTGGATTTATGCATTGATAGAAGGTGACGATCAATAAAAGGTGGTGTATCCCTGAAATGCATATCAAGTCTCGTATCCCTCAAATCCATATCATATTTAGATTGAAGCTATTTTTCAAAGGGGTTCTCCAAAATGTTTGCAACCCGCAGTTCAAATATTCACCACAAAGAACTTTAGATCTTCAAATCCCTCATTCTTGATATTAAGGTAGCAACTAATTATTCAAATAGAACAAGTTTATAACTCAAACAATCCATGGAAATGATCATTCTGGCTCATTAGTGGATGAATTCATGTTCTTTGTTTTTGTTTATGCAATAAACACACTTGAACCAGCAAGGAATTTCAACGTTAATATCAATGAAGCATGATATATTCAATGAAGGATGGGCGGAGGAGGCGGGGAAGGGAGGAGGGAGCGTGATATAATCAATGAAGCATGGGCGGAGGAGGCGGGGAAGGGAGGAGGGAGCGGAGATCTGCTCCCTTGGTAGCGAAAGAGCCACCCTTTACTGGCGACGTGATTCTCAGAATCGCGCCACCAGTAAAGGGTGGCTCTTTCGCGGCCAAGGGAGCGGATCTCTGCTCCCTCATCCCTTCCCCGCCTCCTTCACCCATGCTTCATTGAATATATCTTAACGTTGAGAATTGCACCGCCAGTAAAGGGTGGCTCTTTTGCGGCCAAGGGAGCAGATCTCTGCTCCCTCCCCTACCTCATTCACCCATTCTTCATTGAATATATCTTAATGTTGAAATCCCTTGCTGGTTCAAGTGTGTTTATTGTAGACACAAAGCACAGAACATGAAGAACCTATTCATATTAAAATGCAACTAATTCTTTCACGACTCGTACGCTCCAAATATGAAGGGGTATGTGTCCCAAGCTCTCCAGTTACATGTCGACCGACGGATCCTTAGAGATGAAGATCCAAATGCAATAAAAAGGGTAGTATCCTCACTCAGGCTATCATCGACATCCTAGAAAGAAGAATCAAAGCTAGAAGTGGGGAATCTCTCTGTCGGACTCGAATTCGAGCTTCACCTTTCTCTGTGTAAATGACATTATTGATCCTCCATTTTTTTGTCACTTACATCTACTTCAACTTGGTGAACGACACCACATTGAGAACTGCTACCCTCATCATCAATCAATGTTGCAAAGTTCCAAAATTGGCAATTAACTCGATGGAACAAATTAATAACTTCAGAATATTGCATAACTTCCAATTAGCTGATGGATTGAACAAATTAGGAGTGTGTGATCAATACATACCTTACGCAGAGTTTGGTAACCGGTAGGGTAAGTCACAAGAACTTCATTAGTTCTTTCGGGCTTGCTGTTTTACGGCTACCATTTTCTGCCCTCTCATTCCTGCAAGCAATTTCAGAATAATACCTCAAAATCTTTAGAAACGGAATAATATGAAAGAAAAATAAATAATTTGACTTATTGTTTTTACATCATTCGTGTTAGATGTAAAAAAACTCTCTGAAGAGTGAGTTTTTTACATTTGCACTTTATAACCTTGGAAACAACAGTTCTATATAAGTACATATTTAGAAGGAAAAGAGTAAAATAAATGTTGATACAAACATATCTGTAAATTAAAATTTTGTATAAATAATTTTTCATTTCGTATGAATCTTCATTCAATCTAAGTGTTAAAGAGTATTTGAAAACATAACGTTAAGTTTTAAATTCAATTCAAACTTTCATAACCTTGAAATTAAGTATATATTCACTATGATTTTTTTTCATGCTCTTATTTGGATTATATAGATGAGCCTATGTAATATTATCTATATTCATAGTGGATCAATCCTTATACACTATTTAATGGTTGATGGTGTTTAATTTTTCATGAAATTTCAATGAGCCTTTGAAGCCTTTGAATCCTTAATAGCTATTATCCGTTATAAAATTAATAGCTATTACCCATTATAATATCCGTAATTATATGTTTATTTTTTTGTATTTCACAATTAATAGCTATTACGCTTGAGATCAAGCAATGGCCCTGATGGATTCATTTTTTGGCTGCAGCGATAATGTCAAATCCAAATCACATGTAATATATGTGTAGTTTCCTCCATTAAAAAAAACAAATACCCATCCATTCAACCGCCACCAATTAATAGCTATATTCAGTGAAGCATGGGCGGAGGGAGGCGACGAAGGGAAGAGGAAGCGGAGATCCACTCCCTTGGTCACCAAAGAGCCGCCCTTTACTGGCGGCGCAATTCTGAGAATCGCACCGTCAGTAAAGGGCCGCTCTTGAATCACGCCGCTAGTAAAGGGCGGCTCTTTGGCGGCCAAGAAAGCAGAGCTCCGCTCCCTCTTCCCTTCGTCGCCTCCCTCTGCCCATGCTTCACTGAATATAGATTAACGTTGAAATCCCTTGCTGGTTCACGTGTGTTTATTGCAGAAACAAAAGCATAGAACATGAATAACCTATTCCTATTAAAATGAAACTAATTCAATGATGAATCCTATGCTCCAACTATGAAGGGGTATGTGTCCCTAGTTCTCTAGTTACATATACACCAATGGATCCTTCCATTCGAGCGTACCAGGGTGCAATTATAGAACCACTAGTTAGAGATCAAGATCCAAATGGAATAAAAAGGGTAATATCCTCTCTCGCATCATCATCGACATCCTAAAAAGAAGCATCAAATCTAGAAGCGAGGAATTTCTCTGTTGGACTCGAATTAAAGCTTCACCTTTCTCTGTGTAAATGACATTCTTGATCCTCCATTTTTTTCGTCACGTACATCTAATTCAACTTGGCGAACAACCCGACGTTGAGAACTGCTACCCTCATTATCAATCGATGTTGCAAAGTTCCAAAATTGGCAATTAACTCAATGGAACAAATTAAGAACTTCATAATATTATATAACTTCCAATTAGCCGCTGGATTGAACAAATTAGGAGTGTCTGAACAATAAATACCTTATGCAGAGTTTGGTAACCAGTTGGGTAAGTCACAAGAACTTCAAGAACTCTTTCGGGGTGTTGTTTTACGTTTACCATTTTCTGCCCTCTCATTCCTACAGGCAATTTCAGAATAATACCTCAAAATCTTTAGAAAACTAATAATACTAAAGAAAAATAAATAAGGTGGGCTAAGCATAATGTAAAGGATTGTGAATTTAGCATAGTACAAGAGAACTGTGGTCTTCATACATTGTGTCTCGAATTGTTTGTCCACTTCTCAAAAAATATTAATAGAACAAAATCAATTTCTAAATTTTAATCGATATTTTTAACATAAATGCCATATCCAACCATAATTTTTTTTTTATTTTTTTTATAGAATTGATTGCCTAATACATACTTGACATTATATTATGCGAGTTCGAGTTCCAATCAGTAGTTCTATAATCTTCATGCTTGTGAGGGTGACCAAGCATGGTATGTAAGGACACTAGAAGTTTCAACCAACATCATTATATATTTTAATCATGTACATAATTATTAAAGTTGATGTATACATACTTTATGTATCTAGATTTGAATCTAAGATCTTCCTAAATTAAAAAACAGTTTTAAAGACACACTTAACTTATACATAATTAAAAATTGGACATATTATTAATAAGAATTGATTTTAGGTAAAATATATTTATAATTCTGTTCTTTTCCACGAGTTAAATAAGTGTAAATATAAATAACTTAATGACAATCAAAACTATATATTTTTAAATTAAATAATTTATAAATTCAAATTAAAGATGAGTGACAATTATATTTATATTTAAATTAAATAAATTTTAAAAAGGTAGTGCCATTTATATGTTTTATGGAGTTGAAAAAAATAAAACTAATTTAACACATTCTTAAATGTCCTCAAACTTGAACATTACTAAACTACCTTGATCTAAATATTTGGCATAACTTGAATTAGTATCTATTTGTTCTAATAGAAACACATATCTTAGATCCATATATCCATAGTAAAAATGTAGCTACTTTGATTCTCTCTTATGAGAGGAAAAAGCCTAAAGAAAAACACATCTCTCATATTCATATACCAATAGCAAAGATAAATAGCTATTTTGATTCTCTTATGAGAGGGAAAATCCTAAGAAAAAAAATATATCATATATCCATAGCAAATATCCAGCTACTTTGGTTCTCTCTTATGAGAGGGAAAATCCTAAACAAAAACACTTAAATTAGATTAATAAGATAGTATATTAGTATATATAAACAACAACACTTATATTAGTATATTAGGTGTATCTTAATAAATTTTGCTTTATTTACATGAATATGACGTCATTAAATAATGGATTAGTATAACACGCTATTGCGATTTGTATAATGAGTGGATCCATGACAATACATTATATCATATTTTTAAATATAATTTTGTTGGAGGATTTAGGGGGTTAGGGGGCGGTGTTTTAAATTTTGTAAATGTAGTGTTGTCGGGGCGTTAGGGGCAAGGGAGTGTTTAATGTTTTTTTAAATGTAATTTAATGGGGGGTCAGGGGGTTAGGGGTTTATTTTTATTTTATTTTATCCAGTCCTTCATCTCGAGAAAATATAGATTCTAATGGTGTGTCAGAATCCATGGATGAATTCGAAAAATTTCACATGAAACATTTTAGATGTTTTTTATTAGTATCATGTTTGTAATTGAAACTCTAAAGGAGTTTTTGATAATTTATATGAATACTTTGTTCTT
>LPNX011134180.1:28447-64528 GCA_001517045.1 Pseudotsuga menziesii
ATGTTGGAGAAAGCTTTGGTGGAATGTTGAAATGCTGTGCAATGGATGTTGTTGAAGGGGAACTATTTCATTTTCAGCTTTTGTCCATTAACTGTGAGATTGTTCTAACTTGTTGAACCTATGTTCTTGTATGAATTCTCTCTAGTTTATTTCATGGAATTTCCACTATGAGTAATGAATGCTTTTCATAAACAATTATCTATATTGTTGTTCATCTATCTATTCATGTTTATGTGTTTTGAAATAAAGAACAGCTACCTGTGATTTTTCTTAATGCATGAACAGTAATACATTACTCATTAAATGACAATCTCACTCCCTAGGAACAGTTTAGTTAAGTTAGTTTTAGTTTTCTTGTTGTGTGTGATTTAGATGTGAGAGAGTTAAGACGAGAGGTAAGAACCTGTGCATCACACTGTGACTGCTCGTATTCTCTATCAATATACATTTTAGATAGGCATATGCATCGCATACTTAAAACTAAAAAACTAAAAAAGATACACGATGGACTGGGCCGTAACTGGTAAAACCCTTTATTTTGGTTACTTGACCTGCGGTAGCCGGACCGCAAACCAGACGGATTCCCCATACCAAATAGTAACGGGATATTTTGGAACGTTTATTGGGGAGAATCCCTTGCTGTTGTTGCCTGCGATTTTCCATGCCTCAATAGGAACCCGGGCCGGTCAATCCAAGTCTAAAAAAATGTCTAGATGGGGGCCTTTTTGTAAGGTTTGTTGTTACACCAAAACCTGCAGATGTTGATGAAAATTTGAAATCTATTACAAGGACCAACCACTAGGAGTGGCATTCAGTTCACTTGTTTTTATATTCCGAGAGGTGCGGCGGTTATACTGTGTGGAGGTTGTATCGATACTCCAACACCCCGCCTCCGGCGTAGCTCGAGGGAATTTAACCTGAGACCTCAGATCTAATACCATGTAAGAATTTAGTTCTCAATGAGATCTAGGAGCTAGAACAATATTCACACATGAATTTTTTGACAAAATGTGTAAGAGAATCAACAGAGAGGCAACAAATAGCTAGGATAACACATGTGAATGGTGCTAATTACTGATCATATTATTATCATACATCATTTATATGTTATGTTACACATTTATTATACATTGGAAAAAATTTGAGTAGCCCTGGTAGCCAATTGGTAAGGTACAAATGTCATGATGATATTTGAACTCAATCCCCCCTAGGTGGACCAATGGAGCCACAAATCATCCAAAACAGTCATGAATTGTTGTTTGGACGTGGCTAAGGTGACATGGGGTCATAATAAAACCTTTTCATGTGTGGGTGTGGAAAAATAGGTGGGTTAGAGGCCCTAGGTGGCATTAAATGCACAAAATCAACCCAAAATTGGACAAAATCTATCTCTAGCGCTCCTAGTCAACAAAGATATCCACATTCAATGAATGGGAGTGCACCATAAATGATGAGGGGACACACATGGATGGTTTATTGAGATGGAGTGCTCATGTGGGTGTGAATGTACCAATTTAGGTGGTTATTGGTCCAACTAAGCACCCTAAGTAAAAAACCATAGTGTATTAATGCAAAAAATGAAATAAAATTGACTAAGGAGTTAAAATAAGGTACTAAGGAAGTATTACTGCTCCTACACCCCCCGTTAATCCATAATTAGTACTATTTAATCAAAAATATTTATTAAGGCTTTGACAACTAAGGCACAAGTCACCTTTTACAACAATGTTTATTGATCGATGTAACCAAGGTAATGAGGAAAACCTCATGGGACAAAACCTCCCCTCAAAAAATGGATATGGAAAAGATAAAAAATGTCTTTAATAGGTATTCTTCTTCACTTGAGTGAGCTGAAATAACAACTTCTTGGTGATGGACTTGGTGAAGATGTTGTGGATGCCAAGATCATGCAGCAATTCATCAAAGTGCTATAAATAAAGATAATATGGAGAGGCCCTTTGATGGTCATCATTTGATGATGGAGAGGCATCATAAGAATGTATTTTTCTGCAATAATACTCTGATATAATATCATAATTAGCCATGAAAAAGATATCTCTGAAAACTCTTTCCCAAATAACATCAAAAGATTCAACAAAATCTGCATTATGTGTAGCTGCCATATCATGAATAAAACTATGAATATTTCCCCCAATTTGATGAAACACCTTCAAAAATATGTAACAAATCTCATGAGGCTCTGAAGTATCAGAATACATGTCATACAAAGCAGAAAATATCAGAGGTATGGTGTCTCCATTAGTGAATGGATCCATAGGAAGAGAAGAGTGAGCAACTAGATCACAATTGCAATTGAGCGAACCTGGAAGATTTGGAGACTTGAGATTCAAACCATGGGTGGTGAAATCAAGTCCAGACATATGGAACAGCAGCCCCATGAAGGTCAATTATATGGCTGTCTAACCAATTAAATACATACAAGACATAACACTGCATATACAAGAGACATAGTATTGTAAACTAGGCAATTTTCTGAATTTCCAACTAGTGGACTTGAGGGTTGATGGGTCTTTTGGTCATGAGATGGTTGGGGAAATGATTCAATGGATGTCATAGGCTATATATAATCCTGTATATCATCTTTAGAATCAGAAATGGAAATATATGAATGGATTGGGAGAGGAATTTTAGAAGGCACATCAAAAGCTAGTGAAAAATGACTAGTTTTGGGAGGAAGCTTTGATGAACTGACTGGGAATTTTTTCAAGGAAGGGATGGAGGTTTTAGGTTCTGATATATCAAAATGTGAATCAGAAATAGAGCTATCTGAAACAGAGAAAATAGAATTGGGTTTTACCCATGCACCCAATGCATGTTCAGCCTTACCATTTCCTTGCTTGCGCTCCCATCATTTTGCAAATTCTGGAAGAGAAATATGGTTCTACTCAAGGAGCTTGGTCATGATGTACATTTTCTTTATGAAGAAATATTTCTCAAGATATGAACCTATTATACCATGTAATTTTTTCTGTTACACCAAAACCTGCAAATGTTGATGAACATTTGAAACCCAGCACAAGGCCCTATCACTAGAAGTGGTGGTTAGTCCACTTGTTTTATATTCCCAAAGGTATGGCGATTATACCATGAGAAGGTTGTACCGATACTCCAACACCCCGGTGTAGCTCAGGAGAATTGAACCTAAGACCTATGCACTGATAGCATGTAAGGTTTGTTGTTACACCAAAACCTGTAGATGTTGATGAACATTTGAAACCTAGTACAAGGCCCAATCACTAGGAGTGGCAATTAGTCCACTTGTTTTTATATTCCGAGAGGTGTGGCGGTTATACCATGTGGAGGTTGTACCAATAGTCCAACAATTTTTGAAATATTTTATTATTCTTTCAGTCTGACTTCTTTTCCTTTTCATAAGGAGGTTTTGTTATGCAAATTTGATTTTATTTTCTCCTTACTGTAGTTCTTATCAAGGTCGCGCTTTTCCATTTTTGAGAAATGATTTGAGAAGTTAAAATGGAAAACCATTTCGAGCATGTGGTGAGAGGTTGTGTTTTAAAACTATGGCTAGGAGTGGTTAAATTTTTGGGTTCCGACCTTATATTGATATCACATATATTACCACTAAAACTTTGTCAATATGTATGGGCATAAAACAATGGTGAGGAGAGAGGAGAAGTTTTTCTAAGGGAGTTAGTTGCAAACTGAGAAGTCACCTATGTGGAGAGAGATTTTTCTCCCCTATTCAAGCCATTGTTTACCAGACTATGGATCCCCTGGTTGAGAAGAAATCCACTCCAGAAATAACATGTTTTTCCTTCCATCCCAAGACCAGGTCCCAGTTTCATTTCCCTTTTTTGATCCATCAGATTCAAGAGTCATTATGTTTTGTTCAAACTCCACAATGTGTTCATACCACCACTTGTCTTGGAACTTGGGTGCGTGAAAAAACTAATAGAATGTTTATTCTCATTGTTTTTCTTTCAAATTAAAGAATGGTAGGTAAGGATTAGAATACCTCGTTATATAGGACTGCAATAACATTAATTATATATTTTTCTACATTTTCATACAATGATGCATTATTTTCACATAAATGATTGGTATTGATCTCCTTGGTTATTTAAATCAACTATTGTATTACTAGTTCAAGTCACTTCTAATTATGCTCGTGTTCGTATATGGTTCTATTTTCACCAAGTGGGATTACCTCACTGAGAAGAGTCTGAAAACATACTTTGAAACAAAGAATTGACACAATGACTAAAAAAGGTAGCAAGAAGAAGTCAAAGGAAATTGGGGAAGACTCAGATATAGAGATCATCTCTAGCAACAGGAAGAAACTTAGAAAAGACTAAGAGAAGAAGCCAAGAAGAGGAAATCAAAAGAATACCAAAGGAAAAAGGAAGACAAAAGGTTAAGCAAAGAAAATGAAGAGAGAGCATGAAAAGAAGCCAAGGAGGTGGCGTAAGAACTTAAAATAAAGGAAGAATAATATAGGATCGGGGAGGCTCTAGACCAAGAGGCATCCCAAAATGACCAAATGAACAAATACCCTCGTGGATTATCAAGTGAAACAATGACCAGTGGCCACATTCGTCTTAGGGAGCTTGGGCTCACCCGATTTACCCCATCATAGAAGCACACTGTGGCTCTCTTAGATACTATTATATTTGATAAGGAAAGGAAGATCATCACAAGGAGGTCAAAAAAAAGGTTGAATATGGGAACAGAAGCTGACGTAGTCACCATCACCGAGAATACTATAATGGAGGGTACCCATAAGGACCCAAAATTCATGGCCTCAAAAAACATAGTAGCTGCACAGGCCAACGCTGACAATGTTTATCGGTTGATGGATGATGTAGAGAATAACAAAGAAAAGATGTTGAAGCTGAAGGATAATCTCATAAAATTATGAGAAGGAATCGAGTTAAATAGGAAGCATGATGCCATTCTCTATGAAAAAGAGAGACTACTAAGTGAATACCAGGTTATGGAGACAAAAAATGAGGCATTGAATGTACATTTAGTAATTAGGGAAGGAGAAAGGACTGAATTTAAAACCCGAATATCTCAACTGGAAGCCAAGGAGATAGCTGTGAACCAACATATAGAAGAGTTGAAAACTCAGGTGAAATAATTGGGTGAGGAAAAGGAATATTTGAGGAAACAACTAGAGCTAGCTGATAAAAAGAGACAAAACATTACTTCTTTCTTTGATCAAGCCTGCAAAATCCAAGAACAGATGCATAATGCTCAGGTGAACCTCACAGGTAAAATCTACAAAGTGAGGTTGATAACGACAAGACTAAGGGGCATCACAGCAGAATCCCTGAATTTCAAAAAATGATTGTTGGAGGTCGTAGAGAACGTAAAAATCCAGTTGACTTGGATGGAAACTAATTCAAATTTTCTTGAACATCTTCCCCAAAATACAACAGAAGGCATAAAATCAGAAATGGCACTTCTAGAGTTTTGTAGGGAAGCTTCGTAGAGGTTAAGCAACGAGATTTCCAAAATCGTGGAGAAATGCGAGGAATTTTATAAGAAGATAAATCAAGTCCATGAAAGGTTCTAGATTCCTTTGGTTTCGAATATCACCGACCTTCCAGACAAAGACCAATGTATGGCCTAGTTGAAGAACAGGTTGCAAGAAGACATGGAATACATCAGAAAAGTTGAAACTTTCATCGAAGAATATATTCAACAATTTGTTGGGAAAGCTTTTGTCAATGCCTACCACTTAGAAGACATGTGTAACGCTGCAAGAGAATAAGTGTCACATATAGAGACCCAACTTTCAATTCATGAAGTGATTTTGCAGGTACTGGAGCCGATAAAGTAAAAAACCATTGATGCGGAGGATAACACATGGGAACCATATGTTTCCATCATGGCCAACCCCACCTGAAATTTGTCTTTTATAAAATAATTTTGGCATCTTCCTATGTAAAGCACTAGATGAAAAATTTTGGAATCCCTAGGGTTAGGGTAAGTGAAAGGTCACTAGATGAGGAATTCTTATTGTAATATAAATAAGAGGTAGGAACTAGATAGGAGGACTTTTTCTAGCGAAAAGAAGGGATGGACTGTTTTTTGTAAGAGAACTGATTCTTTTGCTAATAAGAAAGACCTATTTGCTCGGAAAGGCCTGCACATAAATTTTCTTAGAATGTGTGGAATTTACAATGTGGAATTACTTCTTCTTTCTTCTGTACAATATATTGTGAGATCATTCTAACTTCTTCGAATTAATTCTTTGGTTATGAATGATTTTGCTTTCTATGTAAAACGTCTGTGTATGAAATGAGTAACGAATGGTTTATTATATCAGAGCTTTCTTTGGAATTATTTCTACTGTGAATGTGCATATTATGTTGAAACAACTATCTATGAAATTGGTATGAACAATTACAGTCCATTACTCTAATTTTAAATCTGCTCCCTACGGGGAAAGAGTAAACTAGAATATGATAGTTACGTTAGTATTAGATTTAAAAGATAATTTATAAGGCATGAATGGTAAGACGAGAATTAAGAACCTACGCATCAATAGTGAGGTTTCTGTCTATTGATTATATGCATTTAGATTAGGCACTTAATTTCATCGTTTAATTAAAGAAAACAACGTAAACAGTGAATCGGGTCGTAACCGATAAAACTTGTTTTCAAACAAATTAATCTATAGTAGTCAGAAAGTTAACAGGATAAATTCCCCACACCAAATGCTGGATGATCTAATTGGGATCGATTACAAGGGAGAATCCCTACTTTCGGTGCTAGGGAATTTCTTGGCATCAATACATTTGGTGCTAGAATGAGGGAAGCTAGTGCATGGATGACAGAGGAAATTCGTTTGCAAAAAAAGATTCCGCTGGAACTACATATGAAACGACTTTCCTAGAGGATTTCATTCTTGAATATGAAGAACAAGAAAAGGTAAGTTCTGAAGAAAAAGATTCAGAACCTTTATACACTGTCCCATTTGAAGAAATTGATCATTTTTGGAGGCATACAAGATCTTACGTTAGGAAACTTAGAGGTTTGAAAATAACTCGTGTGTTATCCAATAGGTGAGATCTTGAGAAAGAGATCTCATACACTCAAGGTTAAGTGCTTGTGGAAAATTTGGAAGAATTGTTAGATTTCTCTCTCCAAGAAATCACTCAACCTCTTGATCAGTTAGGAACCGAATCCCCTATGACTCAAGTCTTTTTGCATTATCCACCACAATATCCACCTCAAGTTATGGCCATAGCTATTAATCAACCCACATGGAGAGCCAGAACGCCACTCAACTTGGATGCACCTTTACACAATTTACCTAAGAACCTAGAAAGAGTGCTACCAAAATTTGATCATGGAAAAGGTGTTTTTGCTGAAGATCATCTAAAACGTTTTTATCTCGCACTAAAACTTTTAAACGTTGAGCACAAAGATGTTTTCTGCATATTGTTCCTGTAAACCTTTGATCCTAGAGCGTCTTCATGCTATTTTAGTCTACAATATAACTCGATAGCGAATTGGGATGGTTTTGAAAGGGTGTTTATAAGTAAATTTGGAAACCAGAAAACTGTAGCCACTGTCATGAAAGAATTATTGTCTATGAATATGGAAAAGAAAGAGAAGGTTCAAGATTTCAATCAAAGGTTCACTACTCTTTTAAACAGTTTTAGTGCTATGACAAAACTAGCTGATGAGTCTTTGGTAGAATATTATACTACAACACTGTATCCACCCGTAGCAATGTTTGTAAAAAGGGTAGCCAAGGCTACATTGGTAGAAAATTATGGAGAAGCCAAGAGGGTAGAATTTGCTCTGGATAGTATAGCAAGACATACTTTGGAACTGGGAGTGAAAACAATGTCCTTTAAAATCCTTTGTTGTTAACTAGGACAAAAGAAGAACATTCAAATGAATTAGAAAATGTGGTCAAAATGGTGCATAAATTATCAAACAAAATAGTAGACTTCGAAAAAGAGAAGGGAGCTAGCTCATCAAGAAAGCCATTCAAGCCCAACTACAAGAAAAAGGGAAGAAAGAAGACAACCCCATCCACCTCTACTTAATTCTGTTGTTCTGAATTTTAATGAAGTTGGCATGGATGATTTCTGCACATTTCATCAAGAACACCACTCTAAAAAAATATGCCCATAATTTGGATAAATTCAATGAATTTGGTAATGAATCAATTATTAGACGCCCAACTGACAAATCCAGAAGAAGAAGACCAAACAAATGAGCAAGAAGAAACCAATTAAGAAACCAAAATGGTTTTATGGGATTGGTCACCCAAATTAGGATTTAATGAGGAAGAACATACTGAGGAAATCCAAGTATCATCAGTAAACATTACAATGAGGAGTAAAGGTCTCGTAGTGGATCAAATTTTATTGTTTCCTAAAGCAAAGAGAATAAAGGAAACCATAAAGAAAATTATCGACACCACTCAAACACAACATAAGGTGAATCCAGAAAACATAAAAGAAACAAGCCCAATGATTAATAAACATGTGAATACTGTGGAAAACAAACCAAAAAGTAATAAAAAAGGCACGAATGAATATAACATGGGACATGATATTAGGGAATATATTAAGAAAACCAAAGTAATTTTTTTTTTGTTCGAATTATGTAATCTTCCTCATTAGAGAAATAAATTATTGGAAGCATTTGATCCACAAAAAACTAGTACTGCAGAGGCCGTCGAATCAGATACAGAGATAAATGAAGCAAGTATTGGCGGTACATCAAAATCCCAGACTCTTCTTTTCCTATTAACTTTTGAAATTTTCAATCACAACGTGCATAATTGTTTGGTGGATTCTAGAGCATCATCTAATGTTATTCCATTATCCATTTACAATAATACTAATGGTAAAACAATACCATCCCCTTCACAGATCATTCAAATAGATAGGTTTGTTGTCAAGGTTATAGGATAAATGAAAGATGTGCTTTTGTCTGCAAATCCAAGAGTGTGCCAATTCATACATATCATGGTGGTGGATATACCTGAGGCTTATGGATTGATATTGAGTAGGGAATGGTCTACTAAAATTAATCATTATTTTGTGATTGATTGGCCTAATTTATGGCTGACATACCAAAACAGTTAGAACCAAATTATGATATTGAGAGAACTCGATTTGAAACAGAATGTAACTAAGTTGGAAGAGAAAAATGAACCGGTCAATTTCTCATCTTCGGTTTTGAGAAATTATTTTTTAGAACTTGAACTAGGGAATAATCAAGTCGAGGAAGTCAGTTATGAACCAGATACACAATCTAGGATATGATACTGACCAAAAAGATTTATAGGACAAATTTTGGATTTTGGATTTTGATGGTTCTAAAACACAAGAGGGATTGGGAGGAGGTTGTGTCCTTAATGATCCTGAAAGAAATAAATTTTTTCTCTCTTATTGGCTAGAGTTTGAATGTACAAATAACACCGCAGAATATGAAGCTCTAGTCCAAGGTCTGAAAAAAGACAATGAATTAAATGTAAGAAATTTGAAAGTTTTTGGTGATTATGAGATAGTTGTTAGACAAATAAGAGACACCATTTGTTGTTTATCCCCACATATTAAAGGGTACCAATATGATCTATTGAATTTGATAGCGCACTTCAATTCTTTTAATATAAATGAAATCCATAGATTACAAAACATTGCAGCTGATTTATTAGCTACTTCTACTTCTAGATTAGTGCTGACTAATAATAAGTCCTCAATTGAATTGATTTTTAGGCCATAAGTACTTGACAACATTACAAATATGAGGGTGTTTGATGATGGCGAACATATTATTAACTTTCTAACCAATGGAGAAGCTTTCAAAGAATCTGTAATTGACAAAGAAGAACATCAATCAAATTTACAAAACAGAGACATGTTCAAAGGAAATTTTATGCCTAAAGGAGTGAGAATGCTTGAAGGAATGTTTGATTTAAAAAACAAACTCAGAAAACCAGCTAATGTTAAAAAATATAGCTCAAAATTGCAATATGAGCTAGTGAATTTAGGAACAGAAGCTGAGCCCAAGTGTGTGAATTTGGAAAAATGTTGCTTGCCTGGAGAAAGATGTAGGTTCATTAAATTTTTTCAACAGTATAAATTTATCTTTGCTTGGACATATGAATATTTGAAAACTTATGATACACGCATCATCCAACATGTAATTTCTATCAAAACATGTGTAAAACCCTTTCAACCACAACTCAAGAAAATCCTTAAGTTAGAGCCTTTGATCCAAAATAAAGAAGCTACTAGATGCAAAGATTATCTTTAGGGTTCGACACTATGAATGGGTAGAAAATCTAGTTCCGGTAAAGAAGAAGTCATGAGAGATAAGATTGTGTGTTGATTTTCGGAATTTAAATAGAGCATCAGACAAAAGATAACTATCCAGTTGCACCAATGAAACAAATTCTACAAATGGTTTTAGGGTCATAATTGTTCTCCTTGTTAGATGGATTTTTTGGTTACAAACAAGTGTTAGTGGTCGAGCAAAATTGATTAAATACTACATTTCACACAAATTGGGGAACATTCACTTATATGAGAATGAATTTTGTCCTAATAAATGTTGGATCCACATTCAAGAGGGTCATGGATATTTCATTCCAAGGTTTAGTTGACCACTGTGTAGTAGTATATTTATATGATGTAACCTTTTTCTCCAAGAAAAGAGAATACCATGTTTTTCACTTAAAACAGAGTTTTGACCATTGTAGAAAATATGATATATCTTTCAACCCAAATAAGAGTATTTTCATTGTTCTTGAAGGAAAACCATTGGGTCACATCATCTCAAAAAAGGGAATCTCAATAGGCCAAGAGACAGTTGAGGCTATAACTCATATTCCCATCCCCCATAACAAAAAGGCTATGTAGTCATTTATGGGAACAATAAATTTTGTTTGAAGGTTTGTACTTGATTTCGCACAAATTGTGAAACCTTTGCAACAAATGGTAAAGCAAAGCATATAGTTCAAGTGGACTGACATTGAGAAGGTTTACTTTAAATAACTCTCTCGCAGCAGTGCTTACTCATAAAGGAGAATTGGGTTAAATGGGGGAGAATTGAATTAACCAAACGTAGATAAACAAGCGTATGCAGTATTCAAGGAAGTAAAACAATTCAGGCCCTATATTTTGAAGAGTAGAACAAAAGTCATCGTTCCTCATCCGGCTGTCAGGTCTCTCTTTGTACAAAAGGAATTGGGCAAGGGAAGAGGAAATTGGGTGATCACACTAAAAGAATATGATTTGGAATTCAAACCAGTTACAATTATTAAAGGTCAAGGGTTGTGCAAGTTGCTTGCGAAAAGTCATGCCAATGAAGATCATTATTGGGAGAATGAAGCTGAATTGAAATTAATTGATGTATGTCCCATTTTCACTACTCCCAAATCTTGATGCAGAGATTTGGTGCAATATATCCAGCAAGGATATCTTCCAGAACATTGGAGCTCCAAGAAGAGAAGGGAACTTCGATTGAAGTCAACTTCTTATCAAATAATTAATGGATTACTTTAAAAAAAAACTATGATGGAGTTTTTCTTAGATGTCTGGAGAAAGAAGATGCATTTAAAGTGGTTAAATAATTGCATGAAGGTCCTACGAGAGGCCACTTTTCTGGGGATACCACCGCTCATAAGATACTCAGATCTGGGTACTATTGACCAACTCTATTTAAAGATGTCCATGCTTATGCAAGAAAGTGTGATGTATGCCAAAGGAGTGGTGGCAAATTGTCGAAAGCAACAGGACCATTACAACCCATTATTATTTCAAAACAATTTGAGCAGTGGGGAATAGATATTATTGGAGAGATTAACCCAAACTCCTCACTGGAACATCAGTATATCCTCACAACTACGGACTATTTTACATGATGGGTGGAAGTGGTTCCATTACACAAAGTCAATAAGGATGTAGTCATCAATTTCCTGCAAGATAACATCATAACCAAGTTTGGGGTTCCAATTTCTCTTGTTTTTGACAATGCATCTTATTTCTCATCTACTAAGATAACTGAATTTTCTTGTGAAAAAGGAATGAAATTGCATTACTCATCAAATTATTATCCACATGGAAATGGGTTAGAAGAATCAACAAATAAAAATCACATTCGAATTTTAAAGAAAAATGTTATTCAAAGTCAAAGAAACTAACACATAGCCCTCCCTAATGCACTATGGGAGGATAGGGTTACCCCAAATAATTCCTTAGGAGTTTCTCCTTATACTCTAGTCTATGGAAAGGAATCCATAATCCCCCTAAACATTATTCTCCCATCCTTGCAGTTAGCTCAAGTGTCAAGAGGATCCGGTAGTGAAATTTTACAAGCACAGATTATTACGTCATTGAAAATTGAAGAATAAAGACAAAAGGCCAAAGATTGATTCAATCAACATCATGATATTGTCAAGAGATGGTTCGACAAATGAAAATCCGGTAAGAGGAACTTTGAAGTAGGAGACTTAGACCTAAACTGGGATCACCCACACGATGAAAATGGAAACCACATGAAATTTAAACATTTATGGATTGGCCCCAATTATATTGCTGAGAATCTTGGCCGCTCAACTTACAAACTTCAATATTTACAAGGACATGAAGAAAGTATTCCTGTAAACGACCTCATTCTTATAAACAATATTTTACCTAAGATCTTGGAACACTTTGTACATAAGTAAAACCTTTCTTTTCTTAGTTTTTTCTAGTTTGTTTTTTCATTTTGGTTTAATTTGATTCATAGTTTTTGTTTCCTTATAATAAGGAAACTCAATGTTTGATGCTTGGAAGTATAGGAATCTGAATAAAATCAAAGATATTTGAAAGTCATGAACTGCTTATGGGAAGGATTGCATGGTAAATTTTGATCAGTATGATATTATTTAATTTTTTCCTGATTATGGAAAGGGAAGCCAAATTTGAGACCACATTTGAGACATTATAAACCCTGTAAAATAACTAAGACTCATGAGGTCTGGATTACTATCTTGGGGCTCCATCCATTCTCACATTAATATTTGTCTTAGGAAGCGTACCATGATACACCCACAGAAAGGAAGTAGGTCGGACAGATGTATGGCATTCAAAATGATCCCATGCTAGAAATCAAAAAATCCAAAAGGCTTATATTAAAGAGTCTAAATTTCAAGATATATAGTCTCCATCAAAGAAATGATGTTGAGGGAATAAATTATCAGATCAAAAGGGCTGCCCAAAACAACCAATTTTAGAAAGGTTCTTCTACATCCGTGAGCATGATGAGAAAACAAATTTATCACTCACACAAAAGGACATTATGGATGTAAGAACCCATAACAAATTCTCTAAGTGAAGAAAGTAATCAAGGGAGACTCAAAAGACACATTTCATTCATAAAGGAAGCATAAAAAGAATGCTGATAACATGGGAATGATGAACACACGAATACATCTGTCTGACTCTGTTACGACCTCATGGAGTCATATTGAGTGGAAACTTAAAGGCATCGGTAAAATGAGGTTCACATTTTTGCCCCAGGAGAGTTATCAAGACTCCTAGTTTTGGTTACCCTACTCCCAAAAGTGACCACCAATGTGATACACGGAATTTACATCCCTAGATAAGTCTGGTTTTTTAAAGAGTCTTGGGAATAGATTGAAAATATTGTTTTATGCTCAGAATATAGTACCATGTAGAAGTATTGATTTCTAAATATAGTTTTTCTAGATATCTGTGTTCACCAGCTAGTCGCCAATTGTTGCTGCTGCAACTTCTTCCCCAATTTTTTTGGTATTTTTGGGCCCCTCCTTCTATTTTGTTTGAAGGAATACTTAGAATAGTATTCTAACTCAAATAATTCCTCTTGAAACACTTATTTTTTATAAGGGTTTGATCAAAAGAAGTTTTTTGGCTAAGTAAAACTCACTTTTTTCCTCCAACATATCGAAGTAACTTGCCCAGTTGCTCCAATGTGTCGGAGGAGCTTGGCCAGTTTCTCTGAAATATTCAGCTGGATCAAAAGAAATTTTTTCTCTCATTGTTTCGGTGTATCTCAAAGAAAGTTTCCAACACTATCGGAAGGAAGTCATGTTTAATCACCGAAATTGTTGGAGGAGCTTGGAAAATGATGCCGATAATGACGAATGCCGAGTTTTCGGGCCAACTGGAAAAAATCCACCGACACGGTCGACATTAAAAGTAAAATTGCCAATAAATGGAGCACCGAAAGAGTTCATCAGAGAAACTCGGCAAGTTTCGCCAAAACATCCCGAGGGGACTTAGGATATTTCTCCAAAACGCTTGTGGATTAAAAATGAAAAGCAACTCATAAACCCGGTCGAAACGGTTTTATATCAATGTTGATAGCATCAGAAGATATCAAGGATTTTCATTGATACAATCATCGGAACTATTTTACCCAAAGCGACTGAAACTGTTTCATGCCAAACAATGTTTAATTTCCAACCACTGCATGTAATGGCGAACCACCACATTTTGACTAATTTTCCAATTTTTTCTATAAATACAGCTACATTTTTTTAATGTTTATCACAAAACCCTAATTGACATCGATAGCCAATCATCGAAGGACGAATTTGCAACCCCTGATGCTAATCTCTTTTCCACAACCACTGAAAATTTGATAGGTAGGCACCGTACCTCTTGAATTTTTTTGGTTTTCAAGGTTGAAACTCTTTATGTGTGATGGTAACTTTGGTAGGTGTATCATGGATATTTTTTGATTCAGTTAGGGTTATTATTACCTTTCTCTATCCGTATGTATCCTTTGTATCTGATATAAGTATGCCCGTGATGTTGTTACCTTAGTATGAGTTTAGGTTTATGTTTGATTTCCATAGGACAAGTGTTTGTTCCTAGTGTTCCCAATCACTTTAGAATATGTTTTGTCATGATTGACTTCGCGGCTAGTTATTCCTAGTTATGATAGAGCGCAAACACCTTTAGGGAATAGATTGTTTTGAACTGGTCACTTTGGAACTTTGCACCCCTAACGTGTTTTTAGTCCATCCTCCTCTAAAATATTTCTCATGACTTTTCCTCTTTCCTCGGTTTTTGTAAAAACCTATGGTTGAAACAACTCACCGAGAAACTAGTTACTCATTTAGGTTTCTTAGGGAAGAAGTTAAGCTTGAGAACATTTTTGGAACCTGACCCGGTTAATACAAGTATAAAAAATAGACTAGATGGGGGCATTTTTGGAATAGTTTCTGATGCTTTCAATCTGATTACTTTTCCTTTTGATAAGGAGGTTTTTTTATGTAAATTTTCTCTTTTTCTTTCTCCTTACTGCAGTTCTTATCAAGGTCATGTTTTTCCATTTTTGAGAAATGATTTAAGAAGTTAAAATGGAAAACCATTTCAAGCGTGCAGTGAGAGGTTTTGTTTTCAAACTATGGATAGGAATGGTTAAAGTTTTGGGTTCCAACCATATATTGATATCACATAGCTTATGACTAAAACTTTGTCAATATGTATGGGTAGAAAACAATGGTCAAGAGAGGCAAAGTTTTTCTAGGGGAGTTAGTTGAAAAACAGAAGTCACCTATGTTGAGAGATATTTTTCTCCCGTATTCAAGCCACATTTTACCAGGCTATGGATCCCCTAGTTGAGAACAAATCCACTCCAGAAATAACATATTTTTCCTTCCATCCCAAGACCAGGTCCCAGTTTCATTTCCCTTTTTCTGATCCATCAGTTTCGATAGTCATT
This sequence comes from Pseudotsuga menziesii, assembly GCA_001517045.1. Lineage (NCBI taxonomy): Eukaryota > Viridiplantae > Streptophyta > Pinopsida > Pinales > Pinaceae > Pseudotsuga > Pseudotsuga menziesii. Next base: position 44,165 of record LPNX011134180.1, read on the forward strand.
ATGTTTTGTTCACACTCAACAAGGTTTTCACACCACCACTTGTCTTGGAACTTGGGTGAGTGAAAAAACTAATAGAATGTCTATTCTCACTGTTTTTCTTTCAAAGGAAAGAATGGTAGGCCAAGGTTAGAATAACTCATTATACAGGACTACAATACCACTACTTATATATTTTTTTACATTTTCATTCAATGATGCCTTTTTTTCACATAAATGATTGGTATTGATATTGTTGGTTATTTAAATCAAATACAGTATTACTAGTTCAAGTCACTTCTCATTATGCTCATGTCTGTATATCATAGGTTCTATTTTCTCCAAGTGGGATTACCTCACTGAGAAGAGTGTGAAAACAGACTTTGAAACAAAGAATTGACACAATGACTAAAAAAGGTAGCAATAAGAAGTCAAAGGAAAGTGGGGCAGACTCAGATGTAGAGATCATCTTTGGAAACTGGTAGAAACTGAGAAAGGAATAAACGAATAAGCTGGGAAGAGCCAAGCAAAATAATCCCAAAGGAAAAAGGAAGAGGAAAGGTTAAGGAAAGAAAATCAAGAGAGAGCACGGTGAGAAGCCGAGGATGCATAAGAAGAAATTAAAATATAGGAAGAAGAAGATAGGATTAGGGAGGATTTGGATTCAGGGGCATCCCAGAATGACCCAATGGACCAAGACCCTCCTGGGTCATGAAGTGAAACAATGACCCGCGGTCACAATCCTTTTTGGGAGCTCGGGCTCACCCCATTTACCCCATCAAAGAAGCACACCATGGCTCACTTAGATACTATTATATTTGTCAAGGAAATGAAGACCACCATGAGGAGGTTTGAGAAAAGGTTGAAGATGGGCACACATGTTGAGATAGTGACCGTCACCAAGAATACTATAATGGAGGGTACCCATAAGAACCCAAAATTCATGGCCTAAGTGAAAATAGAAACTGCAAAGGCCAACGTTGACAATGTTGATCAATTGGTGGACGATATAGAGTGTACCAAAAAAAATATGCTCAAGATGAAGGATAATTTGGTAAAATTACGAGGAGAAGGCATAGAGTTAAAGAGGAAGCATGATTTCATTCTCTTTAAAAAAGAGAGACTGCTAAGAGAATACTAGGTTATGGAGATGAAAAAATAGGCATTGAATGCACAGTTAGTAATCATGGAAGGAGAAAGGACTGAATTTGAAGCCCAAATATCTCAATTAGAAGCCAAGGAAATAGTTGTGAACCAACAGATAAAAGAGTTGACAACTCAAGTTAAAGAATTGGTTGAGCAAACATAATCTTTGAGGAAACAACTGGAGCTAGCTCATAAAAACAGACAAGGAATTACTCTTTTCTGTGATCAAGCCTGCAAAATCTAGGAATATATGCATCATGCTCAGGTGAACCTCACAGGTGAAATCTACAAAGTGAGGTTGATAATGTCAAGACTAAGGGTCATCGCAGTAGATTCCCTAGATTTCAGAAAAGGATTGTTGGAGGCCATAGAGAAAGTCAAAATCCAGTTTACCTGGATGGAAACTAATTCAAAGTTTCCTAAACATTTTCCCAAAAAGAATATAGAAGGCATAAAATACGAAATGACACTTCTAGAGTTTTGTAGGAAAGCTACCCTGAGGTTAAGAAATTATATTTCCAAAACCATGGATAAATGTGAGGACTTTTATAGGAAGATACATCAGGTCCATGAAAGGTTCCATATTCCTTTGGTTCTAAAGATCATCGACCTTCCAGACAGAGACCACCACATGGCACAGTTGCAGAACAGGTTGTAAGAAAACATGGATTACATTGGAAAAGTGGAAACTTTCAATGAAGAAGATATTCAACAATTTGTTTGGAAAGCTTCTGTCAATTCCTACCTCTTATAAGACATGTGTAAGGCCACAGCAGAAGAAGTGGCACGTATAGATACCCGGCTATCAATTCATGAAGTGGTCATGCATGTACTGGAGCCGATAAAGTACACAACCATTAGTGAGGATGTTAACGCATGGGAAACATATGTTTCCAGCATGGTTGGGCCCACCTGAAATTTGTCTTTCATAGAATATTTTTGGAATATTCCTATATAAAGCAAGAGATGACACATTTTGGAATCCCTAGGGTTAGGGCAAAGAAAAGGTCACTAGATGATGAAATCTGATTGTAATATAAATAAGAGGTAGGAAGTAGATATGAGTTCTTTTGCTAGCGAAAAGAAGGGCTGGACTATTTTTGTAAGATAATTGATTGTTCTGATAATAAGAAAGACCAATTTCTTGGAAAAGGCTTGCACATAAATTTTCTTGGAATGTGTGGACTTAATTCTTCTTTCTTCCATACAATATACTGTGAGATCGTTCTAACTTATTCGAATTAATTCTTTGGTTATGAATGATTTTTCTTTCTACGTAAAATTTATGTGTATGAAATGAGTAATGAATGGTTTATTATATCAAAGATTTATTTTCTATTATTTCTACTGTGAATGTGCATATTATGTTGAAATAACTATCTGTGAAATTGGCATGAACAATTATAATAAATTACTCTAATTTTAAATCTACTCCCTACAGGGATAAAATAAACTAGAATAGGATAGTTAGATTAGTCCTAGATTTAAAAGATAATTGACAAGGTAGGAATGGTAAGACGAGAGGTAAGAAACTGTGCATCATTAGTGACGTTTCTATCTATAGATTATATGCATTTATATTAGGCACTTGTATTTCATGTTTTAATTAAATAAAACAACATAAATGGTGAATCAGGCCGTAACCAATAAGACTTTTTTTTAAACAAATTAATCTACGGTAGTCGGACCGTTAACCGGCTGGATTCCCCACACCAAATGGTAGACGATCTAATTAGGATCGATTACCGGGGAGAACACCTTTTGTCGGTTCTTGGAAATTTCCTAGCATCAACGGATACACAAAATATAATATCAACAAACTCATGAGAGAAAACCGACATCAAATCCCAAACAAGAATTTTGAAAGAGACTTGTGGTACTTGATTTTTCACACCAAAATTGATGAGAAAAACTACAAGCATGACTGGAGGCTCTTGAATATTAAAAATTGAACCAAATAAGGTCATATCATATCCAATATTATGGAACAAAGGTTCCAAGTGCCCCACCAAAATGGTAGATGCACAATTTTCTCCATCTTCAAGAAAATTCAGAGTATTGGTGCATCCAATCATATAGGAATTTGATGGAAGATCTAGATCAATAAGAGTGAATGGATCACTCCTAAAATATGATATTTCTTCCAAAACACCCAAAGCATTACTTTTCTGCACACCACCAACAACATTAGAGATAGAGAAATCAAATTCCTCTTCATTTTTTGAAACAATCACTGGCAAACTTTGCACAAAATTTAAAATAAAAGAATCATTGGAGAATGTTTGTATAGAATGAAAGGATATTTTTTCCTCAATAAAAGAGATTCAAATATCTTATTTTGTATCATCTATATGAGAATACGAGATATAAGAGATGTCATAAACTTTTGGAGCAGTAGGAGAAGGAGTCACTCCAAGGATATTTTCTTCAATATGAATTGACTGTGTTAAAGATTCTGCTTCTTCTTCATCTTGAACAACTTCCTTTTCTACAAAAGAGGTAACATAGAGTATACTCCTTAAATCATCATGTTGGATTTTAATAGAACCTCTCTTAGAAGCTAGGATTTGGGATTCATCTCCCATCTGAGTGCTAGGTCCTCCTGATAGAGTTAGAGTGGTGAAATATTCCCTAGAGGAAACCATGTGGTTGGATTCTCCAGAATATATCAAGTAAGCCTTCGATGGAGTGAGGCCTCCCTTCAAAGCATGGAACCTCTCAAATTCTTCAGTATGCTCTCTAGCATCACACATCTCTGCACCTTGTGGAAGGAAAATATTGTTCTATTCAAGGAGTGTTTTCAACTGGTCGAGGGTCTTATTCATTTATTGTATTTACAGATGAAATCCTCTCATATAGTATGAGAATCTAGTATTTTCAAAATTTTTATTTTTCTTGGATCCCAAGGATCCTTCAGAAGACTTCTGACTCTCGTTTTGCTTCGATGAATCAGAGGCTTTGGGCTCTTTCCCCTTGTGCTTCTTTTTAGCTTGCGCATTGGTTGATTCCGACATCAGAATAAATTGATTCTTGGGAGTTTGGAGCACTCCCATTTGAACCAACTTATCCTTCTCTTGTATTAAAGACTCAACAAATCCATCTAGAGAAGGCATCTTCCAATTGGGGATGGAATCTCATCAGGAATGGAAGGTAGAGACAAATGTAGAGTACTCTGAGCCAAGCTGGCTCAGTACCAATAGAACCAATTTCTTATCTTTCCTCTCTATTCTACATTTCTTACAATACAATGTTAGTGACTTGAATTTTGTGAAAAAACTGCTGGATAGTTTCGAAACTGCTAGGATGCAATGAAATTATCTCATTCTCCAATATGTTCCCTCAAAGCTCATATTGTTTTCCAAATAATAATTCTAGCTTCTCCCAAGCTTATTTTGGAGTCTTCAATCCCTTAAGGTGAAAGAGAAGATATCGGGAGATGCGCGTGCATAGGAATCCAAAGGCTTCATCTAACCGATTCAAGAGATTATTTTTCTCAGTAGGGTGATGGGGCTCTGTATCTATGCCCATTTTCATCCTAAACATGCCAATATTATGCAAGGAGGCTTGCATATCTTCCCTCCAATCAACATAGTTGAAGGGTGTAAGGATCCAAGGTACAAGAGCTGGGGAATCCATCAAACTTTCTTCTAAACAATTAATTATTCAATAAGCTACCTAGGTACCTGCATGTATCACTGCAAAATCCAAAAAAAAATCACAATCATGTCAGAATCAAGCATTCCATCTCGACATGTACACTTTCTCAAGGTCCATCACACCTGCAGAGATTTCTCCGGATGAATCCCGGGTTAGAAAGGAAACTATTATAGGATTTATGTGGAAACCCAGCTAATTCTAGTGTACAATGGAGATCGGATAGACTTGCTGCTAGCCTAAACAAGGATTTGATACCATTTTTGAATTATCGAACCATTAATCTACAGGTAATGACTGCAAATGAAAAGGTATAATTTTGCAGTGGAATAGTAAGAACAATGTACACTGAACAACACAAAGTTCAGATAAAACTAATAAGAATTGATCAATAAATTACAACATTAATCTTCATTCATACCAACAATATAAAATAGTGTTACAATAAAGATATTTCGAATAATTTGGATGAGATTCAAATCTACCAACTCAATCTTGACTGACTGGATAACTAGAAGTGTCTAAATCACTATCAGAGCTCACTAGTCTAACTCCACATGTCTAATTCATTCTATCAATAAGTTAAACCAGTTAAATTAATGAGGTAGGTGAGAAATGGAGCCTACGCCCATGTATCCATGCAATACTGGCAGTAACTAAATTGAAGGACATCCAATTGAATGTAACTGGAGCATAACTTATCATAACTACCTACCAACTACCACCAACTAATGGAGGTTGGTGGTGGCCCTAGGAGTGGCTCCTAAAGTGTAGGGATTGGCACCAGTGCCACCAAATGGAACACTGATGGAACCAATGGGGAACACTGGTGGCACCAAAATCATGGTGGCACTAAACTCTAGCAAATGACTCCTAAGTTAGGAAAATGATCTAATAGACTATATCAAGACAAGGGAGGATTATAGATCCTAACTATGAGAAGTGAAATTAATTATTTGTTTGACCAATTTTCTATGCTAAAATGATCTAATTATCCTTAGAGAGCTAATGATATGTCCTTGATACCATTTTATAGCTCCAAGGGACATTACAGGTGGTATCAGAGCCCAGGTTCCAACACTACAGTTGGGCCTTTTCCAGAGTTATAATAGTTTGTATATGTGCATTTGGAGTTTACAATGTAAATAGTAAGATTAATTCCACCCTGCTTATGTTAATGGAATAATAAAAATCCTCACTTCAGATATTAGTTCATTGTATGCCTTATAATTAATTAGTATTGCATATTTATTATTCAATAGATTGATTGGTACGTACTATGTGGTACATATCTAATAATTGAGTACTAGATTGATTGGTTGATGCATGTTCACCTTGCATCTCCCATTTTATTGTTCAGTGATTTGATCAGTTGATGCTCATGCATTTCCTCTTTTACAACTCATTGAATTGTTAATATTGAAATGCTTCTTGTAGTATGTCTTATATAGTAGTACATTATGAGTATTAATTGATAAGTAGATAATTGTCATTATAATAGTACATAGTGTTAGAATAATAAAAAACCCCATTCCCATACTTAGGATACATTCATTAATATTTTTGATTAATTTCCTAGGTCCTACACTAGCTAGTCGACATCCACTTCAACACTTTGTCAAACATGTTAGTTTGTCTAGATATTATTAGCTTAATTAGGATATTTTTCTGAAAGAATAACAAGTATATATAGATGCATAATATATAGCATATACACAAGACACAAATATTTTCACTGGGGATACCATAAAGGAGAAAACCCTGCAAACTTCCTTAGAATAGTACAGTCACGAAGACTGTGTCATAAGATGATCAATCCCAGTAATAAGAAGTATTCAACAACTATATATCTCTCCTCCCTTGTCTCTCTCTATCTCTTATGAAGATGTGATTGAGTGTGTAGTGTATATAAATGATGAAGGGAGCCTCCCTATTTATACTAATCAAGTGACTGAACTTTTACATGACTGGGATGACCTGTTTCACTAATAGTGCCAAATTCTCTTAGAGAGAATCCAAATACACGTTACATGATGTCACAATAGGGACTATTTCCTCGAATTACAACAGAGGTTGTACCTCAAGGTATAGACACTATAAATACATCCCGCAAGGAGGAAATTTCAAGATATATAGTCTCCATCAAAGAAATGATGATGAGGCAATAAATTATCAGATAAAAAGGGCTGCCCAAAACAACCAATTTTAGAAATATTATTCTCCGTCTGTGAGCATGATGAGAAATTTTTTTTATTACTCACACAAAAGGACATTATGGATAGAAGAACCCATACCAAATTCTCTAAGTGAAGAAAGTAATCAAGGGAGACTCAAAAGACACATTTCATTCGTAAAGGAAGCATTAACAGAATGCTGATAACATGGGAATGAGGAACAAACGAATACATCTATCTGACTCTTTTATGATCTCATGGAGTCATATCGAGTGGAAAATTAAAGGAAACAGTAAAATGAAGTTCACATTTTGGCCCCAGGAGAGTTATCAAGACTCCTAGTTTTGGTTACCCTACTCCCAAAAGTGACCACCAATGTGATACACAAAATTTATATCCTTAGATAAGTCTGGTTTTTTAAAGAGTCTTGGGGATATATTGAAAACATTGTTTTATGCTTAGAATATAGTACAATGTAGCAGTATTGATTTCCAAAGATAGTTTTTCCACAGATTTGTGTTCACCAGCTAGTCGCCAATTGTTGTTGTTGCAACTGCTTCCCCAATTTTTTTGGTATTTTGGGGCCCCTCCTTCCATTTTGTTTGAAGGAATACTTAGAATAGTATTCTAACTCAAATAATTCCTCCTGAAACACTTAGTTTTTATAAGGGTTTCAGCAAAAGAAGTTTTTTGGCCAAGTAAAACTCACTTTTTTCATCCGACATATCGAAGTAACTTTCCCAGTTGCTCTGATGTGTCGAAGGAGCTTGGCCAGTTTCTATGAAATAGTCAGCTGGATCAAAAGAAATTTTTTCTCTCTCATTGTTTTGGTGTAGCTCAAAGAAATTTTCCAACACTATCAGAAGGAATTCACGTTTAATCGTCGAAATGGTCGGAGGAGCTTGGAAAATGATGCCGATAATGATGAATGCCAAGTTTTCGGGGCAACTGGGAAAAATACACCGACATGATCGACATTGAAAGTAAAATTGCCAACAAATAGAGAACCAAAAGAGTTCATCAGAGACACTCGGCAAGTGTCATCGAAACGTCCTGAGGGGACTTAGGAGATTTCTCTGAAACGTTCACAGATTAAAAATGAAAAGCAACTCATAGACCTGGCTGAGACGGTCACATAACAGAACAAAAGAGAATATTTGATATCGATGTTGATAGCATCTGAAGATATCAAGGAGTGTTGTCGATACAATTTTCGGAACTATTTTACCTAGAGAGACTGAAATTGTTTTATGCCAAACGATGTTTAATTTCCAAGCACCACATTTATGACTAATTTACCTGTTTTTTCTATAAAAATAGCTACATTTTTTAATGTTTATTGCAAAACCCTGTTTGACATCGATAGCCAATGATCGAAGGACAAATTTGCAACTGCTGATGCTAATCTCTCTTCCACGACCACTGAACATTTGATAGGTAGGCACCGTACCTCTTGAATTATTTTGGTTTTCAAGGTTGAAACTCTTTATGTGTGGTGGTAACTTTTGTAGGTGTATCATGGATATTTTTAGATTCAGTTAGTGTTATTCTTACCTTTCCCTATTCGTACATATCCTCCATATCTAGTATAAGTATTCCCATGATGTCGTTCCCTTAGTATGAGTTTAGGTTTATGTTTGATTTCTATAGGACGAGTGTTTGTTCCTAGTGTTCCCAATCACTTTAGAATATGTTTTATCATGCTTGACTTCGCAGCTAGTTATGCTTGGTTATGATAGAGCGAAAACACCTTTAGGGAATATAGTGTTTTGAACTGGTCACTTTGGAACTTTGCACCCGTAACGTGTTTTCAGTCCATCCTCCTCTAAAAATTTTCTCATGACTTTTCCTCTTTCCTCGGTTTTTGTAAGAACCTATGGTTGAAACAACTCACTGAGAAACCAGTTACTCATTTAGGTTTCTCATGGAAGAAGTTAATATTGAGAACATTTTTGGAACCCGACCTAGTCAATACAAGTATAAACAAAATAGCCTAGATGGGGGGTTTTTTGGAATAGTTTCTGATGCTTTCAATTTGACTGATTTTCCTTTTGATAAGGAGGTTTTTAATGTAAATTTTCTCTTTTTTTTCTCATTACTGTAGTTCTTATCAAGGTCTTGTTTTTCCATTTTTGAGAAATGATTTGAGAAGTTAAAATGGAAAACCATTTCAAGCATGCGGTGAGAGGTTTCATTTTCAAAATATGGCTAGGATTGGTTAAAGTTTTGGGTTCCAACCTTATATTGATATCACATAGCTTACCACTAAAACTTTGTCAATATGTATGGGCAGAAAACAATGGTCAAGAGAGGAAAAGTTTTTCTAGGGGATTTAGTTGCAAACCAGAAGTCACCTGTGTTGAGAGAGATTTTTTTCTTGTCTTCAAGCCACATTTTACTGGACTATGGATCCCCTAGTTGAGAACAAATCCAGTCTAGAAATAACATGTTTTTCCTTCCATCCCAAGACTAGGTCCTAGTTTCATTTCCTTTTTTCTGATCCATCAGATTCAATAGTCATTATGTTTTGTTCACACTCCACAAGGATTTCATACCACCACTTGTCTTGGAACTTGGGTGAGTGAAAAAAATAATAGAATGTCTATTCTCCGTGTTTTTCTTTTAAAGGAAAGAATGGTAGGTCAAGGTTAGAATAACTCATTATACATGACCGAAATACCATTACTTATATATTTTTCTACATTTTCATTTAATGATGCATTTTTTTCACACAAATGATTCGTATTGATATCGTTGGTTATTTAAATCAAATGTAGTATTACTAGTTCAGGTCACGTCTCATTTTTCTCATGTAAATATATCACACATTTTATTTTCTACAAGAGGGATTACCTCACTGAGAAGAGTGTGAAAAAAAAACTTTGAAACAAAGAAATGACACAATAACTAAAAAAGGTAGCAATAAGAAGTCAAAGGCAAGTGGGGCAGACTCAGATGTAGAGACCATCTTTGGAAACTGGCAGAAACTGAGAAAAGAATAAAAGAAGAAGCCAGGAAGAGCCAAGCAGAATAATCCCAAAGGAAAAAGGAAGAGGAAAGGTTAAGGAAATAAAATGAAGAGAGAGCACGGTGAGAAGCTGAGGATGCAGTAGAAGAGGACAGGATTAGGGAGGATCAGGATCAAGAGGCATCCTAGAATGACCCAATGGACCAAGACCGTTCTGGCTCATGAAGTGAAACAATGACCGGTGGTCACATTCCTTTTTGGGAGCTCGGGCTCACCCCATTTACCCCATCAAAGAAGCACACTGTGGCTCACTTAGATACTATTATCTTTTTCAAGGCAAGGAAGACCATCATCAGGAGGTCAGGAAAAAGGTTGAAGATGGGCACACAAGTTGAAATAGTGACCGTCACCAAGAAGACTATAATGGAGGGTACCCATAAGGACCCAAAATTCATGGCCCAAGTGAAAATAGAAGCTGCAAAGGCTAGCGTTGACAATTTTGATCGATTGGTGGATGATATAGAGCGTTACAAAGAAAATATGCTCAACATGAAGGATAATATAGTAAAATTATGAGGAGAAATAATAGAGTTAAAGAGGAAGAATGATGCCATTCTCTTTGAAAAAGAGAGACTTCTAAGGGAATACTAGGTTATGAAGATGAAAAAAGAGGCATTGAATGTACAGTTAGTAATCATGCAAGGAGAAAGAACTAAATTTGAAGCCCAAATATCTCAATTAGAAGCCAAGGAAATAGCTGTGAACCAACATATAGAAGAGTTGAAAACTCAAGTTAAAGAATTGGGTGAGCAAACAGAATCTTTGAGGAAACAACTGGAGCTAGCTGATAAAAAGAGACAAGGAATTACTCTTTTCTGTGATCAAGCCTGCAAAATCCAAGAACAGATGCATCATGCTCAAGTGAACCTCAAAGGTGAAATCTACAAAGTGATGTTGATAATGTCAAGACTAAGGGTCATCGTAGTAGATTCCCTAGATTTCATAAAAGGATTGTTGGAGGTCGTAGAGAAGGTCAAAAGCCAATTTACCTAGATGGAAACTAATTCAAATTTTACTGAACATTTTCCCAAAAAGAAAATAGAAGGCATAAAATTAGAAATGACACTTCTAGAGTTTTGTAGGAAAGCTGCACGGAGGTTAAGAAACTATATTTCCAAAACCGTGGAGAAATGCGAGGACTTTTATAAGAAGATACATCAAGTCCATGAAAGGTTCCATATTCCTTTGGTTCCGAAGATCACCGACCTTCCAGATAGAGACCACCATATGGAACAGTTGCATAACAGGTTGTAAGAAAACATGGAATACATCGGAAAAGTGAAAACTTTTAGTGAAGAAGATATTCAACAATTTGTTTGGAAAGCTTCTGTCAATTCCTACCTCTTATAAGACATGTGTAAGGTCGCAGAAGAAGAAGTGGCATGTATAGAGACCCGACAATCAATTCATGAATTGGTCGTGCATGTATTGGAGCCGATAAAGTACAAAACCATTAGTGAAGAGGTTAACGCATGGGAAACATATGTTTCCAGCATGGTCAGGCCCACCTGAAATTTGTCTTTTATAGAATATTTTCCGCATATTCCTATGTAAACCAAGAGATGACACATTTTGGAATCCCTAGGGTTAGGGTAAACAAAAGGTCACTAGATGATGAAATCTGATTGTAATATAAACAAGAGGTAGGAAGTAGATAGGAGGACTTTTTCTAGCGAAAAGAAGGGATGGACTTATACTTTTGTAAGATAACTGATTGTTCTGATAATAAGAAAGACCTATTTGTTGGGAAAGGCATGCAAATAAATTTTCTTGGAATGCATGGAATTAATTCTTCTTTCTTCCATACAATGTACTGTGAGATCGTTTTAACTTATTCAAATTAATTCTTTGGTTATGAATGATTTTCCTTTATACATAAAATTTCTATGTATGAAATGAGTAATGAATGGTTTATTATATCAGAGATTTCTTTGCTATTATTTCTACTGTGAATGTGCATATTATGTTGAAACAAATATCTGTGAAATTGGGATGAAGAGTTACAGTAAATTAATCTAATTTTAAATCTTCTCTCTACGGGGATATAGTAAACTAGAATAGGATAGTTAGATTAGTCCTATATTTAAAAGATAATTGACAAGGTAGGAACGGTAAGACGAGAGGTAAGAAACTATGCATCAGTAGTGAGGTTTCTGTCTATAGATTATATGCATTTATATTAGGCATGTGTATTTCATGCTTTAATTAAATAAAACAACATAAACGATGAATCGCGTCGTAACCAATAAGACTTCTTTTTAAACAAATTAATCTACGGTAGCCGGACCGTTAACCAGATGGATTCCCCATACCAAATGGTGGATGATCTAATTAGGATTTATTACCAGGGAGAATCCCTTTTGTTGGTTCTTGGGGATTTCCTGGCATCAACAGATACACAAAATATAATATTAACAAACTCATGAGAGAAAACCGACATCAAATCCCCAACAAGAATTTTGAAAGAGACTTGTGGTACTTGATTTTTTACACCAAAATTGATGAGAACAACTACAAGCATGATTGGAGGCTCTTGAAGATTAAAAATTGAAATAAATAAGGTCATATCAGATCCAAATAAGGTCATATCATATCCAATAGTATGGAACAAAGGTTCCAAGTGCCCCACTGAAATGGTAGATGCACAATTTTCTCCATCTTCGAGAAAATTCCGAGTATTGGTGCATCCAATCATGTAGGAATTTGATGGAAGATATAGATGAATAAGAGTGAATGGATCACTCCTAAAATATGATATTTCTTCCAAAACATCCAAAGCATTACTTTTCTGCACACCAGCAACAACATTAGAGATAGAGAAATCAAATTCCTCTTCATTTTTTGAAACAATCACTGGCAAACTTTGCACATAATCTAAAAGAAAAGAATCACTGGAGAATGTTTGTATAGAATGGAAGGATATTTTTCCCTCAATAACCATATATTAAAATCTCTTCTTCTGTATCATTTATATGAGAATATGAGATATCAGAGATCTCATAAAATTTCAGAGCAGTAGGAGAAGGAGTCACTCCAAGGAGATTTTCTTCAATTCGAATTGACTTTGTTAAAGATTCTTCTTCTTCTTCATCTTGAACAACTTGCTTTGCTATAGAAGAGGTAACATAGAGTATACTCTTGATATCATCATGCTGGATTTTAATAGAACCTCTCTTAGAAGCTAGGATTTGGGAGTCATCTCCCGTGTGAGTGCTAGATCCTCCTGATAGAGTTAGAGTGGTGAAAGATTCCCTGGAGGAAACCATGTAGTTGGATGCTCCAAAAATGATATCAAGTAATCCTTCGATGGAGTGAGGCCTACCTTCAAAGCATGGAACCTCTCAAATTCTTCAGTATGCTCTCTAGCATCACACATCTTTGCACCTTGTGGAAGGGAAATATTGTTCTGTTCAAGGAGTTTTTTCAATTGGCCAAGGGCCTTATTCATTATTGGATTTACGGATGAAATCCTCTCATAGTGTATGAGCATCTAGTATTTTCAAACTTTTTATTTTTCTTGGATCCCAAGGATCCTTCGGAAGACTTCTGACTCTCTTTTGGCTTCGAATCAGAGGCTTTGGGGTCTTTCCCCTTGTTCTTATTTTTAGCTTGTGCATTGGTTGAGTCTGGAATCAGAATATCTTGATTCTTGTAAGTTTGGAGCACTCCCATTTGAACCAAGTTATCCTTCTCTTGTATTAAAGACTCAACAAATCCATCTAGAGAAGGCATCTTCCAAATGGGGATGGAATCTCATCAGGAATGGAAGGTAGAGATGAATATAGAGTACTCTGATCCAAGCTGGCTCAGTACCGATAGAACCAGTTTCTCATCTTTCCTCTCTATTCTGCATTTCTTACACTACAATGCTAGTGACTTGAATTTTGTGAAAAGCTGCTGGATAGTTTCGAAACTACTAGGATGCAATGAAATTATCTCATTCTCCAATATGTTCCCTCAAAAATCATATTGTTTTCCAAACAATGATTCTAGCTTCTCCCAAGATTCTTTCGGAGTCTTCAATCCCTCAAGGTGAAAGAGAATATATCGAGAGATGCACGTGCATAGGAAGCCAAAGGCTTCATCCAACCGATTCAAGAGCTTATTTTTCTTAGTAGGGTGATGGGGTTCTGTATCTATGCCCATTTTCATCCTAAACATGCCAAGATTGTGCAAGGAGACCTGCATATCTTCCCTGCAATCAACATAGTTGAAGGGTGTAAGGATCTAGGGTACAAGAGCTGGGGAATCCATCAAAATTTATTCTGAACAATCAATTATTCAATAAACTATGTAGGTACCTGCATGTATCACTACAAAAACCAAAAACAATTCACAATCATGTCAGAATCAAACCTTCCATCTTGACATGTACACTTTCTCAAGGTCCATCACACCTACAAAGATTTCTCTGGACGAATCTAGGGTTAGAAACACTAGTGGAAACTGAGAGATTAGTGACCAAAAAAATGACCAAAATCCGCAGATCAATGACCACTTTTGGTTTGGCGATCGCTAGTGGCTAATTTACGGTCTTTTATTACGCGACCAAAATTGGTCATTTTTATTTTGGTCATTTATAGCTTATCGGTTGGTCATTAATTTGGTCATATATTTGGTCATGTATTTGAATCAATGACCAATTATATGACCACATTTATGACCAAATTAATGACCACATGACAAGCTAAAATATGACCAAATTTGGTCGCATAATAAAAGACCATAAATTAGCCACCAAAACTGTTTTTTGGTCATTGATATGCGAATTTGGTCACTTTTTTTGTCATTTATATCTCATTGTTTGGTCACATATCTCTCAATTATTGGTCACTAATTTAGTCATTTTTAGTCGCTTTATGTGTGGTCATTATATTTTAGTAGTTTGAATCGTGTCTAGTATTAATCAATATAAATTTTTAATATGATATTATGTTTAATTAAAAAAAAATCATACATTTATTCTCATCTAATATACTTGTGAATTATGCAATGTCACATTATAATTAATTATAACACTTGTAAATAATATCTATTACACATGTAAATCATGCAATGTCACATTAATTAGTTAATAATTACAACATTGATACATAACATAAAGTACAACCATATATATAAGTTTTAAACCACAAATTATATTATATGAGATGTCAAAAGTATTACAATAAATATGAGTTTTCTCAAATACTCATATTAATTTCCATATAACTTTACAGGAAAATCATCACTTTTCAAAATATTACAATGGCTAAACCATCATACTTGGACTTGGCTGCAAAACCATACTTAGATCCCACGTCAACAGCTTCAAAACCATACTCAGCACTAAACCATACTTAGATCCCACGTCAACAGCTTCAAAACCATACTCAGCACTAAACCATACTTAGATCCCACGTCAGCAGCTTCAAAACCACACTTAGCAGCTTGAAAGCCTTAACATCGGGTTCTTCATACTAAATGGAAAATATTCAATAGCAGGCTCTTCATACTAAATGGAAAATCTTCAATAGAAGGCTCTTCATACTCAATGGCCCACTTATAAGTTAAGCTCACTCCTGCAAAATCCAATAAAACAATATCACTTGTAAAGTAGAAAAACAATGAAGCAAATGATTTATCTTGTTCAACAGCTAACAACAATAACCAAGATCATGTGCAAAATAATAAAATCTAATCTAACAAATTCAATTTAAGAATTGGTTAAAATTAAACTTGAATGGATAAATATACAACTATTTAGTACCTAAGAAAAGTAAAACTCATCTCTAAACCAGGAAATGGATTTTAACAGGAAAGATAATCAACGAATCCACAAAACAATTATGCTCGACTGCATAGGTAGAAACCTGCATAAATAGTGCAATCTGTGAAGGAGTTCACCCCTATATGTCATGTGGTTAGTGAATGACATGACAACTATGGAAACTAATGAATGATTTAGAACCCCATCAAACTATTGTGATGTTATACTCAACCACCATTATAATCAAAACCCATCAAATAGCATCAACATTCCCAATTTCCTACATGCCTACCTTGTCCTTGTTTCAAACATATATTTGTATGTAAACAAACGAAAATTATAAAAATTTCTTTTTAACTTGTCAGCCTCAAAGTGTTCATGACATAGTTCAGGCATGAATCCAACAACCATCATATTTTACCCTCTATATCTACATATAATCAAAAAAATTCATGAGTTTTTCTTTCTTGGACTCTGGACTCTGGAAAATTCACTTTATATTCACTCAAACAATTTCATGAATTTTATCTATATATACAAATATATTCTAGTGACATGCCATATCAACACAATGACATTCATACATGAACCACACCCATACAACCTAGCCACTTTGGAATAAAATCATATATACTAGTATATGCAAAAAAATACTTCTATGAATTATAATCATGAATCTAAAAAGAACTACTGCTTGTTATTTTTTTTTCCATTTGAACTCATTTGGCATGTTGGACAGTCAGGTTTCCTAATAGTAAAAGACTTCTAGGAATGTAATATTTGCATACCAGTGGTAAAATTGTTTGAAACAGCCTCAATATCATCAGTCATGGCCTGTGCTTTTGATCTGATAAACTTTGCCTTCAAAATATGAACTTTTGATCTGATAAACTTTAGAATCACTTGTGCTCAACACATACACAAAATCAATTTCTGCAAATAGATTAGTCCACAATCACCTGATATTGGCACTAAAATCATACCAAATGCAAGCATGCTTCCTTGTGTCCATGTGAAATAGAGATCTGGCCGGATTTATATAATACTGATTGGTCACCAGCCTCTGTAAAAATAGCACAAAAGAGATAAGAGTTGGTAGAATATTTTTCAATATAGACATTTAGATAAATATAATGTTCAGTGTTATATAATCCTGTTGTGTGGGAATGCACCCCATTTTTTGTAAGTAAAGCCCATAAGGTATCGACACAAACAATGTAATAATTTATAAATAAAGTGCATGATCAATATTGTCAAGATCAAACAAACCATTAGATAGGGTCATTGATCAATCTATTGATATTGTCAATAACCTTAGGCTATGTAGAGACCTAGTCCCAAGCTGAATAGGTTAGCTATTATCTCTATTACGAACTTATGCTATTAGCTGTACTAGTGTACTCTTATTCTCCCAAATATAACCAAGCTATGCCATTTCGACAGTGGGTTTTCCTCCTCCTACTCAGGTTTCCCATTTAAATCCAAGTGTGTTATAGTGTGTGTGTTGCTATTGCTTTCATCATTTTGAAAAACTCTTCATGACAAATATCATCTCCACCAAGATATCACAGTAGCATTTGATTGTGAAACCAGTTTTGCATCTGGTCATTTTCATATGACCAGCATTTTTACTAGATTGTTTTTGTCAATTTTACAAGGCATGCCAATAATAACAAATTCAATGGCTACTAATGAAATGAGCACCATCCAATAAGGTTACCACAATATGAATAGCAAAGCTAATGCGATCTGTATATTAGTCTGAGGTGTTTGTGGAACACTGGTCATGAGCTACACAGATGCATCCACAACATTATAAAACAGTGCCATGGCCAGATATTCTCAACTACGAGGATAAACACTATTTACGAGTGCAATGGACAGTTGTTTGAGATATGTCTTATTTGTTTCATCAAGTTCCACTCTATATGAAATGATTACCTTCCACTGATTTAAAATTTTCGGAATCTTAACATTTCGATGATTTGTATATACTCACAGATCTCATTGCCTTGACCAGATGACCCTGACAATAGGGAACTTGGACATTTATCAAACTCTTACCATTTTTTCTGTGAATTGCTACACATTTTGCAATTTGGTGCACTCTCTCCTTGATGTATATAACCATCAAAATACATGGTAACCAAGAAAAAATTAACAAAACCACTGTGAACAAAATGAAGTAGCTGCTTAGCCATAGTCACTGATGCTTACCTCATAACCAGAATTTATGGCCTTCATACCATGTTATATTTTTATTTTACATGTTAAAACAACAAATGCTGGCTGAAACAAAATAAGGGGTGTTGAAACCCACCTTGAGAGAACAAAATATAGAACAGTACTACTGTTATGACTACTGAAATTAGCATAAAAGAATCATTGATGTAAAAACAAATGTTGAAATCCTATTGTCCTACATTCCTGGAATGGGCATCAGACAACAATGACAGCAGAAAGCTTTCCTCCCCAAAGCATTGCTATCCTTGCAAAGAAAATATGTTGTAAATTAAACACCCTGAAAAATGTGCAGGCTACATCCCATCAGTACTTGCACAATAACTTGTGTTCTAGACAATGAATTTGATGCTCGTCCAACTTGGGAACCAAATCAAAACAAGTTTCCTTTGAATCTACACCTGGAACTAAGTTTAGATTTGAAATTAAATCTACACTCAAGAATGATCATAGGAACAATAGAAACACAGAATCATATCTTCCAGTGATCATATGAAATACAGGATCCTACCAAATTCATGTGACATGAGCTGAATCCTTGCTAGGATATATTAAAATCGCTTGACAGAAAATAAAAAATGACCCGTTCCTGTTTGTGGAGCACATCTTTGTGATTTCAGACTCCATTTGTATTGGTTGAATTTAAAATGTCCATTAGTAACTACATGAAATACTTGGAAACACTGAGAAATAATCATAAATGAGTTACGAGCAAGATTTATTTCTAGATTTTAGTAGAGATATCAGGAATCATTACTATATACCTCAACATATTGACACCTCACGTTGCCGTTGTATAACCAGCCAAGCTCACTAGTGAATTATTTTTACAATAATGTCACAACCATCCAAAAATGTAGTACAACCCAATAAACTATAATACCCATCCTTGCTGTAGGTTTTATAACATAGTCACTTGGGGTCACCAAACTAGAATGCTTTTTTCTTTTGTAGCATCAACTACCAAGCTCGTATACAGATTACCAGCAACAAATATTTAATTGCTAGTCACCATTCTTGAAAAACATCAATTGTATATGGAGGTAACTGAATAATGCCAGCTGTGTTTTATCAATTTGTCTCTTATTTACAAGTTGAATGTTTTCATTTAAATTTTACTTTCAATCAGATCTTGATTTCAGATATGCATAGATCATCTATAAATTGCCCTATTTATGCAAAATTTATAGATTGAAACTACATGTTTGTGTCCACTGTTCTTGATTTATCTGATGGTTAAGCATGAAACTCAGTTACAACTCAAGTAAAACCATAGAAAACAACTAGCCTCAATATATTTTGGATTATTTACAAACATAACTACTATACCTTTTTGAAGGCGACAAAATCTTCCAGCTTAACAGATGGTAAGTTTCGAAGGCATCACAAAGGTGAACCTGATTCCCACTTAAAAGGGAGATGATTCTCTGCAGAGATGAAAATCGTTAACAGTTGAACAAATGGAAAAAGGTTGGAAAAAACAAGATAAAGAACAACATATTTAATTAATTCATATAACTATACTTTTCGATATACATGAATAATCATAGAGTACTATTCAGTCGTCCTCATTCCTCAAACATTTAATTGAGAAAGGAAAGATTTCAGTTATTTAACCTCAGCAGTACTGTTTGTCATATAATTACTAGAGTCAACTGGAAATACGGCCCATCCAATTTGTAAGGACCAAGGTATCTCCTCTGTCGCTGACATTCAGAATGTTAACCTGTGTTTGCTTCATGTTTGCAAAAATATATATCCATAAATTGTCACTCTTGAAAACATGAAATGAATAATCTATGACTTCCTTGTAAATAGTAAAATTTTGAAACTGTCAACAAGTATTAAGGATTTTTTGACTGCTGAAAACAATCATTTAACAATCTTTTCACTTCATTGGCAGGGTTTCTGTTTCATCTGATAAACAACAACTTCCAGCTCCTGTGCCATATTCTTTTTGAATTCAGTCGCAAGGGACCTAAAAGGCTTAGGATTAACGGTCAGAGACATATATATTTCTATTCCTCCAATTTCCTGATACACTCCTGAATGGTCAGAAATCAGGAATCAATCTCACCTCAATAATGACCATGAACAAATTCTTTGAAGTGCAAAATAGATACAACAGTCTACAGCTTTTCCAGAGCCACATATATGTTTTCATGAGAATGCCAAGGTTGGAATCTTTATGAAAGGACCATGTAGGAGATACCTTTGGCCTTTAGTTGTGTCCTCCCATGACATAAAAATAAAAATACAGGTTATTTGAAATGGTTGATTAAATTGCAAGCTAAAACTAGTGTGATGAAATGGATGCTCTAAGATATGATAACAGGAAGATATCAATTATATACACAAAAGTTTAAAATCTCAGTTCAGAACAAATCATACCAATG